>CM036768.1:30575057-30752557 GCA_020796225.1 Arion vulgaris | reverse complement strand
TTGACAACCTTTTGCTTTGTATTTACTGTATCTGAATAGCATGTCCCTTTGATGTGCACAGTCTGTTAGTTATCTGCTTTTTTGGCCTACTCATTTTATTTATTTCTCATGAAAGTCAGTCTTGCTGTTATACCATTGTTTTGTCTGATTTCTTCATTTCTAAACTGATTTCTTCTTGCTACTCCCATCATTCTGCGTAGACACTTCATCTCTGTTGTGACTAGTTTTCTTGTATCGTTTGATGTCAGCGTCCCAGTTTGGCATTGATAGCATAATGTTGGGTGAAAGGTTGTAGTGTACAATGCTCTTTTAGTGTTTATGGTGACATATCTGCATTTCACAATTGGTACTATTTGTCTCATGATTTCATTTGATAGGATAAATGGCAACAATTTTGAAAATATTTAGGCATGTTAGTCACAAGAAAGAAATATGTCATTGATAGGAAACAGTTAAAGAAGCAATAAACATTGCCAATGAAACTCTGTTTGAAGATCATAAAGATACGTCTGAATGCATGTCTTTCATGAAGAGTATTCAATTTTTCCACCAAAACTGCACATTGGTATGTGTATCGTACTGACAAATCGGGCTTGGGCTTCTTGGCTAGCACACATGGTAGGGTTGTTGAAAAGCGAAATGGAACACCAGGAAAATTACTTCCAGTATGAGAATGAAGGTTGAAGCCGTTACTAAAGGATACTAAAATAGACGTTGAATCAACCAAAGGATTTAGAGAGTTTGGAATTTCTCGTTGTGTAAGTAGAGCTAGATGTTTCAGGGGCAGAGAGTGAAGCATTTTAACCAAAATGCCAAAGGAAACATCAGTTTGCATACCCTTGGATATCTGTTTGGGGAGACTTAGCACCTATGGGTCTGATTGGAGTGCTGCTACGTCAGTTTAGTAACCAATAACATATCCACCTGTCATAGGAGAATTTTGTTTCAGGAATGGACTCTTCACTCCTGTCAGCACACACCATAGAGGTGCAACAACATACGTATAAGGCAGTGTTATCATATTATGTTTGATTTGTCCAACAATTGGGTTTTTTGAAAAAACTAATTTTCGAATGAGTCAGCACAATATCTTTGTGGGTCATGCAAAGCTCATGTTTGTTGATAGTTCTAACTTTATAGTGTTGCTTGTATCACGCAGATATTTAAGCAGACTATAGAACGCACATTATCTAGTAATGGACCGTAATCGATACCGAACTAGAACGAACGCTGCAAGTTTCAGGCAAGGTTGCACTATTCAGATTGAAAGAACAATTTTCAGTGTACTTCGGTGAATAGCAGTGTGTGCTGTGATCTCTTTCTAATACAGGCTTTGACTTCCCCAGAATAATTTCCGGGAAGGGAGGAAATTAAGAAACATGTTGTGTGTAGTTTACTATGTGTCAATGGAGAACTGTAACCCTTTAATTTACTGTCACTTTAACCTCTTGTCTTAACGTATAGACGTCCAAGAATATATGAAGATCTACGTGACAGGGCACGAACTCCGTAGCACCGGAGATGGTCACGACGTAATGTTTAGAACCATAAAAATACGTAGGATTGTTTTTTCCGCACATTTGTTTATCAGGCAGTGAATTGCTATTCTGCTGTTATCGATTTTACACACAATGTTTGTTATATGTGTTCAACTTGAACATAGGACTTCTATTTTATGGCCTCCATGCGAAAAGTGAAGAAGTTAGGAAACGCTCTCACTTATAATGATATCAGAAATCACTGGAAAAATAGTCCGATCAATCCGCGCAGGAAACTTACCAAGCGATTTTGTCGAGAGAGCCGAACACCGTACAAAGATACGAAGATTCCTACACGTTTGACAGAGGTACTACTGGGATCTATATGATAGAGGTACTACTGGGATCTATATGATAGAGGTACTACTGGGATCTATATGATAGAGGTACTACTGGGATCTATATGATAGAGGTACTACTGGGATCTATATGATAGAGGTACTACTGGGATCTATATGGTAGAGATACTACTGGGATCTATATTATAGAGGTACTACTGGGATCTATATGATAGAGGTACTACTGGGATCTATATGATAGAGGTACTACTGGGATCTATATGATAGAGGTACTACTGGGATCTATATGATAGAGGTACTACTGGGATCTATATGATAGAGGTACTACTGGGATCTATATGATAGAGGACTACTGGATTATATGATAGAGGTACTACTGAAGATCTATTGATAGAGGTACTACTGGGATCTATATGATAGAGGTACTACTGGGATCTATATGATAGAGGTACTACTGGGATCTATATGATATAGGTACTACTGGGATCTATATGATAGAGGTACTACTGGGATCTATATGATAGAGGTACTACTGGGATCTATATGATAGAGGTACTACTGGGATCTATATGATAGAGGTACTACTGGGATCTATATGATAGAGGTACTACTGGGATCTATATGATAGAGGTACTACTGGGATCTATATGATAGAGGTACTACTGGATCTATATGATAGAGGTACTACTGGGATCTATATAAGAGTACTACTGGATCTATATGCGATGGTTAAGCATGTAGTTCTGAAGGTTGTGGTTCCAATCCGACCGATTCAAATGTGCACAAATTTCATCAGAATTCTAGGATTGTTGCTGAAGCTACGGAGTTCATGCTTTGTGCAATACTCTCAGTTAATAACACGCCATCTATACCGACAGGGGTAGAGCCATATGGGGAAACCGGGGGCATTGAAATCAATCCGTGATCTGTAGCCACTTTTAGAATTCTCCTGTTATAGTCTATTGAAGGTTTATATAGTTTGGGATGATAATAAATTACAACAATCAAAAACAAGTCGTAGACCTATACAACACCCAACAAAAAAATATACTCTATAAAGATATGGCCCATATTCATCATATCATCATCAAATAGCGTGTCCATTCTGGAACTTGCCATAACAGTAGCAGTAAAAAAGTATATATTCTGTGCAAAATGCCCTGGCTTCAGAAGCAGTCTTCATTCTCTGCTCTTCAATACAAAAATATTTCATGTGAATTTCCTAAATTTCCTAAGATCTTCTATAAAGTGTCAAGGCCAAGCGTATGTGATATGCGAGCGTCCATTGTCCACAACAATAAATGATGTATAGGGACAAACTAGTGATAATGATACCAAGATAACAAATATGTAAGAGTTATATTTTAAATACATGCTAAAATGTGAACCTGATTTCAATACTGATATAATGTATTCACTTCATAAATTTAACATGGATATTGTATTTGCTGTCTGTGACATTATGAGCTTCTGATTCTCCTTCTTCTTCTTCATTACCGATGTCTTGTCATGCTCTTAGTTTACTGTTGCGTCCGTGTGCTGGTGCCAACTCACGACATGGAAAGCAAAGAAAAGTACCACTCCGATCTACAAGGCATGTCGTAAGAGGTGACTGGGATAGGAGCCTGGGGCAGTTACCGTAGTAAATAAAAAAGCGGCGCAGAATTCGGATGTGCTGATTTACTTGTAGTCGCATAACTTTCACAACGTACAATCGGTTTTAGATTCAGATCACATACAAATCAAACAGATTTGGTAATAATTGGTCTGTATCCAGGAAGAAGAAGAAGTTTACTGTTGACCACAAACTGGGCAGACAGCTTTAGCTTTACTAGGCCAGTTGTAAACAAAAACACACAAATTCAATTCTTCTAGCTCTAGATATAATCAATATAGTTGCAAATATACCAGTGATAGTTGACATATTTTGTACTTTACAATTGAAAGGTGTGTGTGTGTGTGTGTTTGTATCACTTAGTCAACCTCGATATGAACTATTTACCTAATCACAACTTGAAGATAACATATCAACCTTAACGATGGAAAGATTTAGTTGAAACACGATGTTCTTGCTGATAACGGTTGTTTGACATAAAAAAACTACATAAATTCAAACACTGATAATATAATGGAAATATGTGTTTGGACAGCAGTCTGATATGTTAGCAACAGTAGAAGTTCAAAGGTTGAGAATACTTGATTTCGTTTGTAATATAACTTATGTGTTATCTGTTTGTAGCTGAAAAGTTACTATGGAGGAGTCTCTGTGACTAAGTTACTATGGAGGAGTCTCTGTGACTAAGTTACTATGGAGGAGTCTCTGTGACTAAGTTACTATGGAGGAGTCTCTGTGACTAAGTTACTATGGAGGAGTATCTGTGACTAAGTTACTATGGAGGAGTCTCTGTGACTAAGTTACTATGGAGGAGTCTCTGTGACTAAGTTACTATGGAGGAGTCTCTGTGACTAAGTTACTATGGAGGAGTCTCTGTGACTAAGTTACTATGGAGGAGTCTCTGTGACTAAGTTACTATGGAGGAGTCTCTGTGACTAAGTTACTATGGAGGAGTCTCTGTGACTAAGTTACTATGGAGGAGTCTCTGTGACTAAGTTACTATGGAGGAGTCTCTGTGACTAAGTTATTATGGAGGAGTCTCTGTGACTAAGTTACTATGGAGGAGTCTCTGTGACTAAGTTACTATGGAGGAGTATCTGTGACTAAGTTACTATGGAGGAGTCTCTGTGACTAAGTTACTATGGAGGAGTCTCTGTGACTAAGTTACTATGGAGGAGTCTCTGTGACTAAGTTACTATGGAGGAGTCTCTGTGACTAAGTTACTATGGAGGAGTCTCTGTGACTAAGTTACTATGGAGGAGTCTCTGTGACTAAGTTACTATGGAGGAGTCTCTGTGACTAAGTTACTATGGAGGAGTCTCTGTGACTAAGTTACTATGGAGGAGTCTCTGTGACTAAGTTACTATGGAAGAGTCTCTGTGACTAAGTTACTATGGAGAGTCTCTGTGACTAGTTACATGGAGGAGTCTCTGTGACTAAGTTACTATGGAGGAGTCTCTGTGACTAAGTTACTATGGAAGAGTCTCTGTGACTAAGTTACTATGGAGGAGTCTCTGTGACTAAGTTACTATGGAGGAGTCTCTGTGACTAAGTTACTATGGAGGAGTCTCTGTGACTAAGTTACTATGGAGGACTCTCTGTGACTAAGTTACTATGGAAGAGTCTCTGTGACTAAGTTACTATGGAGGAGTCTCTGTGACTAAGTTACTATGGAAGAGTCTCTGTGACTAAGTTACTATGGAGAGTCTCTGTGACTAAGTTACTATGGAGGATTTGTGACTAGTTACTATGGAAGAGTCTCTGTGACTAAGTTACTATGGAGGAGTCTCTGTGACTAAGTTACTATGGAGGAGTCTCTGTGACTAGTTACATGGAGAGCATGACTAAGTTACTATGGAGAAGTCTCTGTGACTAAGTTATTAAATCTATACCGTTCTTTCCGAAGATCGTGACTTGGAATCCGGAGTTCATTTTTCTCTTCTCGGGTCCATTTTTTCAGAGACCCTCTATTATTGCTGCCGTAGCTACGGAGTTAGTGCTTTGTGTAATACTCTCAGCAGACGGTGTGTCATTTCTGCGGAAATTGACCGAGCGATATGGAGTACATCGCTGTGCAATGAAGTTAATCCTTCGGTTTTATACCCTTTTACTAGTTACTATGTACAGTCTCTTCGTTGTCACAAGAGTTACAAAACTGAGTTGCAAAACTAATCAATCGATTATTTGTCTGTTTCAATGTTCTGTTAACAAAATGAAATATATGCTTGGCATTCTGTCATTACAATCAACCAAACTAAAGTATATGTAAGGGTTACTGTTGATCAGAGATAGAGATATACATCTGCTGCACAAGCTTACTAATTATGTTAATGGTCGCCTGAGTGGTTACATGGTCATAATTTGGGCTGTAAAGATTATAACCTATGTTACCTGCCACGCATGTCGTAAGAGGCGACTAAGGAGGTGTGGCTGAAATCGGATTCATGTGTCCTAAATGTGTAGAAGTCTATGTGTTTAGGGGCCTACCAAACCAATGTGCAACGTATACAAGTTCTCGGCAAAGATCAAACATATCACAAAGAGTGATTAAAATTGATCGTAAAGAACGAACACAAGGAAAAAGAAGAAGAAGATGTTAATGTTACGAGAGCAGATCGTGTCATGTAATGAATGACACAGGCTGAGAGAACAATTGTTGAACTTGTGACAACAGTTGCTCCACTACCAGAAGGAGAAGAATCGATCCCAATAGATGGTAGCATGGCTAACTATATCACAATGTTATCATTACTATTGAAAGAAAATATAGCGATTGAAACAACATGAAGGCTGAACTCGAAATTAACCCTTTTCACTCCGTTTTTATTTTACCTCCGAATGCACTTATATCTCAATGTAGGCTGAATTAGTTGGTATACTGGCTTTGCGTCATGTTAACAATTGCAGCGAGCCAGTATATTGTTTGAGAAGAGATAATGGGTTATGCAGCTGATAACAGATAATGTAAGCGATGAAGATGTTGTTTATACCGATGGGTATGTGCATCGTGGTGAGAAGTCTATGTGCTTTCATATTATTTAATTATTTATTTCTTGCTTGATTATGTAATACTATATATATACACGTGTCTGTGTCCTTAAATGTCAATTTACTTAGTATTACGTCAGCCTTTCCATGGTTTTCTCCAGATCTGATCTACTCCGGTCTGACCACTTCAGATTTGCAGGTTACCGTACATCGCCTGGTTTCATAACTAAAAATCTCATATATAGTAGTTGTTTTCGTCTAGTACATAACAGTAAGACAGGGAAAATAGTCGACGCTGATAGATACAAATGTTTTCGTCTAGTACATAACAGTAAGACAGGGAAAATAGTCGTCGCTGATAGATACAAATGTTTTCGTCTAGTACATAACAGTAAGACAGGGAAAGTAGTCGACGCTGATAGATACAAAATAAATAAACAGAGTGAGACAGTCAAGTCGTTGGTCTGTCGAAAGAAACATATACCAGTTTGGTGGGGAAAACTATAAGTTGGCTGTGATATACCTCACCGACCAGAAAAGTAGATAATATGTAAATTCCACTAAGGTTACCTGTGACTGTTGCTATGATAGATACCGACTTTAGTCCCACATTTACTTATCATTCAAGACAAGTATGCCATATGTTGAGGCAATGATAAGCGGACAATTGTAAGCAACTCTAACAGATACCTGTCTTGCATTGTTAGTATATATATATATATATATATATATATATATATATATATATATATATATATATATATATATATATATATAACACCATTTTCAATGATATTGGTATCGATCCATTGGTTAATATCGAGAACGCAGATAAAGGGTGGTAAGAGTGGGGCTGATGAGAGAAGTAGAAGGTGGTTTGATGGATGGTGAGGGTAGAAGGTGGGTGGCTGGATGGTGAGTGGTAGAGGTGGTGGCTGGATGAAAGTAAGAACGGTGGTTTGATGGATGGGTGAGTGGGTAGAAGGGTGGGTGGCTGGATGGGTGAGTGGGTAGAAGGGTGAGTGGCTGGATGGGTGAGTGGGTAGAAGGGTGGGTGGCTGGATGGGTGGGTAGAAGGGTGGGTGGCTGGATGGGTGAGTGGGTAGAAGGGTGGGTGGCTGGATGGGTGAGTGGGTAGAAGGGTGGGTGGCTGGATGGGTGAGTGGGTAGAAGGGTGGGTGGCTGGATGGGTGAGTGGGTAGAAGGGTGGGTGGCATGGATGGGTGAGTGTGTGGAAGGTGGGTGGCTGGATGGGTGAGTGGGTATAAGGGTGGGTGGCTGGATGGGTGAGTGGGCGGAAGGGTTGGTGGATGGATTGGTGAGTGGGTGGATGAGTGGATGGATGGATGGGTGACTGAGTGGAAGGATATGTGGATGGATGAGTGAGTGGGTCGAAAAGTGTGTGGATGGATGGTTGAGTCGATGTGTGGAAGGTGGGTTGATGAGTGAACGTTTGGGTGAGTGGATGAATGGATATATGGATGGATAGATGGGTAGATAGATGGATGGATGGGTGGATACATTGGTGGGCAGATGGGTGGGTAGGTGGATGGATGGATACATTAACAATGAAATTTAGAGATAATGATGAATCTGTCTTAGATCGCATGACTTGGTTAAGTTAAAGGCTTGACAATCAAAGACATACACAGTGCTGAGATAGTGAGGTAGAACAGAAATGTATGGTTTTTTCTCCTTGAGGCCACACTTTTAACTCTTACAATAAGCATACGCAAATAGCATACTAAAACCGTCTTTTTACGGACTGCTTTTGAGGAAACAATTTTTAGGCGAAAGTGCCATTACAAAATTTGTTATAACTTTCTTACGTTCAACAGCAGAGACAAACTGCATACATCAAAAAGTGCGGAATTGAAAGATCCATTACAAACACACACTTGCTGTATTTAAATTATATAAATACACTTAGAGCATTAAATGTATTTAGGAAATGAAAAAAATAAAATAAAAAATGTTGAGTAAAGATGTGAACTTACTGACATGTGTTAAGCTTTATAATGGTCCAAAGCTAATAAAACTACATACATTCCCTAGAATATCCATTTCTACACAAAATATTTAAATTTTACACGCTTATGTTCAAAGAATCTGATTATATGACGGTTTAACACATCTGACTCCGACTTTGAAGACACGCTCTTTCTTCATTAGCTATACTTCTAATTTTATTTAAATTGCCAGAATATCTAATATAAAATTTGATTCCGAATCGTCACTACTACTGTCTGTTATTGTCCTAACAAGAATCACTATTATTATCATTGTTATTTCATGAATAAATAAGTTGTGAGACTTGAACTGCAGAAAGTCGCTGTTTTGACGAACTTGCCATTATTGCAAAGTTTTCCTGTTTTAGTTAGAACCATACGGTACGTGAAGTGGCTTTTCGTAAATTGGGAACTAACAATATGGTTTGTCAGGTGGCTTTTCGTATTCTGGGAGTTAATCACCCCTCCTTTCACCTACAAAAATATGTAGATCTAACTTTGACAGAATGGATGCTAATGCCTTTAATATTTGGAAACACCTTGTCGACCATCATTAAATTCAATAAACGTTGCTGCGAAGGTTGCAGAGGATCCCGTGCCGTTGGATACAGACATTAAGGCTTTCATTAATGAAAACTGTAATTAAGATTTATACAGATGGAACAGTATATTGTCACAAAACGTTTGCATGGACCTTTTCTGCAAGCTCATACTGCAGGAAGGGCAAGGAAGCCAGTGGTGTATTTAGTATAACAACAAGCAACATGACAATGGAGGTACTGGCGGTGACTAAAACACTACTATTGCTGGAGTCACAAAACTACATTCCTGCATGCATTATGGGTGATTTATTGAGTATGATATGAAAGTTGAAGGTTGGTTTGATGAGCAGGCAATGGACTGAATCACTACAAGCGTCAACAATTCGCAGAATTACATACATTTTAATTTCGGGGAACATGGGTGTAGTTGGCAATGAGAGAATAGACTTGATGACTGGCTCTGTCACCATATTATTGGGTCACTGAATGGATAGAGCTGATATTCTGAAAGCCCTCATAGAGAATGGCTGAAACCATGACTTTTATCTAAACCAAATCACGCCAACTGCTAGATTGCAAAAGCTGAGTTGAAGATTGGAGTGATAAGAGTAAGAAAAAAAACCCAAGCAGAACAGATATAAGAGTAGGCTGAGAGGTCAGCATCGAACTGGTACGGTCAGTAACTGGACGTTGTCGGGTATAAGGATATCGGAGCACATATGGACATGTCCGGAGTATAATGCAGACACTCCAAATTGAAATTGAGTTGATAAAAAACAAATTATAGCCGACGCCTGTCTTCAAAAGCAACTGTTAAGAAGAAATACAGAAATTAGGTATCGATTACACTTGCAACTACTAAGCACGTACAATTACTCAGCATATTGACAAAGTTTAAACATTATTTAAACAGTATCAACGTTATCTGTACACCATAACGGGTATAGATAGATAGCTACACAGTCAGTGCATACGTTTTCATGTCTTGTTCTGACAGATATTTAATAACAGTTTTACAACACAATGGCGTCTAACATGTCTGTTGCACCTAATGAACGTAAGTGAATTTTCTATGATCTATTTTATCCCACAATGAGCATAGATCGGTGCTTATGTTTATGAGTTGAATATGTTGCTCGTTTGCTAAATAAAGGCCTTTTCGTCGAAACGTTGCTGTATATTGTGTACAGTTGTTATCGTTTTTTTGTAAAACTCAACAGTTATTTCTTTGTGTTTTTTTATTTTTGGGGTTCTAATGATCATATATTATTCATTCCGTAGGCAAATAGTCATGCGTATGATATCACAATATGGTTAGTCCATGAGTATTATTCAGCAATATGGTTTATCCATGATTTTATGCAATATGTTGGTTAATCCTAGTATTGATATCAGCATATTGGTTAGTCCATGAGTATTATATCGCATATGTTGGTTAATCATATTATATCAGCAATATGGTGGTTAATCCATGAGTATTTAAATCAGCAATATGGTGGTTAGTCCATGAGTATTGATATCAGCAATATGTTGGTTAGTCCATGAGTATTTATATCAGCAATATGTTGGTTAGTCCATGACGTATTGATATCAGCAATATGTTGAGTTATATCCATGAGTATTTATATCAACAATATGGTGGTAGTCAGAGATTTATATCAGCAATATGTTGGTTAGTCCATGAGTATTTATATCAGCAATATGTTGGTTAGTCCATGCGTATTGATATCAGCAATATGGTGGTTAGTCCATGAGTATTGATATCAGCAATATGGTGGTTAGTCCATGAGTATTTAAATCAGCAATATGGTGGTTAGTCCATGAGTATTGATATCAGCAATATGGTGGTTAGTCCATGAGTATTTATATCAGCAATATGGTGGTTAATCCATGCGTATTTATATCAGCAATATGGTGGTTAGTCCATGCGTATTGATATCAGCAATATGGTGGTTAATCCATGAGTATTTATATCAGCAATATGGTGGTTAGTCCATGCGTATTGATATCAGCAATATGATGGTTAGTCCATGCGTATTTATATCAGCAATATGGTGGTTAGTCCATGCGTATTTATATCAGCAATATGGTGGTTAATCCATGAGTATTTATATCAGCAATATGGTGGTTAGTCCATGAGTATTTAAATCAGCAATATGGTGGTTAGTCCATGAGTATTTATATCAGCAATATGGTGGTTAGTCCATGAGTATTTATATCAGCAATATGGTGGTTAGTCCATGCGTATTTATATATTTCTTCTGGGATTTCACTTTGAAAGATTGTTTCGATATGTTACTGCTTTCAACCTCGACCATACAATAGACCACCCGACAAACGATTTGGATAGTATCAATTCAACGACAAGCCACATTACTTTCCAAAATATGTTATTTAATTAAAAAATTCTTTTCATGTTTCGTTTACTTGGGGATCTAAATTTAAAATACATCTGAAGTCGGAGTAAGGATTGCCCGAATGGTAAAAAGGAAAGCGATCCTTCAAGCAAAAATCAGACGGAGACATAATACTAGGCTCCATGACTATAAATGTATTCACAGTAGACAAACGCAATTTCTTTTTTAAAATCATAATATTTATGTTAAGTTCCCGCGGAGGACATTATTATCAATACAAGCGGAAGACTGCAGTAACATTATTATGTAGCAAAGTTAAAATATGTAATAAAACAAAGTAATGTAGATTTTATAAAATATGAAAAATTTACAGTGAAGTTTCGATCAAATGACCTTTATCAAGAAACTGATACAAAACCATCGAAGACAATGCGTTTTCCCATAGAACATACATCAAAGATAGTTATATATATTCTTTGGTAGAATACCGAAGTTGAATAATTTATCAAATAAAGTTTTCTATTCTGATCATTCGGAATATTCTTATCAGTATCAACAGTATGATATATGGCACAGTGCTCTAATAACTAACATACGCAGTTTGAATAGATTTGGTTAAGTCTTCAGCATTAAATAGCTTGTCCTGAGCAGAACCTTGCCACTCTAACAATCCTTCGAAATGTCTCTCCCTCATAGGTCAGATGTTCTGTCTCTTCAGTCGTTATGTTCAAATCATCAGTTACATCCTGAATAAATCTGCTTTAATGTCTTGCTATTCTCCTCTATGACGGCATGCCTCCTTCCATAGTAGTCTTTCTAACCAACCAATCGTTTCTTGTATATGTTCAAAATACTACAATTTGTTTAATTCTCTTTTTTTGGCAGTATCAACTAGTTGTCTATAATCAGAACCGTGTCGTGCTATGATACAAAGAGGTCGCCGCTTCAGGCGGACCGTAAAGGGGACGCGGGTCAGCATATGCATCAAATTCAAAATCACATTTGAAGGTTATTTAAAAGAAAAAACATTTAATGGGTGGCATTTCGAAGACTTTCATCATACTAAGAAAAATATACCAAACGGTCTATAATTTTGTGTTCTTTCTGTTCATTTGCTAAGTTACCAAATTTTACATACAACAAACAAACAACAATGCTTAAAGTCGTAATTTGTATGTGCGTATACTCATAGAAAAGTCAAAAACATAATGAAGACACCTATGGCAAGTAATGCAAATATCCCTGTGGAATCCAAAATTATAAAAATAACAGAGAAGTTCACATATTTGGCTATTGGTTATTGGTTACTAAACTGACGTCATTGCACTCCGGGCAGACCCATAGGTTCTCAGTCTCCCCAACAGATATCGAAGAGTATGCATACTGATGGTTCCTGTGGCTCGCTGATTAAACACACCTCTCACTCTGCCGCTCAGGCTTCGACTTGAACAACGGGTAACTCCAAACTGCTTAAATCGCTTGATCGATTCAACATCGATTTTAGTGTCCTCATCCAACGAGAGTCTCGAAGAGACCGAAGAATATCCCCTTATCCATCTTCAACTCCCCAACAATCGATGCTGTTGATTCAAGCCTGTCCGCTCTCTCATTACCGTAAACACCCGCATGCCCAGGACAGTATATCCACGTAAGCCGCTGGAGGTTAGAAACTTCTATAGACGACATCCACTCATACCGAAACCTGCCCTTCTGGATCTTGTGAAGCATCGACTGAGAGTCAGATACAACAACTGCCCCAGTAAATGAAGTCCCAGAAATCCAATGGAGGGCAGCAGTAACGGCCTCAACCTCCATCCTCATACTAGAAGTAGTTGTCCTGTATGCCCCACTTCGCTCTGCAACAACCCTACCATGCGCATTAGCCAAGAAACCCCAGCCGGATTTCTCACCACGTTGAACCGACCCATCGGTATATACAACAACATCATCATCCCTTGCATTATCTTCTATCAGCTGCTTAACTGCGAGATCAGCCTTCATGTTGCCCCAATCTCTACATTCTCTTCCAAGAGTAATGATAACGTTGAGATAGTTCATCATGCTACCATCTGTTGGGATCCATTCTTCCCCTTTGGTAGAGTCGCAACCGTAGTCACCTGGCCAATTGTTCTCTCAGCCTGGGCCATCCACGACATGCCACGCTTGATTCTCGTGCCCTTAACATCATTAGTGTTCTTGTGAAGTGGATGTCTCTTATCCGAAGTAACCCGTAATCTACCACTGACATTATCAGTCGATCGAACAAAAGGGCAAGTAGTCTCTGCCAAGGTGTGCGGCCACCATAACTTTGAGAGCCGCAAGACCACGCTTGCACCGTTGTATCGTCTGTTCAATATGGTGTTTGAAAGATAGACTGCGATCAAAGGTTATTCCAAGATAGCGCAACCTGTCTCTACGCTCGATGGTATGTTCATCAAAGATTACACGGGTAGGTCAGCCTTGACGATGTGATTATTCAACAAGCACCACAACATGCACGCTTTTTCAGGATTGACCTGAGAGCGAGACTATCTATACCAACCCGAGATGGTATGCAATGTTTTATGAATGTCGTCAACCATCTCTCGTCTATCTGGCCCAGTCCTATATATTAAGATATCATCTGCAAATGTCAATGTCCGACCCAATCCGGTTGACTGAATTTTAGCTACATTTGCTGTGTAAATATTAAACAACACGGGTGATAGAGGAGAACCCTGTGGTAACCCCGTGCATATACGTGCAGGATCCGATGTCCATGTTCCTAAACGGAGTGCAACGGTTCTCTCCATTAAAGAAGCAGCTATCCAGTTTACCAGCCAAGGATTAACTTTACATTTAATCAAAGAGCGCACCATTATTGAAAAATTCACCTTGTTATAAGCATCCTCCAAGTCGATGGCCACAGCAACAGTCTCTTGCTTGGATTGGAAGCCTTCATAAACAACATATGCAAACGTGCCAGCATTGTCCCATGTCCCTTTCATTGGCCGGTATCTACCCAAAGTGTCAGGGAGGATGTGGTCATTCTCCAAGTGAAACATTACCTTTCTGGCCACTATCTTCTCTAGTAATTTGCCATATACATTTGCAAGGTGAGTATGCGGTAGCTGCTGAGCAGTTTAGGATCCTCCCATGTTTGTGGAGCGGTCGTAAATAACTATCAAGCCAATCCTCGGTACCCAGCATTCTGTACACTTTTATTAAAATCCATCACAACTGCATTAATAACAGTCTCGTCCAGCTGTTTAATGTGATGATATTGGACACCATCAGGCCCTGGAGCGGTGCTATGGCGTGCCTTGAGTGCATTAACAACATCCTCCTTTGTTATTAAGTCAATTTAAGGTTCTCCAGAGCTAGTAATATCACGAAGAGCACTTATGATATTATGGCGGTCAGTTTTATCACCTTTTTCTGTCTGTTCCACGAAACGATGAAGGAACCCTTGTCCCTTTTCTGCATCTGTTGTCAAGACGGATCCTGACGAGTCACGTAAAGTAGGAAAAGACTGGCTGGTATTCCTCCTGTTCATTTTGCGATGAAACTGCCAGAATTGATATAGAGACTTGTCGCCACAGACTTGCGTTATGAAAGTCTCCCATAACCCACTCTTTGCCTCACTAGCCAATACTTTGAAATGCCCAGTGGCTTTGTGGCGAATAACAGACTTTTCAGCCACATCACACATATTTCTAGGTCACTTCTTTCGTGCTCTCTGCCATGACTTTGTAGCAGCCTCTTTTCCAGCCATGCTTTTTCAACATTTTCATTCCACCAAGGTGGTTGCAGGAAAGGAGTCCTAGCAGTCTTCTTTCTGGCAGTCTGTCGCAGTATACGCAATGGGGTTTCGTCATCAGAGTGGCATGGCGTGTACTGAAAGACAGATTTGGGTCTTCTGTGTCGCAAATTATTGGCCTTATTAAGAAGAACAACGCAGGGGAGATGATCACTATCTTGAGCCCCAAGAACATTCCATCGAGCAAAAGTAGCATCAGTTGTGGAGATCAGTGCCAGATCAATGACACCATCAGTGTCCTCAGGTCTAGAAGCTAACCGAGTTGGGCGGCCGTCATTCAATATCGTCAAGTCAGAGTTTAGAAGAGCAGAACTCAAAGCGATGCCATGTCTATTCTCGGTAGCGTTGCCCCACTCCTTTGATCGTGCATTGAAATTCCCTGCTATAAGAAACTTTGTGCGTGGTACATCTGAGAGCTTCTCAAGGAAATCCCAGTTATCTGCAATATGGAGTTTGTCCACATGGCTATATTTGGCTAGCAGTATTGATTGTGCAGGAAATGTTAAAAGAAAGAACTATGCTGTGAATTGTTAAAGCAACATTAGCTTTAAAACGTCCTCATAAATATGCAACTCCATGTTATATAGTATTAAAACAAAATTAGGAATTTTCAATTTCAATGTTGTATCAACCCCAACATATGTCAGCGAGAGTTGGAAAATGACTACAAACATAGAAATATAGAAAGTAAGTCACACGGATTTAAAAATAAATGTTTGCTTAAGCAATGAACATAAAATGTTTCAAATTCAGAAGAAGTGACTAAATCAAAAACAATATCTAACCAACCATGAGTGGCAACTGTTTTAAAAATAGAAATGGAGATAAGTTAGGCATTCTCTGAGAATAAATGATTATAGAATAACAAAGCAGGCATTGAAGTGGGAGACAAAGGGTTTAAGAGAGAAAGTACGACCTAGGAAACCTTGAAATGAACTTTACCGCGAGAGATGAGAAATATTGGACTCAATATCATAGGAGAGATTGAACTTGCTGCTCAGGACAGAGTGGTATGGAGAGATTACTTGCAGGTCATATGTAACGTATAACGGTACAAGAAGAATATAATTAATACTAAAAGGTAAATGTGTCGCAATCAGAAAAGAGATCTAGATGGAGATGGAAGTTTACCCCGGTTCAATGAATGTGTGTCACAGAGATAAGAAAGTGTGTCAACCTGTACTGCATGTAAGAACGTAGGCAGCAACAATCTTAGTATGACTAAGTGCTTCTTTTATTTGATCACTGAAGTAAGAACAGGATTCACATTTGGGAATGTTGTATTCAGTTCTGTATTGTACATCTGCGATTAAGCTCATGTCAGAAGATTTCATATGTATAACATGTCACGGTTACTGCAGTGCACTTAACTTTACCTCTGTAGTTGTTATTTTACCTCTGGAAGCATTCATATTGCAATAACTGATATACTATTGGATGCTAGTTACTCTACTGTCTAGCCTGTCACATCCTTGGAACGTACTTAGGTAGCAAAAACTCACGCAAGTCCTCTCTGTTCATTGCCATCATCTGCATTGTGCTCCACATGTTGATACTTTTTCAGTCCCTGTTCTATTCTTCCATTCCGTATGGGTTTAAATCTTTTCCATCTTGCTCAAGTTCAGATTTCCATGTCAGTGCAGTTTTGTTACAGAGTTGGCGTCATCATCACTTGCATCTTCATTGTATAATAATAGTTGTACTTTCGGTCTTATGCTTCATACGAAGAATATAACAGTAGGCCTTGAGATAATGATTTTATAATTGTATTTCCTGTATTCCTATATAATTGTATTTAGAACAAAAAATATCTTTCTTATTTTGAATCTAGTTGTTCTAGTCTCTGGGGCCTCTGGATATATTGCTGCACATGTGATCAAGCTACTCCAACAGGAAGGCTACAGAGTTCGTGGAACTGTACGGAACGTCAAGGATGAAAAGAAGACTAAACATCTATACAATCTATGTCCCAATGCTAAACATAAATTAGAGTTGGTAGAAGCAGAATTACTTAACCCTGAGTCATGGACAGCGTAAGTAGTTGTAACAGTGGCGGCTCGTGACCATTTTATTGGTGGGGCCAGACAAACATTTTTTTGAAAAGTCATGATTTTGGGTTACATTATATTTTAGTGTTTACTTTTATTTGTATATTACGGGATGATATTCAACTTTCAAAGCTAATCAGTATCACGTTAATAGTGATAATTATGAAATAATCAATACACGTTACACATAAATTGTGGTGGGTCCCGGCCACACTGGCCCTTAATGACAAGCCGCCACTGAGTTGTAATATATTACAGTGAACATGAAATCTGACAAATTTAATGGATGTTAAAGTGTATGTGTTGTATGACTCAAAAAATGTGGCGAGTCATTAAGTTAAAAACAAATAACATTCATACATATGTCTTCGATGTATTGTTAGGCTGAGGTTGTATGACAAGAGAAGATGTTCATAGAACGGACTCGTGTGTGCGCTTTGCACATGGCTACTTCCATTACCTCTGTTATTTCTATGGTCCACCTTGTGAGTGTACGACCTTTCGCCTTGTATCCACTGTATTTGAGTAGCACTGCCCTTTGGTGGAAACTCTGTTGGTAATCTGCTTATGTGGCTAAACTACTTAATTCATTGTTTCTTAATGAATTTCAGTACTGATGCTGTACCCACTTTCTGTCGTGAATAGTTTTCTTCTATCTTTTGATGTCAACTTCCAGGTTTGACACGTATAGCATAATATTAGGAGAAAGATCGTGTTCAACAATGCTTTTTTTACAATGATATTTAAGTGTTTATGTTGACATATTTGCATGGACTAGGCGATAAGTCGTAAACTGTACAGGCATGTCATAACACGTAAATAAATTGAGCATTTTACAGGATATACATCCATTTTCCTTTTCTAACACTGCACCATCAAAACAATCTAAGTTAAACTACATTAACTAATTAGAAACAAGTAAACTATTTGATAGGCCATCTAGAAACATGTTATCATACTCATTAAAAACTGAGTTATGTTGTATGGATTTTTGAAATATTCTGAATTTGTCAAAGCAAAGTTGTATTGTTCTAAATTATAGAGCAGTTAAAGACTGCACATTTGTTCAGCATGTGGCCAGTCCCTTACCTATTGAGACTCCCAAACATGAGGATGAAGTAATCAAACCTGCAGTGGAAGGTACATTAAATGTTCTGAAAGCTGCAGCCGCATCTGGTACAGTCAAAAGAGTTGTTCTGACAAGCTCACTAATTGCTGTTGCATGTAAGTACAACCTCGTAACATTCAAATATTATTTATGAAACTATTATTTAATGTTTTTCTTTCAAACTTTGCATTGACAAAGAGTTAGTGGTGAGGGAAGTTACTATATAAATGTATAATAGAATTTGTAGGGTCAGCAAACATACATTTACAAAAGTAACGAATGTTATCAGTAGCAAAATATAAAAAAAAATTTTCTGTCAAGTGGATGATTTTATATCAGTAGGTAAAGATGTTCATAAATCTTCTAACAAATTATACAGTATATGAGTCGTTTCAATGTGACTCACAAAAAATATGTACAGATTGCGGATAACCAGTTTTAACTGGCATATCAGCTTGTCTTTAAGCATTCTGTGTGTTATTAATCGTATTCAGTATGATATTAATCTTACATAATTGGTGCAACAAGCCATGACACATGACAAGCTGTTGATTATCATTATATGCGATGTTTTGTTTTTATTCCAGCGAAAGGAGGAAACAAAACACCATACACTGAAAACGACTGGAGTGATCCAGCTTTACAATTAGGTTATGCATACTCTAAGAGCAAAATAATAGCAGAGAGAGCAGCTTGGGATTTTATGAAAACCTTGCCAGGTTGGTTTTAGGATTTGCTTGACAATAATGTAACAAACATATTATTTCACATTTAATTTGTGTGTATATATATATATATATATATATATATATATATACATACAACAATCTGACACTTTAATTAAATATTCTTTCAAGTTGAATAAAATTAATTGTTATAATAATATTTTCATATATAGAAGATATTTTTTTCTTATTCTTGGATTCTCCGAAAGCAGTTAATACTTGATTCATGTTTGTTGGCTTACTGAATCAAGTGCGTGCCTGCCGGCGTAGGCGATCATGTCTCTCCACAACTCTCTTTGCTTGGTGCATGTAATCAGTTCTGACGTCGATATTTTGTCGAACTATGATGTCAGGTCATCCAACATCTTCTCCCTCTGTCTTCCACGATCTCCTCTTCCCTGAATTTTACCTGTTGTCACCAAATGTTCTAAACCTTCTCTTCGCATTATATGCCTGAAGAACCTTTATTGTCGGATTCTTATTCTTTTGAAAAGGTTTCTTTGTGTGCAGACCTGATTTTAAACCTCTGTATTTGTTTTCTTTGCTGTCCATGGAATTTTCAACATTCTTCTGTAAAACCACATCTCTGCGGCTTCCAATGATCATATTGATTGTTTGTTCAATGTCCATGATTCGCTGCCATACATAAGTATTGGTTCAATATAGCATTGGAGTACTCGTTTTTGCAATGTCATTGGTAGTGAGTTCACGCATAGTGTGTTCTTCATTTTCATAAAAGCTGCTTTTGTTTGAGCTATTCTACTCCTAATCTCTGTTGCGCATCTTCCATCTGATGTTAGGAATGTTACTAGATACTTGAATCAATGGACTTGTTTCAGTATTGTGTTATTTATTTTGATATTACATGTTGGTGTGTCTTGTTTCTTGTAGACAACCATAACCTCTGCTTTCTTTATATTCATGCTTAATCCTTTCTTTTCACTTTATCTCACTAGTATGTCTATCAAGTCTTGTAGATCTTGTTCATTTGTAGCCAGGAGAATTGTGTCATCAGCATATCTTAGGATGTTTATATTTTGTCCACCGACTGCTATTCCTGTCTTTTCTTCTATAGATCTCATGATGTTTTCGCTATATAAGTTTAATAGGTCTGGTGAGAGTACGCATCCTTGTCGTACTCCTAACTGTATCGCCTGATAGATTCCAATCTTACTCTCTAGTCTAATGGCTGCGCTTTGTTGCCAGTACAAATTCTTGATCAGTCTAAGATCTTTACCATCAATATTTATACTTTCTAACATGCTTATTATTTCTCCATGTTTGACTTTATCGAAAGCTTTTGAGTAGTCTATGAAAGATAGGTATAAGTCCAACTTCATTTCTATTGATCTTTCCATTATTGTTCTTATTGTATATATTACGTTGTTTGTTCCCCTGCCTTCAACAAAGCCACATTGTTCTTCCTAAACTTCTGGTCTTATTTTGTTTCGTACCCTTCTCATAATAATGCTGAAAAGTAGTTGGCTTACACGAACTGATATAACCAATACAAGGTTTATAGATTGATAGAGCGGAATATGGCTTAAAAAAGGTTGTAATACCCAATATAGCAAACACATAATAATTATTTATTGGTTACTGAACCAAGGTTATAGGACTTCGGACAGACTCATGGATATCCAGTCTCCCCCAGCATATGTCTAATGGTATGCCTACTGGTGGTTCCCGTTGCTTGCTCTCTGCCCCCCAAGCTTCCAGTTCGACTTGCACAATAAATAATTCAAAACTCCGTACATTGTTGGATAGTTGCAAGATCAATGTTAGTGTCCTCGTCCAACAGGAGCTCACCAAGAAACAAAAGACATCTTTCTTATCCATCCTAACTTCCCCGACAATATATGTTTTTGATTCAAGCCTGTCCGCTTGTCCATATTGCCCTTTTCTCAGTATTATCGTACCATCCCCATTGTTCTCTCCAGATCTGATCTGATCCGAACTGACCCCATCAAATCTGTAGGCTTTCATAAATCGATCAATAGGATGCATGCAGTGCTCCAACCTAGATATCTCAAATCTAGTTTTTCAAAGATGGACATCTTCAGAGATTGTCTTAGAACAAGAAATATGAGTCTTAACATCTAAAATATTTCACAAAATTTGAAGTGAAACTGGCATTAGACAGATACAGTATTGTATTTCAAACGTAAATATCATAGTTTGTAGAGTTTCACTTCACTCTTTCTCTCTCTCTCTCCCTCTCTGTGTCGTTAATTTTTCACAGCCAATTTTATCATTCTTCTTGTGATATATAATAAATCCTTTCACAAGAACAATTGATCTACGTTGACAATTATGCCATGGTGACTAGCGTCTCCGATTTCAGCCAGCTGTTGATTTACTGGTAGCTTGTCCTGACGTCCATTCTACCGAATATTTCAGATTTCAGCCAGCTGTTGATTTAGTAGGGTAGCTTGCTCTAGGAACGTCCATTCTACCGAATATTTCAGCCGGATATACGCCTTTTCAATCAGCTTTTGCCGTATATTTCGACTTTGTGATCTACGACAAACAGTGAGTTACTACTGTTATGCCCTTTCTGACTGTGAGGTTGTTTCGTATCAAGAACATTTCACGGTGCACATAAGCTTGTCCTGGGACGGCGTAATACCCGTATAACACACCGTATAAAGTGTCGACCTTCGCCAAATGCATTGTCGGCCTTACTTTACTGACCACTTTGAATTTATTCCGGAGTAGAAACATTCTCATTTTTCTCGAGACGCGCGTTGGCACATGACAATTTGCAGTTTCTATCATGCATTCTCCCTGGTCCCTGGAAACATCGGACTGGGGCTAAGAACAAATAATAAAATGAGTCGTTTCAATCGGCGCTAGCAATGCAACTCAGATTTTGCGCTCGCCAAACATCACCACCCAGTTCTTCCGGGGATGTTAGTTGTAAACGCAACAGTACCTTGTCCGGTTGTCACAAGGAGGGCAGTCCCGTTAGGAATCACCCGCCTAAGTGCTTCCGGGGATGTTAGTTATTTCAACAGTACATTGCAGGGTTATCCTAGGGAGGGCAGTTTCATTAGGCACTAAAACGCAACTTTACAATGTGCGCTCTGCCAACCTTACCCAATAAATGTATCTGCGCTAAGCGTTTGATACGGAGTCTACCGCAATCTTCCCATATGTCGACACGATATGCGACAGCGTTATCAAAGACACTTGCCGATACCTTTTTTCCGTGCCTCGATACTGCCCGGACATGCAGCTCAACTCGGGCACAAGGCTCCAAGTTACGCCCCATGTAGGCCCACGTCTCTGTTTTGGAATTCACCTCTCATCCCTACATGTTCGTCTGTTCGCTTTTATCATCGGTCGGGAGGCGGATAATTGTGGTGCGACCGTTGTGTTCTCATTTTCCGTGCCATGGACTGCCCTGACACGCAGCTTGACTTGGGCGCAGGGCTCTAATTTCGCGCCATGTGGGCCCACTTATCTATTATAAATACACCTCTCATCCCTTTAATTCGATCATTTACTCCGGGGAGTTAGCATTCGTTCGCAGACGACTCGTACACTGCTGTTTTTTTAAATTTTTGGCAACTCGGACAAATGTTATCGTTCATTCGGCCAGGAGATGCGTGCATTTTGTTCGTATTTCTGTAGACTTGCTTTTATTTTCTGTGTTTGCGCTGCTACCACTACCAGTAGCTCTTCTTCGATCCCTCTACCCACTTGTCCATATGGGAACCAAAGTCTGTTACCAGGGTCACCACGTGTAGGTGGGGCTCAGGGTCTTGATTAGTGGTTTCCCCTTTTTGACTTTGCTTTCTTTCCGACAGAACTCATGAAAGAAAATGAAAGAGCAGCTTCTGTAAATCATGTTTGGGAGTCAGGGATCTATAGACTAAATATAAACTGATTAGATCATGAAAATAGTGACATATCCTTTACAGGACATAGCCCTCAACCCCAGTAAACGAGTTGTTGATTTTCTAGGCACCACTTGTACGATCAGTAGTTTGCCATTGCTTTTTGAACAGTGAGGTCTATTTTTACCTTTTTTAAAAATCCCACGGAAACAAGAACCAGGTACGCTTGGGTTTGCGATCGAGCTCACTAACACCAGGTACGCTTGGGTTTGTGATCGAGCTCACTAACACCAGGTACGCTTGGGTTTGCGATCGAGCTCACTAACGATGGAGCTACAGAGATAATACTAAATAAAAATTCCTCGCAGTCTAATAACCATCGTTGATGGGAGACCATCTTATTCTTGCGTGTGCTGTGCATATTCATATATTAACATTTTGTCCATATGCTGCCGGGGCATGCAAGTGGAGCAAAGAATAGTAACACTGCAACCTACAAGGCATGTCGTAAGAGGCGACTGAGGTAATGTCCTAAGTAAGCTGGTAAATGAAAAGCATCGCTGAAATAAGATGTGATGTCCTACTTGTAGGCGCATAACTGGCACAACGTACAATCGCTCGAAGGCTCAGATCACATACAAATGACACAGAGTTGTTAACATGTGGTCAATATGGAGCGTTTGAAGAAGAAAAATATTAACACTTCACAACTTTGTGATCACTCTCATATCTTTACTTGTACAGACGATCAGAAGTTTGAGTTTACAGTGATGAATCCTGGATTTGTAGTTGGACCAACATTGCATGGAAATCCGGGAACTAGCTCTGATGTAATTACTTATCATTTTACTGATGTAATTACTTATCATTTTAAAACTATTTATATCTCATTTTTGTGCTAATTTTATTAAAACATTAACAATACAAAGCAACGTTTTGACCACAATCTCTTTATCAAGCAAAGGATACCCCAGAAGTGAAGAAAATCAGCTCTAAAAAGGCAAATATATATACAATTAGACAATTACCATGTGAGTTTCTTTCCTTCTTGGGTATCCTTTGCTTGATAAAGGCCTGTTGGTCGAAACGTTGCTGTGGTGCATTGTTAATATTGTTGTACTTATAAAACTACAGTACTTTAGTTCTACGTGGTTCGTCATTGCTACAGTTTTACTGCAGTCTTCCCTTATATCTATATTACTATTATTTTTATTAAATGTATTATTTAATACAATTTACATTGTACTGTTGTATTAATGTAATTTTACATTGTAATGTTCTGTTTAATTCAACTTTACATTGCAATGTTGTATTTAATACAATTCATATAACATTGTTGTCACGTATTTATCATATATTCTCATCACTTTGCACTAGACCTAGAAAACCCGAAATATCAATGAATACTTGATGTGATATATCTGTTGTTACTGTTTCCCAAATTTAGTATATTCTCTATGACAATTTATTTAACATACTTCAGAACGCTACAGTAACACTACTCTGTGTATGCTAGTCTTGTGTCACACAACTATCCATCGCTTATTGGGTTACTGAACCAACTAAAGGACACGTTGGTAGACCCATAGGTACTCAGCCTGCCACAACACATGTCGAATGATGTGTGTACTAATTGTTCCTGTGGTTCGCTGGTTAAACACACTCCCCATTTTACCCATCAGGTATCCAGTTCTACTTGTACAATAAGTAACTCCTTAAAACATTGGATTGATTCAACATCTATTTTAGTGTATTCATACAACAGCCAGTTGTAAAGAGACCGAAGAACATCACCCACATCCATTTTTAACTCTCCAACAAACATTGCTAGGAATGCAAGCATATCCGTTATCTCCTTGCCACAAATACCCCCCATGACCAGGAAAATCGATCTACGTAAGCCTCTGTAGGTTATACACTTCAATAGACAACATTCCTTGATACCGCAACCTGCCTATTTTAACAATCCAAAGCATTGACTGAGCATTGTCTTATATAACATCACTAATAAACGAAGTCCCAGAGATCAAATCTAGGACATCAGTAATAGCCTCAACCTCCATCCTTCTACCAGAAATAGTTATCATGTTTGCTCCACTTCGCTCTGCACTGACCTGTCCAGAAAATGATATCCATAACATTAGTTAATGCATGTACCCAGTTCATTATTGCTACACTTTTATTCATCTTATTTTCTATACATCAGACGGATGGTAATACTTGCAATGATATTACTGTTTCTCACTGCCATGTGTGGTTGTATGTATCAGCTCTGATGACCTCCTTATGACCAATCATACCTAATACCATTAAATGAAAGTAAAGGGACACTTTCATACCTCGTGGTATATAGGCCAATACAGTATTAGGGCTGTATTTTCATTGACCGTCGGCACACGATGGGTGATCTGGTCAGCATCACGCCGGCCGCCTTTACTTTCCCAGAGCATGTCTGGTACCCAGTTGAGACTGGGTCGACCTGAAGCCGTCGCGGTCGGGAAAAATTTCACGCTCATTGCGGAGCTGCACCCAGACCCCAGCCTTGCGAAGCGAGTTCACTAACAACTACGCTACAGCGAATACCATGCTACAGTAAAAATACATGTGTGGTGGTATGTATCAGCTCTGATGACCCCCCTATGACCAATCATACCTAATACCATGCTACAGTAAAAATCCATTGTGGTGGTATGTATCAGCTCTGATAATGACCAACTACCTAATCCATGTACATAATACAATGTGGTATGCAGCTCTGACCCCATGACAGATCCAATACCACGCTACAGTAAAAATCCATGTGTGGTACTTTAAAGAGAGGTTTTTTTCATTTGTACAGTTGTGCACTTCTCAATGAGATCATTATCATGCAGTGTGGCGAGGCTTGAAAGCTCCATTGATACAGTGTGCTAAGACAGCGTAACCTATGTTCCTGGCAGGGTCACCCAGGCCGGACAGGTCCATGAAAACACTTGTGGACATTTCTTCCATATTCTTACAACTTAAATATCATCATCTAATGAGTAATATCAAATATTAGTCTCTCAACCACTGCTTATGTCCAACATTGTTATAAACATAACAATTGAAATCTCCCATTTCGAACTTGTGGATAATGATTGATTTAAATTGCAGATAATAAACAGACTATTGTCACGTCAAATGCCTTTGGTTCCCAAATTAAACTTTGCTTACATTGACGTACGAGATGTTGCTCTCGCTCATGTCAAGGCTATGACTTTACCAGAAGTTGTTGGTAGGCATTTTATCTTTGTTTTGTTATCATATTTTGAGAATAAAGAAAATCAATTTGTCTGCTAGTGACACTCATTATTATAGATGGAAATGGAATCAAGGAAATTAAAAGAAGTGGAATCATGACATAACAAAATATTACACAACCAAAACTAGTATAGAATGAAATTGATAAGACAACAAAGATCAGAAAACAATTCTTCCAAGTGGCAGCGTATGGATGTGAAGAATGGACATAGAATGAACAACACAGTGGCAAAATATATGTGCATTTGAATATAAGTGTTCAATAATAGTCCTTCCTATATCATGGACATAGATGAGAGGAAATATATATATCTAGGAATAATTCAACATGAACAAAAACTAGAGGGTGCTACACAATAAGAAATTGAAGTATTTTGATATATAAAGACACAAAGGGAGGTTAACGA
Source organism: Arion vulgaris (assembly GCA_020796225.1). Taxonomy (NCBI): domain Eukaryota; kingdom Metazoa; phylum Mollusca; class Gastropoda; order Stylommatophora; family Arionidae; genus Arion; species Arion vulgaris. The sequence continues at coordinate 30,725,998 of CM036768.1, read as the reverse complement.
CTATTATGGGAAGAGCCATCTTGCAGTAATGCGAAGAGGAAGACCATGGAGAAGATGGATTCATGACGTAACTGATGATTTGAGTCTGACATCTGCAGAGGCGGCACACCTTGCCTATGAGAGAGAGACATTCCGAAGAACTATTAGGGTGGCCAAGTTCTGCTCAGAACAAAATAATGGTAATAAACCAAATTTGTATAGTCTGTTTGTGATCTGTCCCAATATTAATTATAAGTGCAATGTAACTAGAGATTAAAACGTCTGCATTATATAATTTAATCTTGAAGATATGTGATATGATTATTTTTATTATAATAGTTACAAATGATTACAATAGAAATGGTTCTAGATTGTTTTTAATGTCACATTATAAGAAATGTTAAAAATGCCATAACAAAAGTAAAGCTAAGCCAAATGTCACATTATAAGAAATGTTAAAAATGTCATAACAAAAGGAAAGCTAAGTCAAATGTCACATTATAAGAAATGTTAAAAATGTCATAACAAAAGGAAAGCTAAGTCAAATGTCACATTATAAGAAATGTTAAAAATGTCATAACAAAAGGAAAGCTAAGTCAAATGTCACATTATAAGAAATGTTTAAAATGCCATAACAAAAGGAAAGCTAAGCCAAATGTCACATTATAAGAAATGTTAAAAATGCCATAACAAAAGGAAAGCTAAGCCAAATGTCACATTATAAAAATGTAAAAATGCCATAACAAAAGGAAAGCTAAGTCAAATGTCACATTATAAGAAATGTTAAAAATGCCATAACAAAAGGAAAGCTAAGTCAAATGTCACATTATAAGAAATGTTAAAAATGCCATAACAAAAGAAAAGCTAAGTCAAATGTCACATTATAAGAAATGTTAAAAATGTCATAACAAAAGGAAAGCTAAGTCAAATGTCACATTATAAGAAATGTTAAAAATACCATAACAAAAGGAAAGCTAAGTCAAATGTCACATTATAAGAAATGTTAAAAATGCCATAACAAAAGGAAAGCTAAGTCAAATGTCACATTATAAGAAATGTTAAAAATGCCATAACAAAAGGAAAGCTAAGTCAAATGTCACATTATAAGAAATATTAAAAATCATAACAAAAGGAAAGCTAAGCAAATGTCACATTATAAGAAATGTTAAAAATAGCCATAACAAAAAGGCAAGCTAAGCCAAATGTCACATTATAAGAAATGTTAAAAATGCCATAACAAAAGGAAAGCTAAGCCAAATGTCACATTATAAGAAATGTTAAAAATGCCATAACAAAAGGAAAGCTAAGCCAAATGTCACATTATAAGAAATGTTAAAAATGCCATAACAAAAGGAAAGCTAAGCCAAATGTCACATTATAAGAAATGTTAAAAATGCCATACCAAAAGGAAAGCTAAGTCAGTCCAATAGCTCTCAAAACATACACTTTTAATTATGAATACATTACGATGAAGTTTGATCAGTAACATGTCTGCTTGTAAGTTTGCACTAACATATCATAATGACTGCTTAATTTGTTCACATTTATGAGATTAAAGCAACAATTTCTCTGAAGGTGGAGAACATATGGCATGGGGCATTGATATAATAAGCATAGCAGACATTCACATAAATATCATTAAGATACACCATACCAATCACCATGAATGAATGAATGCATAGCGGGCGAACGAAGAAGAAGTAAAAAGCATAATTTATTTCATCAGCATGTCAGTTAGAGTATCGGTCTCAGTTCAATGGAAGAGATTGAGCGATATGTCCATGGTATGGAGAAATTACTTGCTGACCCTAGGTAACGTATAACAGTACGAGAGAAGTTATTATGTCAAGTAGAACCTGTCAACAACAATCCGTATTGAATCAAAATATCCAGCTATTGGAAGACAGAAGAAGGTAAAATATGATTCTACACCATGAAAGGATACAAACATTATGGCTCGCCATCCACTGCTTGGAGAAGCGACAGCTTGAACACACAAAAATGGCTGAAGTTTACAAGTCCGAACCAGCAATGCTAACGTTTGCAATCTCCATCCATAAATTATCAAAGACAAGGGAGACAAATAAGATATAAACATATAATACATTGACACTTGTTTGCAAGTATATATATCTTCAAATGAAAAATGTTAAATATTTATTTTTCTATCTCCCTCTTTATTCTCTCATTTCTTTTTGAATTCATTTTTATATCCACAATTATGCTCTTTGTGTTCTGACTTGTGTGAACAAAATATTTGTAATGTGATCACAAAAGAGACCTCTTTTGAGGACATATTATTTATTTTGTTTCTTTCTTTTTTTGTTGTTGCAAATATGTGTTACTTCAAGTTTTAATTTGATTTAGTCTAGATTCTTCTGCATAAGATTTCATTTTGTTTGTTTGTCTGCTTTGTATTCAGGTTTAGTTATGGCACCTAATATGACATCTCTGACTGGTTTTTGCGTGGAAGCTTGCTTTTAATACCATCAGTGTTTCTCTCAAGTGGGACAAACCTTTTTCTGACTTCAGAGATAATTGTAATTTGGATCCATTTGCAAAAAGATTAATGTTTCCTATAGTCCAGTCTCATATGGTCTGCACACCAACATATTTTTGAAGCAAGCTGGCTTCAAAGCTCATAATTTCCACAGTCCTTGGTCACTAGGACAACAACAACTTCACTATCGGATCCCAATTTTTCTTCAATAACTATGACATAAATGTATCACTTAATATGTGATGTGATTTTAAATGTATCACTAAATATGTGATGTGATTTTAAATGTATCACTAAATATGTGATTTTAAATGTATCACTAAATATGTGATGTGATTTTAAATGTATCACTAAATATGTGATTTTAAATGTATCACTAAATATGTGATGTGATTTTAAATGTATCACTAAATATGTGATGTGATTTTAAATGTATCACTAAATGTGTGATGTGATTTTAAATGTATCACTAAATATGTGATGTGATTTTAAATGTATCACTAAATATGTGATGTGATTTTAAATGTATCACTAAATATGTGATGTGATTTTAAATGGATCACTAAATATGTGATGTGATTTTAAATGTATCACTAAATATGTGATGTGATTATAAATGTATCACTAAATGTGTGATGTGATTTTAAATGTATCACTAAATATGTGATGCTATTTTAAATGTATCACTAAATATGTGATGTGATTTTAAATGTATCACTAAATATGTTTTGTGATTTTAAATGTATCACTAAATATGTGATGTGATTAAAAAATATTTTGTCATATGTTATCTCTGTGACTAGTATTTTATTTTCTTCCATTTCCAGGACACCGGCATCTACTTATCAATGAAGGTCTCTGGGTAACAGAAATTGCTGCTATACTCGACAAAGAATTCAGAAGTCAAGGTACAATATGATTTTTCTGAAAGACAATAGTGTATTTTATTGTTATCTACAAATAAATATTTAATTCATTAAAAAAAAGCAAGAGGCCAGAAAAATCATGAATCTCTAGCTTATGTTAAAAATAGTATCTTAATAATCTGACACATATTTGACTAATTTATTCCATTCCGAGTCTCGTGGTACATAGGGCCTCAACTGTTGTTTGTCAATTGTTCCTGGCCTCTTGCTGTATACTTTATGGCTTACAAGGATAGTCCCAACACCTTCAGTTACTCAGTAAGACTGTCTTCAGCTTTGTTAATGATGTCACATTTTCCGTTTTCCTTGTGGGTTTCACTAAAGTGCTTGTCTAGTACCACTCGACTGCGCCTTCCTCAGAAAATGGCAAACCCATCGTCATCGTCAGAAAACCATCATCGACTTTAACCTTGGTCATGATGGTTTTCTGTCCTGTTCTTCTGCAAAAGTCTGTGTTTGTAACTCTTGGCATACCATCTCAATCTGAGAATATTCCAAGCAATGTTGACAAAGGTATGTATATTTTCTGTATTTTGTTTGTAATTAACTTGATGATTCACCACGTTTCCAATCCATACAAGATAGATTTCATGTTTGAACAATGAATATCTGAAACTTTGTTTTCTGAAGATGTCAGTAGATTTCTTCACCGTGTGCTGGATAGCGTAGACTTGTCGGACTTTCCTATTCCTGGTATTAGTGTCCTCATCTGTACCTCTTGAGTGGCTGGTATTAGTGTCCTCATCTGTACCTCTTGAGTGGCTGGTATTAGTGTCCTCATCTGTACCTCTTGAGTGGCTGGTATTAGTGTCCTCATCTGTACCTCTTGAGTGGCTGGTATTAGTGTCCTCATCTGTACCTCTTGAGTGGCTGGTATTAGTGTCCTCATCTGTACCTCTTGAGTGGCTGGTATTAGTGCCCTCATCTGTACCTCTTGAGTGGCTGGTATTAGTGTCCTCAGCTGTACCTCTTGAGTGGCTGGTATTAGTGTCCTCATCTGTACCTCTTGAGTGGCTGGTATTAGTGTCCTCATCTGTACCTCTTGAGTGGCTGGTATTACTGCCACGGTAGACACATTCAGAAATATCTTCTATATCCCTTCCTCAATCAATATGTGTTCTTTTCCTGTATGTTGCTGTTTGTCTTTTCTTGGCTGATTTTAATACCGACCGATTGTGCCGTATCTGCATGTCTTGTAGTCTGTGTAAGAGCAAAGCAAGATCATCAGCCAAGTCCAGGTCCTCCAATTATCACATAAGTGTCCACCTAATGCCTTTCCAGAACTGTCATATGTTGTGCCTGTAACCCAGTTTAGAAGAGGAGGGGGTGGCATCATTGTCTTACACCTGTATTTGTCTGGAACTCTAACAACAGTCTTCCATCATAGATAACCTGGCACACAAATCCCTCATACAGTTGCAGGATGGTGTTAACAATCTTCACTGGCACTCCATAGTGTTCTAGGATATTCCACATTGATTGACTATCTATGCTGTCAAATGCATTCTCAAATATCACAAAAAAACACGTAGAGTTGGGTTTGCCGCTTTATTATTTGATCTGCAATGAGCTCAGGTTGACTATCTGGTCATTACATGATTTGTCTATGCGGAATCCAGTCTGTTCATCTCTAATCCTCTGGTCAAGTATACTGCTGGTTAAAATAAGACCTCAGTATTTTTACTTCTTAACATTGCCAAACAAATTACTCTTTGCTCTTAAACTATAACAGAAAGACCAAGAAACAGATGGATAGAGACGAAAAAACGACATATTACAACATAAGTTCAAAATAACCATGTGACACGCGGGATGCAAAACAAAGGACAAGAGTGAGACAGTTCTTATACAGTAGATATTGGTAACCTTTGATAAAGACCTTTTGGTGGAAATGCTGCTATATATTCTTTTGATGTTTTGTAAATCTGTATTACTTCGGTTTTATGTGTTTCACATTTTCTGCATAGTTTTGGTGCAGCCTTCCTCTTCTGTCTATAATAATATGCAACTATTATAAGTGAAAGGGCGCAGAGTCTTTTATTATAAGTGAAAGGCCGCAGAGTCTTTTATTATAAGTGAAAGGGCGCAGAGTCTTTTATTATAAGTGAAAGGCCGCAGAGTCTTTTATTATAAGTGAAAGGCCGCAGAGTCTTTTATTATAAGTGAAAGGCCGCAGAGTCTTTTATTATAAGTGAAAGGGCGCAGAGTCTTTTGAGAAGAGACATGTATAAGCTAAAAGACAAGAGAGAAAGAGAAACGCAGAAGTTTTCACAGTAAAACACTTGCCAATTGACCGTCTGTAAAGACGAAACAGTCTTAAATATATATATATATATATATATATATATATATATATATATATATATATATATATATAGAGAGAGAAGAGAGAGAGAAGATATATATATATATATAGAGAGAGAGAGAGAAATATATATATATATATATAGAGAGAGAGAGAGAGAGAAATATATATATATATATAGAGAGAGAGAGAAATATATATATATATATATATAGAGAGAGAGAGAAAGATATATATATATAGAGAGAGAGAGAAAGATATATATATATATATAGAGAGAGAGAAAGATATATATATATAGAGAGAGAGAAAGATATATATATAGAGAGAAGAGAGAAGATATATATATAAGAGAGAAAAGAAAGATATATATATAGAGAGAGAGAGAGAGAGAAAGATATATATATATAGAGAGAGAGAGAAAGATATATATATAGAGAGAGAGAGAGAGAGAAAGATATATGTATAGAGAGAGAGAGAAGAAATATGTAGAGAGAGAGAAGAGAAGATATATATATATGTATATATATAAGTATTCCTTTGATATTTGATATTGTTATTTCATATCACAGGGTACAACGTTCCAACAAAACAGCTTCCAGATGGCATTTTTGCATTTGCTGCAATGTTCAGTAAATTGGTGAAAACTATTCGGCTGCTCTCTAGCAAACCTTTACTTATAGACAATTCCAGGGTAAGTATGACTATACATTTTTGTTTTCACATTATTTAAACCAAACAAATCTACAAATGATTTAATTTTCAATATTTGTTTCCTACTATCATAGTCATGATTTTTTACTCTGGACTAAGATAACACATAATACAGAATAAGATGCCGATTTAATAAGAACTACACATTTGATAACAAGTGAAACCAACTAGTATTTGAATAAATGATCTAATTTAAGATAAAACGGTACAATTTACTTAATTGAAACAATTGAAGAATATCAATGTTGAAAGTCGGGGTATGTGTACTGATTTTGAGATTTAACACTTATTATATGGTACTGAAAAATAGAAAGGAAATATTATATTATTTAACCAATGACATGGTAATGTGAGTAAACTATTAGGTGCTCAGTCCCTTTAAATAATATATGTTCTGACGATTTATGTGGGTTGCTGATTAAACAGACTCGCCATTTTACCGATTAAAATAAATCCTATTCTACTCTCGGAAAAATGTTGTCCAAATATCCCCTTAATATGTTCATATCCATCAGTGGGTCTCTAATAAGCACCTGTAGTTTGCCATCGTCGTGGAATTATATTCCCCAGTCATGTGTATTTTCATGGCATCCTGCCTACTTTCTCATTTAAAGGAATACAAACAAAGCGTGCCTGCTCTCACATTTCACTGAGTACCAACAAAGCGTGCCTGCTCTCACATTTCACTGAGTACCAACAAAGCGTGCCTGCTCTCACATTTCACTGAGTACCAACAAAGCGTGCCTGCTCTCACATTTCATTGAGTACAACAAAGAGTTTCTGCTCTCACATTTCATTGAGTACAACAAAGAGTTTCTGCTCTCACATTTCATTGAGTACAACAAAGCCTGTCTGCTCTCACATTTCACTGAGTACAACAAAGAGTTTCTGCTCTCACATTTTACTGAGTACAACAAAGCCTGTCTGCTCTCACATTTCATTGAGTACAACAAAGAGTTTCTGCTCTCACATTTCATTGAGTACAACAAAGCCTGTCTGCTCTCACATTTCATTGAGTACAACAAAGAGTTTCTGCTCTCACATTTCATTGAGTACAACAAAGAGTTTCTGCTCTCACATTTCATTGAGTACAACAAAGCCTGTCTGCTCTCACATTTGACTGAGTACAACAAAGAGTTTCTGCTCTCACATTTTACTGAGTACAACAAAGCCTGTCTGCTCTCTCATTTCAATAAACACATACACATGTCTGCTCTCTCATTTCAATAAACACATACACATGTCTACTCTCTCATTTCAATACACACCTTCACAGCTGTCTCTTATTTCAATGAATACATACACATGTCTATTCTCTCATTTCAATACACACCTTCACAGCTGTCTCTTATTTCAATGAATACATACACATGTCTACTCTCTCATTTCAATACACACCTTCACAGCTGTCTCTTATTTCAATGAATACATACACATGTCTATTCTCTCCTTTCAATGAGCATATGCATAGCTAAGAACATATAACATTACAAGAAATATGATGAGAAGTAAAGAAATAAACAACACTTGTCAAGTATAATTATTGGCACATCAGTCCTTGTACCTCTTAGAATCGTTTACTATGAAGTAATGAGCCCAGTTGGATGAAGGCTAAGAACGCCGATGAATGGAAGCAGGGGATATCTACAGCAATGGATAAAAAAGTCTCAACTGAAGATAAACATGCTGAGGTAATAGGTTCAGTTTGTATTTAGCTTGCTTCCATGGGCGTGCGTCCACAGCTCTTCTTCCAGGGAAAGACTACAGTAAAATAAATTAGTTGATAGTATCTAAGTGAAGAAAACCAGATTTGCATAAACTCGTTTTATCAAAAATCTTGTTTCCAGGGGTGGCACTGGCTCATATCTATGCCCTAACGTATGAGTGACCATATTTGATTCCTAAAATCTAGCTATTGAATTCAGAGAGATGCATTTTTTAAATGTATTGCACCTGTAATAATCTCATGTATATAAGCTTCTTATTGATATATTGATTTATAACATTGATCTGACCAACTATTCTTGTTCCCAACAGATGAGAAATGTGCTTGGAATCACCCCTATAGATGGAACCAAGTCTTTTGTAGACATGGGATATTCCTTGATTGAATATGGTATAGTCAAGAAGACATCAAAATACAGAGGCCCACCAAGCAGTTAAAGAAGTGGCTATTGAAACGCTTGTCATATATTTCTTGTAATTTGTCTTTAAATTGTGATCTATACTGGAACTAAAGAACAAATACATTATCCCCAACTTGTTTGATACAAGTAAACACAAAATAATTCTCTTCAATATTGAGAATATGTAGTTTAACTAAATACAGAGTTTATGTTTAGTGAGGTCAATATACACAGAAATATTATAGAACACAACAAACACAATGTAATAGGCGAGGACGGTTACAGCACATTGTGACAGCAGACAAAAATAGTGAACAAAGAAAGTAACGAATAGAAACAACAGAAAAGATATGTACAACTTAATCTCATGGTGTGAGAGAAATAAAGTTAACACAAAATATGAGATTGAGAAAAGAAGTTATGTAGTTCCATGATTGTCTATTGTCACTGGGAATGACAAATTAAAGAGCTTGAGATTGCTTCAAATATTAGAACGAAATAGAAATACATAAACAGTTTACCAACAGTGTGACTTGATAGATCGCAAATGCTACTCAGACACATGTACTGGTACATGATGTTTTTCACTGTATCTGTTATTTATGTGATCTACCGTTTGCATGGATAACGAAACAGAATGTTATCCATGCAAACTTTGGATCACTGAAATAACAGATACAGTGAAAAATATTATATACCAGTACCTCATGTACCATCACACAAATACCAGTTCTTATACATATTTTCTTGTCCTGACGTTGTAAGACAAAACAAGATTAAAGAAAAGAAGAAGACAAAAGAAGAAGAAATATACACATAACAGTTGTTGCTAATATGCATTTGATAATATACACATAACAGTTGTTGCTAATATGCATTTGAATGATATTCATTTGAAATCAAATGTGCTTACATTCATTCAAATTATCTATGCTAAAATGATATTCAAAACTTGGATAGCATAAAATTAGGAAATATTTTTGTTAATCTTTATAAACTGTTAAACTGTGAAACATCTCACTACTACATCGGTTAATATGTGCTTCTAGACACAGTGACATGTGACATAAACTGTGAAGTATCTCACTACATCAGTTAATATGTGCTTCTAGATACAGTGACATGTGACATAAACTGTGAAGTATCTCACTACATCGGTTAATATGTGCTTCTAGACATAGTGGAATGTGACATAAACTGTGACGTATCTCACTACATCGGTTAATATGTGCTTCTAGATACAGTGACATGTTACATAAACTGTGAAGTATCTCACTACATCAGTTAATATGTGCTTCTAGATACAGTGACATGTGACATAAACTGTGAAGTATCTCACTACATCAGTTAATATGTGCTTCTAGATACAGTGACATGTTACATAAACTGTGAAGTATCTCACTACATCAGTAAATATGTGCTTCTAGATACAGTGACATGTGACATAAACTGTGAAGTATCTCACTACATCAGTTAATATGTGCTTCTAGATACAGTGACATGTGACATAAACTGTGAAGTATCTCACTACATCAGTTAATATGTGCTTCTAGATACAGTGACATGTGACATAAACTGTGAAGTATCTCACTACATCAGTTAATATGTGCTTCTAGATACAGTGACATGTGACATAAACTGTGAAGTATCTCGCTACATCAGTTAATATGTGCTTCTAGATACAGTGACATGTGACATAAACTGTGAAGTATCTCACTACATCAGTTAATATGTGCTTCTAGATACAGTGACATGTGACATAAACTGGAAAGTATCTCACTACATCAGTTAATATGTGCTTCTAGATACAGTGACATGTGACATAAACTGTGAAGTATCTCACTACATCAGTTAATATGTGCTTCTAGATACAGTGACATGTGACATAAACTGTGAAGTATCTCACTACATCAGTTAATATGTGCTTCTAGATACAGTGACATGTGACATAAACTGTGAAGTATCTCACTACATCAGTTAATATGTGCTTCTAGATGCAGTGACATGTGACATAAACTGTGAAGTATCTCGCTACATCAGTTAATATGTGCTTCTAGATACAGTGACATGTGACATAAACTGTGAAGTATCTCACTACATCAATTAATATGTGCTTCTAGATACAGTGACATGTGACATAAACTGGGAAGTATCTCACTACATCAGTTAATATGTGTTTCTAGATACAGTGACATGTGACATAAACTGTGAAGTATCTCACTACATCAGTTAATATGTGCTTCTAGATACAGTGACATGTGACATAAACTGTGAAGTATCTCACTACATCAGTTAATATGTGCTTCTAGATACAGTGACATGTGACATAAACTGTGAAGTATCTCACTACATCAGTTAATATGTGCTTCTAGATACAGTGAAATGCGATCTAGCGTTGTATTCCCGTTATATTCACACAATAGATGAGACTGCAGTAAAACTATTTGATTAGCAAAACACGTAATAACAAAGTACTGTAGTTTTACAAATTACAAAAACAATGACAAAATACAGCAACGTTTCGACCAGCAAGGCCTTTATCAAGCAAACGAACAATAGGAGTGACGAATAAAAAAAACATATGGACGACTACATAAAAACGTTTCTAATGAAAATCTAGGAATAAAAACGAATAACGAAATAAATGTAGCACAAAAAACACACATAAAATCTATAAATATAAAAAAAGGGAAACAATGAAAAATCTAGTAAATATATAACTTGAATACATGCAACATATGCCCTTATAGATTACAAAGCATAGGAAGAGAAAGTACTAAGAAGCATAGGAATGTAATACGTTGAGCCCACGTGGTCGCAAAGTACCATACAACGAAATCAATAGATTATCCAGAGAAAATAGACTGCGATCATCCGAGGAACATGATCGATGGCTGTGACCTGGACATCGCGAGCTCCTAAATGGTCAGTACCATTGAAATGGGTGGCTAAAGGGGTCACAGAGCATTGGCCTATGTCGCGCAGGTGTTTGGCGAATCGGTCACTGATCCACTTGCCTGTGACATCACTACATCAGTATATCACAAGCCTACTGATGCACATAGTTTTTATTAAAAATTGTATTTTCTAAGATTTTTATTAGTAACGTTTGTATGTAGTCATCCATATGTTTTTTTGAATTCGTCACTCCTGTTGTTCGTTTGCTTGATAAAGGCCTTGTTTGTCGAAACATTGTTGTATTTTGTCATTGTTTTTGTAATTTGTAAAACTACAGTACTTTGTGATTACGTGTTTATTCCCATTATACCGCATGTCATGAACAACACGTTTCTTTAATGTTACTTATTTAGTTCTTTTCCAGAATTCATTTCATTATGCATTACCACTATGTGGATTATTATCTTATATAATGAAGGCATATTGTTTAACCTGTTATTTCATATCCTTGTTATAACTTAACCCTCCATATTTAGTTGTTTTTGTATTTCCCACGTGTAGCCGCCTATCTGATTCACTCTTTGTATTTAATATTGGCATATTCAGCTGAAACATGGACATTTAACAAAGTTGTGGAAAAAACATTTGCGTTCTGTTGAATATGTTTTTGTTTTTTCGATCCAGAAGCACTTGAGCTTTTCCGCTCTTCGGCTCGGTGCCATGGACATCGTAACCCTTCGGTTCGGTGCCACGAACACCGTAAATCTGGGGAATCTGTGGCTTTTTCTGCCATCCCGCGGAATTGAACCCGCACACATAGAGGGATAGTCACCCATAGTCCAACGCGCTACGAACACGCTGGGCAGACGAGCGAATATGAGTGTTACAGAAGGGTCCTCCGTATATCTTATTCAGAAAGAACTTGACATAAAAGAAAACTGGCTGATGCTACAAATAAGAATTTTTGTATTTTTTATTTACATATAAAACAACACAACGGGTTGGAGACGACCACTGTGGAAGGAGTGATCGATGCAAGGAGGGGAAAAGGAAGACAACGGAAAAAGATGTATTCAGGATATAATTGATGATTTAAACACGACTTCTGCGTGGGCAGGACAGCTGACCTATGAGAGAGTGACATTTCAAAGGTCTGTTAGCGTGACAAAGTTCTGCTCATGACAAGCTATTAACTCCAGTATTTTTCTCCCGCGTGCCCAGCGTGTTCGAAGCGCGTTGGACTACGGGTGACTAGTCCTCTGTAAGTGCGGGTTCAACTCCGCGGACTGGCAGAAAAGCTACAGGTTTCTCAGATTTACGGTGTTCGGGGCACTGAGCCGAAGGGTTACGATGTCCATGACACCGAGCCGAAGAGCTTTCAGCTCAAGTGCTTCTGGATCGGAAAAAAAACAACTCCAGTATTTGGTAGACGTTAGTATAATATAAACTTATACGCTGTTATTAACTCCAGTATTTGGTAGACGTTGGTATAATATAATCTAATAAGCTGTTATTAACTCCCAAAATTTGGTAGACGTTGGTATAATATAATCTAATAAGCTGTTATTAACTCCAATATTTGGTAGACGTTGGTATAATATAATATAAGAGACAAAGAGGCCCAAAAAGTACAAATTTAATATAATTAGGTTGACAAAATATTTATTTAATCATTACAGTTTTAAAAAAAACCCCATAACATTTGGTCAATTCTTACTGATGACAGAGACACACTGACGTCAACTCCAAGATGTGTTGATAATGTCTAGATAATGTTTAGATAACTTATGAGATAACAGCACCAAGCATGGCTATCGAGATAACGGCTGTATCCACATGTCTTTGTCATGGGTGATTTAAACAATAAGACACCCATACGATTATCATATCATGCTAAATGAGTCTGCTTTATAGTATCGAGTCTGGAAGTCTGCACGCACATTGGGTGGACAACATTTGGCGGTAATATCTCAAGACCCTGAATATATCATATTTGATATGCTTTTTCTATAAAATATGCACTGGTATAAAAAATATACAGTTTGTGTTGTTTTCTGTCAAAGTCTACTAATTTCTTTTCAAATTAAAATATTCATTATCAGAATTTGTTACAGATTCAGTAAACTACAACTTAATTTGGTACATCAATTGATTGAAGAAATTGTGTTGTTAAGTTTAGAAGTGAATATGTTAAAATATAACTCTCACAATGAAGAATGATAGATATACATTGCATTCTATAGAAGCTAGACTGAGAAGTATATAGTAGATTTCAGTGCTCTCAAAGCGATCAGTAGAAGAAGAGACCAAGAATGGAGAAAAATTATTTGAATTTGTTTGCTGCCCTAAGCGCCAGCTACATTGAAGGCTAGTGATATATATTTAAAGGAATAATCACCAGAATGATATCATGTCGTCTCTGTATAGGAAGCCTCCATTCGTGGTGTCTTTCAGCATCTTCAACATTACATTAGCGGTCTTTGCCGATGCTACAGTTTGTGCACCGCCGCTGAGATCTTACTGTGTGAGAAATAAATTGAAGCACACACGGTTAGTCACCAAAGCTCATTGATCATGTTGATCGTGTGTTGTCGGGGCTTGCAAGGGGAGCAAAGAATACTAATACTGCAACATACAAAGCATGACGTAAGAGATCATGTTGATCGTGTGTTGTCGGGGCTTGCAAGGGGAGCACAGAATACTAATACTGCAACATACAAAGCATGACGTAAGAGATCATGTTGATCGTGTGTTGTCGGGGCTTGCAAGGGGAGCACAGAATACTAATACTGCAACATACAAAGCATGACGTAAGAGATCATGTTGATCGTGTGTTGTCGGGGCTTGCAAGGGGAGCACAGAATACTAATACTGCAACATACAAAGCATGACGTAAGAGATCATGTTGATCGTGTGTTGTCGGGGCTTGCAAGGGGAGCAAAGAATACTAATACTGCAACATACAAAGCATGACGTAAGAGATCATGTTGATCGTGTGTTGTCGGGGCTTCAAGGAGCAAAGAATACTAATACTGCAACATACAAAGCATGACGTAAGAGATCATGTTGATCGTGTGTTGTCGGGGCTTGCAAGGGGAGCACAGAATACTAATACTGCAACATACAAAGCATGACGTAAGAGATCATGTTGATCGTGTGTTGTCGGGCTTGCAAGGAGCACAGAATACTAATACTGCAACATACAAAGCATGACGTAAGAGATCATGTTGATCGTGTGTTGTCGGGGCTTCAAGGAGCAAAGAATACTAATACTGCAACATACAAAGCATGACGTAGAGATCATGTTGATCGTGTGTTGTCGAGGGCTTGCAAGGGAGCAAAGAATACTAATACTGCAACATACAAAGCATGACGTAAGAGATCATGTTGATCGTGTGTTGTCGGGCAGCAAGGGAGCAAAGAATACTAATACTGCAACATACAAAGCATGACGTAAGAGATCATGTTGATCGTGTGTTGTCGGGGCTTGCAAGGGGAGCAAAGAATACTAATACTGCAACATACAAAGCATGACGTAAGAGATCATGTTGATCGTGTGTTGTCGGGGCTTGCAAGGGGAGCACAGAATACTAATACTGCAACATACAAAGCATGACGTAAGAGATCATGTTGATCGTGTGTTGTCGGGGCTTGCAAGGGGAGCACAGAATACTAATACTGCAACATACAAAGCATGACGTAAGAGATCATGTTGATCGTGTGTTGTCGGGGCTTGCAAGGGGAGCAAAGAATACTAATACTGCAACATACAAAGCATGACGTAAGAGATCATGTTGATCGTGTGTTGTCGGGGCTTGCAAGGGGAGCAAAGAATACTAATACTGCAACATACAAAGCATGACGTAAGAGATCATGTTGATCGTGTGTTGTCGGGGCTTGCAAGGGGAGCAAAGAATACTAATACTGCAACATACAAAGCATGACGTAAGAGATCATGTTGATCGTGTGTTGTCGGGGCTTGCAAGGGGAGCAAAGAATACTAATACTGCAACATACAAAGCATGACGTAAGAGATCATGTTGATCGTGTGTTGTCGGGGCTTGCAAGGGGAGCAAAGAATACTAATACTGCAACATACAAAGCATGACGTAAGAGATCATGTTGATCGTGTGTTGTCGGGGCTTGCAAGGGGAGCACAGAATACTAATACTGCAACATACAAAGCATGACGTAAGAGATCATGTTGATCGTGTGTTGTCGGGGCTTGCAAGGGGAGCACAGAATACTAATACTGCAACATACAAAGCATGACGTAAGAGATCATGTTGATCGTGTGTTGTCGGGGCTTGCAAGGGGAGCACAGAATACTAATACTGCAACATACAAAGCATGACGTAAGAGATCATGTTGATCGTGTGTTGTCGGGGCTTGCAAGGGGAGCACAGAATACTAATACTGCAACATACAAAGCATGACGTAAGAGATCATGTTGATCGTGTGTTGTCGGGGCTTGCAAGGGGAGCAAAGAATACTAATACTGCAACATACAAAGCATGACGTAAGAGATCATGTTGATCGTGTGTTGTCGGGGCTTGCAAGGGGAGCACAGAATACTAATACTGCAACATACAAAGCATGACGTAAGAGATCATGTTGATCGTGTGTTGTCAGGGCTTGCAAGGGAGCACAGAATACTAATACTGCAACATACAAAGCATGACGTAAGAGATCATGTTGATCGTGTGTTGTCGGGGCTTCAAGGGAGCACAGAATACTAATACTGCAACATACAAAGCATGACGTAAGAGATGGGGCCTAGAGAAGATACTCTAGTAAATAAATAGTGTCACAGAAATCAGATGTGCTAGCCTACTAGTGCTAGCCTACTAGTGCTAGCCTACTATGTGCTAGCCTACTATGTGCTAGCCTACTTGTAGGTGCATAACTGGCACACTCTTAGCCATTTCGTTGCTACATACTTTCTGAAGGCTGAGCTAAAAATAGCTACTCTTTGTTTCTAGGTCACAAATGTGAATGTACGCCTATAGTTAACACGTCTTTAGATCACAGAGGAGAGATAATAACAGACGTGTTAATGCTTCTTTAGAAGTGAATGGGAAAACGTATATATACGTCCTTAGCAACAAATGATGACCGCTCTGCAGACACTAGCAATCATAAAGACACACACAATCAGCACATTCCTGTATAAGCTTGGAATCAATCAATGAGATATTGAAATCTGGTGGATATCAAACAAGATTCTTCAAACAAAGAATTATAAAATGATATGCAGTAAATAACAACATTTACCAGTTACAGAGACAACGTATTGCCGTTATCATAAAGAGGCAATCATCATTTTTTGGAGATGTAATGAGAATGAAAGGTTTAGAACACATTGTGACAACTGGTAAAATCAAATGGAGATGAGACAGAGGAAGACAAGAAGAGAAAATATTAGGAAGCCGATTTTATGGAACATCGTCAAAAAATTGGGACGATAGCAAATAGTTGGGACATAGATTTGTGGAGATCCATGATCATCTACTCCAACCGGAAAAGGTGCCTGATGATGATGAACATTATTTTTAGATACTACTTTTCCATGTCAGCTCTGATGGTGTCACTTATTACGAATCCGATACTACACCATGCTACCGTGTTATTGAGTAGATGTGGTACCATTACGTGAGCTTTTCTGTTTGTATAATCTGCCAGCAACATATCTGTACAAATCTGATACTACACCATGCTACCGTGTTATTGAGTAGATGTGGTACCATTACGTGAGCTTTTCTGTTTGTATAATCTGCCAGCAACATATCTGTACAAATCTGATACTACACCATGCTACCGTGTTATTGAGTAGATGTGGTACCATTGCGTGAGCTTTTCTGTTTGTATAATCTGCCAGCAACATATCTGTACAAATCTGATACTACACCATGCTACAGTGTTATTGAGTAGATGTGGTACCATTACGTGAGCTTTTCTGTTTGTATAATCTGCCAGCAACATATCTGTACAAATCTGATACTACACCATGCTACAGTGTTATTGAGTAGATGTGGTACCATTACGTGAGCTTTTCTGTTTGTATAATCTGCCAGCAACATATCTGTACAAATCTGATACTACACCATGCTACCGTGTTATTGAGTAGATGTGGTACCATTACGTGAGCTTTTCTGTTTGTATAATCCGCCAGCAACATATCTGTACAAATCTGATACTACACAATGCTACCGTGTTATTGACAGAACCGAAACACTAAAGTATCTTGGAATAACAGTTGACAGAAGCCTGTCATTTAAGAGCCATGTTGAGAACGTAATCATAAAGGCAAGAAAAGGGCTAACCGCTCTCAAAGTTATATCGGGGCGGATATTGAGCAACGCCTACTACTCTTTCTTTATCAAGGACTAGTGCTGAGCGTGGTGGACTATGGCCTTGGTCTTCTAACAGTAAGCATAACATCGCTGGATAAGTTAGAAAGGATCCAAAATGAAGCGATGAGGCTTATACTCGGTTGCACACGTGACACTTCTTGTGAGGCAATGCGCTATGTCCTTGGATTGCCAACGATGGCCACGAGACACAAAGTCGCACAGGTAAAAGCGTATCTGAGAGTTTCTGCGGACACAAATCATCCTCTGCACAAATCCATAAATAAGAACAAGGGAAGGCGATTGAAGAGAGGTCGATCCTGGATGGCCGAGGCAGAGGATATTATTAAACAGGTCTGTACTCTATATGAGCTGAGGCACGGTGACGAATGGATGCCTATATCAGAGGATATGACTGCTTACGCCAGGGTTATCAGCACACTTGGACGCCGCTGTAGAGAATGGGCCCCGGGCGTCGTCAATGCAGAAATTCTTGCACTCGTGGATCAGCACTCCCACCCAGGTGATATCATTATCTACACCGATGGCTCTGTCAAGCGTGGCACCAGATCATCGTGGGCTTACTCAGCACAACGAAACGGTCGCACACTTCATGAGGACTGCGGGGCTTTCGAGACAACGACATCGAGCATGACTATGGAGATCACCGCTGCCTCAGGGCTCTGTCATGGGTGGCTGAGCAACAGGTTACCCATACGATCATCATATCAGACTCGATGAGTATGCTTCAACTGATTGCATCTGGAAGTATGCGGGTGGAATGGGTGAACAGCATTCGGAGATCACATCTCAAGAAAATGACTTGGCTGTACACGCCTGGACATGCTGGAGTGCGGGTAACGAGCGTGCTGACTCTCTTGCAAACAGTGCCCCGACTCAAGTGGGCAGAAGCATGGACAGAGCCGATATCATCAATGCGGTACGCTCTCAATTGTGTGACATGGGCGGGTCTCAGACACTGGAACGAGTTCGAGAATTAGGCGTTAAGTTTGGACATGCCAGACAGTGTCGTCTTCGTGGTAGAGAGAAGATATAGTAATCAACTTCTCATGGGTACTGTGAGCAAATGGACTTTGGGATGGCTGCTGCAACGGAGGACAGAGCACGAATGGGAATGCCCAATGTGCCATGACGTCGATCGCATAACATAACATAACATAACCGTGTTATTGAGTAGATGTGGTACCATTACGTGAGCTTTTCTGTTTGTATAATCCGCCAGCAACATATCTGTACAAATCTGATACTACACCATAAATAATATAATAATAATTCCTCTCGTAACGTTATACGTTACATAGGACCTGCAAGTAATTTCTCCATACCGCTCTATCCTGGCAACTCGCTCAATCTCCTCCACGGAACTGAGACCGATATTTCCTGCCTCTCTCAGCAAAGTTCGTTTCAGGGTCTCTTTAGGTCGACCTCTCTTTCTTGAACCCTTTGCATTCCACTTCATTGCCTGCTTTGATATTCGTTGATCATTTCTCCTCAAGGTGTGCCCAACATATCTCCATCTCCTCTTTCTTATAACAGTTGTGACTAGTGGTTGACCAGACATGTCTCTGATTTCATCACTTCTTCTGAATTCGTTCCATTTTATATTCATTATTTTTTGCAGACATCTATTTTCAAATGCATTCAACTTGCTTTCTATATCTTTAGTCATTTTCCAACTCTTGCTGGCATATGTTAGGATTGATACAACATTTGAATTGAAAATTCGTAATTTAGTTTTAATACTATATAACTTGCAGTTCCATATTTTCTTTAGACTTTTAAAAGCTGATGTTGCTCTGACAATTCGTATCATAATTTCTTTTTTAACATTTCCTGTGCAATCAAATATGCTACCTAAATAGGTGAACTGCTCTGTTATTTTTATCATTTTAGATACTACACCATGCTACCGTATTATTGAGTAGATGTGTTACCATTAGGTGAGCTTTTCTGTTTGTATAACCTGCCAGCAACATATTTGTACAAATCTGCCTCCAATTGGAAAATATGCGTGTATCCTCTGTGGTTGACAAGAAGCTAGTGTGGTAGTAACTAGGCCTGAAGATAGAAAACCAATATGTGTTAACTTTCTGAAAACTGAGGTCTGCATGACCCTCATTGCCTTGAACATGTAAACACATGCCTAGAGTATAGAATAACTCGACAAGAAATTCTGACTTCTATTCGGGTGGGTAGGAAATCCACAGACAAACCATTCTGTTCACGAAATATCCAACATTTCCCAGAAAGATCTAAACTCATATACCAAACATCACTAAAAGAAATAAGATTATAAAACAATCAATATACTCAATCTAGCAAATTATTCTTTTATTCGTAACTACAAAATTAATCAAACACAAAACAATATAATAAAACTTATCCGACATTGGTTAAAATAATTTGTAAAATCTTCTGTATAACATGCACAATTTTGATTTAATTTATTTGTCAACTGAAAATTGTCTGCATTACATATGACACTGAAGTATTAAACAATACATAATGTCTAACATAATGTCTAACAGAATGAAATTGTAAAGTTCAGCTTGTTGGTACAATTTAACTAATGAAACTAGTGGTACAATCATGTGTTTAGTGGTTAACTAGTGAAACTAGCGGTACAATCATGTGTTTAGTGGCTGACTAGTGAAACTAGCGGTACAATCATGTGTTTAGTGGTTGACTAGTGAAACTAGCGGTACAATCATGTGTTTAGTGGTTAGTGAAACTAGCGGTACAATCATGTGTTTAGTGGTTAACTAGTGAAACTAGCGGTACAATCATGTGTTTAGTGGTTAGTGAAACTAGCGGTACAATCATGTGTTTAGTGGTTAGTGAAACTAGCGGTACAATCATGTGTTTAGTGGTTGGCTAGTGAAACTAGCGGTACAGTCATGTGTTTAGTGGTTGACTAGTGAAACTAGCGGTACTATCATGTGTTTAGTGGTTAGTGAAACTAGCGGTACAATCATGTGTTTAGTGGTTAGTGAAACTAGCGGTACAATCATGTGTTTAGTGGTTGACTAGTGAAACTAGCGGTACAGTCATGTGTTTAGTGGTTGACTAGTGAAACTAGCGGTACAATCATGTGTTTAGTGGTTAGTGAAACTAGCGGTACAATCATGTGTTTAGTGGTTAGTGAAACTAGCGGTACTATCATGTGTTTAGTGGTTGACTAGTGAAACTAGAGGTACAATCATGTGTTTAGTGGTTAGTGAAACTAGCGGAACAATCATGTGTTTAGTGGTTAGTGAAACTAGCGGTACAATCATGTGTTTAGTGGTTGACTAGTGAAACTAGCGGTACAATCATGTGTTTAGTGGTTAGTGAAACTAGCGGTACAATCATGTGTTTAGTGGTTGACTAGTGAAACTAGCGGTACAGTCATGTGTTTAGTGGTTAGTGAAACTAGCGGTACAATCATGTGTTTAGTGGTTGACTAGTGAAACTAGAGGTACAATCATGTGTTTAGTGGTTAGTGAAACTAGCGGAACAATCATGTGTTTAGTGGTTAGTGAAACTAGAGGTACAATCATGTGTTTAGTGGTTAATGAAACTACAGGTACAATCATGTGTTTAGTGGTTAGTGAAACTACAGGTACAATCATGTGTTTAGTGGTTGACTATTGAAACTAGCGGTACAATCATGTGTTTAGTGGTTAGTGAAATATGTTGAGTCCGTGCTCAATTCCACAGTGGCTCTGGAATATTTTTCCGACAATAACGGTAATAAGAATGCATCCAAACGTCATAGTATACGGAGTCTTCTAAGCGGAACATCGGGAAAGTAGGTGAGAGGAAGACCACGAGCAAGATGGTTAGATGACGTAGCAGAATCATGTCAAAGAGCAACAACAACAAAAATCACCCAAGCCACCAGAACAGCGTAAGAAAAAAACAGAAAATCACGACATTGGGCAACAACCCGTTAGCAGTGGGACGACACTGGGCAACAACCCGGTAGCAGTGGGACGATACTGGCAACAACCCGGTAGCAGTGGGACGACACTGGGCAACAACCCTGTAGCAGTGGGACGACACTGGGCAACAACCCGGTAGCAGTGGGACGACACTGGGCAACAACCCGGTAGCAGTGTGACGATACAAGAAAAAAGAAGACGAAGTCAATAAAACATGAGTAAACATCCATATTATACTTTCTAAATTGTTCTACTAGTGTCATGTCACACATGTGATCCTGCTTACCTCTGTTACGTCATATCCATACTTTGATATATATATATATAACTTGTATATGGGAATATGATGTAGATATAGTTGGTATACTCTAAGAAGTAATAATCAACGAATCTCACAGCAGGCATTGACGTGGTAAACACATGGTTCAATAAAGAAAGGACACATTAGAGAAACCATCAAACTAACTTCACTGAGAGAGGTAAGAAATAAAGGGCTTAATTCCATGGACAAGATTAAACGAATTGCCCAAGACAGACAGAGTGATATAAAGAAATTTCTTGTAAACTCAATGTAACGTATAACGGAACAAGTGAAATATAATAATAATAATAACTAGTATAGATATATACGAAATAAACATCTCAAAAATCTGATAATTGAATGAAACATCTCGTAAATCATATAATTAAATTCAACATCTCAACAATACGATAACTAAATTCAACATCTCAACAATATGATAACTAAATTCAACATCTCATAAATCATATAATTAAATTAAACATCTCATAAATCATATAACTAAATTCAACATCTTAACAATATGATAACTAAATTAAACATCTCATAAATCTGATAATTGAATGAAACATCTCATAAATCATATAATTAAATTCAACATCTCATAAATCATATAACTAAATTCAACATCTTAACAATATTATAACAATCAACATCTTAACAATATGATAACTAAATTCAACAATATGTCAAAAAATAATGTAGTTGATACTGGTGTTTGCTTAAAGATCCAGTTAATTAGAATTCACACATCGCTTCCAAGGACTCCTTAGATTAGCTGGTCATGACATTGGCATCTTTGCAGAATCATCTTGCAAAACAGCGGGTATCAAGTATAATGACAAAGAAAATATGGCAGCTGAAGGAAAGAAAAATCAGTGAAGAACATAATTAAAAGTAGTTGCGAGAGAAGTGTACTGTTGTGTAACCTTTTAGTGGCACTGTTAAACTTGTGATTGCATAGTTCTTATAACAATATAATTATACCTAGGCTAACGATGGACAGTTAATATTATAGGTTTCTAGCTAAGCTAACGATGGGCAACTATTATTATAAGTTTATATCTAAGCTAACGATGGGCAACTATTATTATAAGTGTATATCTAATCTAACGATGGTCAACTTTTATATAAGTTTCTATCTAAGATAACGATGGGCAACTATTATTATACGTTTCTAGCTAAGCTAAAGATGGACAACTATTATTATAAGTTTATATCTAAGATAACAATGTTCAGCTATTATTGTGATTGTTATTAGCAATAGTGATATTATAGGTGTGAAGTATGTACATTTAACATGGCAGTGGTAAAACATATATTTACTTCTGAAAATACATGTTACAGAAGTGTCTGATTGTTTTCGTACTTTGCCTTTTTGTTGCTCATATCTGCAACATTTTGTATCACAGAGCACAGATTTGATAGGTTTTTATTTGTACATCTCATTGACTTCCTTTGCGCTACTGATTGTGTGTGCTGACGATTTTATTTGTACATCTCATTGACTTCCTTTGCGCTACTGATTGTGTGTGCTGAAGATTTTATTTGTACATCTCATTGACTTCCTTTGCGCTACTGATTGTGTGTCTGACGATTTTATTTGTACATCTATTGACTTCTTTGCGCTACTGATTGTGTGTGCTGACGATTTTATTTGTACATCTCAGTGACTTCCTTTGCGCTACTGAGTGTGTGTGCTGACGATTTTATTTGTACATCTCATTGACTTCCTTTGCGCTACTGATTGTGTGTGCTGAAGATTTTATTTGTACATCTCATTGACTTCCTTTGCGCTACTGATTTGTGTGCTGAGATTTTATTTGTACATCTCATTGACTTCCTTTGCGCTACTGATTGTGTGTGCTGAAGATTTTATTTGTACATCTCATTGACTTCCTTTGCGCTACTGATTGTGTGTGCTGAAGATTTTATTTGTACATCTCATTGACTTCCTTTGCGCTACTGATTGTGTGTGCTGAAGATTTTATTTGTACATCTCATTGACTTCCTTTGCGCTACTGATTGTGTGTGCTGAAGATTTTATTTGTACATCTCATTGACTTCCTTTGCGCTACTGATTGTGTGTGCTGAAGATTTTATTTGTACATCTCATTGACTTCCTTTGCGCTACTGATTGTGTGTGCTGAAGATTTTATTTGTACATCTCATTGACTTACTTTGCGCTACTGATTGTGTGTGCTGAAGATTTTATTTGTACATCTCATTGACTTCCTTTGCGCTACTGATTGTGTGTGCTGAAGATTTTATTTGTACATCTCATTGACTTCCTTTGCGCTACTGATTGTGTGTGCTGAAGATTTTATTTGTACATCTCATTGACTTCCTTTGCGCTACTGATTGTGTGTGCTGAAGATTTTATTTGTACATCTCATTGACTTCCTTTGCGCTACTGATTGTGTGTGCTGAAGATTTTATTTGTACATCTCATTGACTTCCTTTGCGCTACTGATTGTGTGTGCTGAAGATTTTATTTGTACATCTCATTGACTTCCTTTGCGCTACTGATTGTGTGTGCTGAAGATTTTATTTGTACATCTCATTGACTTCCTTTGCGCTACTGATTGTGTGTGCTGAAGATTTTATTTGTACATCTCATTGACTTCCTTTGCGCTACTGATTGTGTGTGCTGAAGATTTTATTTGTACATCTCATTGACTTCCTTTGCGCTACTGATTGTGTGTGCTGAAGATTTTATTTGTACATCTCATTGACTTCCTTTGCGCTACTGATTGTGTGTGCTGAAGATTTTATTTGTACATCTCATTGACTTCCTTTGCGCTACTGATTGTGTGTGTTGAAGATTTTATTTGTACATCTCATTGACTTCCTTTGCGCTACTGATTGTGTGTGCTGAAGATTTTATTTGTACATCTCATTGACTTCCTTTGCGCTACTGATTGTGTGTGCTGAAGATTTTATTTGTACATCTCATTGACTTCCTTTGCGCTACTGATTGTGTGTGCTGAAGATTTTATTTGTACATCTCATTGACTTCCTTGCCACTGATTGTGTGTATGAAGATTGTGTTGTACATCTGTTGACTCTTGCGCTACTGATTGTGTGGGAAGATTTTATTTGTAACATCTATTGACTTCCTTTGCGCTACTGATTGTGAGTGCTGAAGATTTTATTTGTACATCTCATTGACTTCCTTTGCGCTACTGATTGTGTGTGCTGAAGATTTTATTTGTACATCTCATTGACTTCCTTTGCGCTACTGATTGTGTGTGCTGAAGATTTTATTTGTACATCTCATTGACTTCCTTTGCGCTACTGATTGTGAGTGCTGAAGATTTTATTTGTACATCTCATTGACTTCCTTTGCGCTACTGATTGTGTGTGCTGAAGATTTTATTCTTCTTCTTCTCTTCCACCACTTATTTCTTTATAGAAGTGTGTTGTGTGTGTGTGTGCCGGGTAGAGGGGAGGAGATGTAACGATCTGTTGTGTGCTTGTTCTAAATCACTTTATAAGCTATTATTCATTTTCTTGATGGCTGTTCTTGATGCTATCGCTCCATCTTTGTGTGGTCTTCCTCTTGCTCTGTACACTTTTTTATATGTGGTTCTCTGCGGGAGGCGATACCAGGGCATTCTTGTCAGGTGTCCAACCCATTTAATCTGTTGTTATTTTATGAATTGCATGAATGGTTTCACATCCAGTATACTGATTTCTTCATTTCAAATTTGATCTCTTATTGTTATCCTGCAGCTCTTCTAATGCACCTTACCTCCATCGTTATGGTTGGGTGTTAGTTTCATTTGTTCAGTACATAAATATGTACCATCCCATATTATATATTAATTGCTATTTATAACTATTATTAAAAACATGGAAGGTTTAGTACAAAACGAAAGAAATTGTTTTATGTGAAACGTCAATATATCAGTTTGATTCGCAAAAAAATATTTGTAGCCTCCTACAGATGATAATGGTATGGATAGAGTTAAAGTAACACTTGAAGCCCCCTACAGAGGATAATGGTATGGATAGAGTTAAAGTAACACTTTATTACATGTATGCTTTATATAGTAAATTATTATACACAACTTACATGCACCACTTCTTGCCAAGGGTCTTCATATAGTCTTACCCGCCCTCAGCATTTGATGGGCTGTAGATATCACAATATAAAGACATTTAATGTAAACACTATTACTGTTATCAGTCAGCTAATATTAACATCCGTTTCATCACTTCTGCTATATGACCGATATCATCATATCTCTTCAAACATATTCATAGATGTTACGATACCTGCCTCTACAGCATCCTGCGACCAAACACGTCAGTTCAATGCTTATTAATCAAACTTTTGACATATTTGAACACAGTTCTTTTTTGACTACACAAATGTCGACACCTATCTCTCTCAATCTGGTCTGCATGTAAGATCCACGAGGGATTTGCTTGGATAGACTAAGTTTAAAATGTCGTTTTCATTCATTGACGACCACTTGCATCACAGCTATGCCAGCCAATATATCAACTCTTTCCTTATTCCAGACTCCAGGGATGAAAATGAAGGTGATTTGTTTGATCCAAAACATCATTCCACGGTGTCTCCACATTCCTATTTCGATGTTAGCAATTATATTTATAGAGTCACTGAGAATGAAAACAACTAGATTAGTTATGAGATGCAAACCAAGTCAGCAGCTTTGTAACATTTCACATCTGCATTGTATATTTATTTGTGGTTGTCAAGCACCAATGATATCTCATAACTTTTCTTACCCCGAAACGTGTCGAAATATCTCTAGCACAGTGTTGTTGGCAAATGTCATTAGTATATCATTGGATGTAGTTTTTTTATGATTCAATGGAACACCAGTTTATCATTGGATATAGTTTTTTTATGATTCAATGGAACACCAGTTTATCATTGGATATAGTTTTTTTATGATTCAATGGAACACCAGTTTATCATTGGATATAGTTTTTCTATGATTCAATGAAGCATTAGTTTATCATTGGATGTAGTTTTTCTATGATTCAATGAAATATTAGTTTATCATTGGATGTAGTTTTATATAATTCAATGGAACACCAGTTTATCATTGGATATAGTTTTTCTATGATTCAATGGAACACCAGTTTATCATTGGATATAGTTTTTCTATGATTCAATGGAACACCAGTTTATCATTGGAAGTAGTTTTTTTATGATTAAATGGAACACCAGTTTATCATTGGATGTAGTTTTTCTATGATTCAATGGAACACTAGTTGTATAGTGTTTTATTTCAACCAGCTGTTGATTTACTAGGATAGCTTGTCCTAGGGAACAATCCATTCTGCCCAATATTTCGCCCCGGATCTATGCCTTTTCAAACAGCATTTGCCGTATATTTGGGCTGTGTGATCTACGCCAAACAGTGAGTTACTAATGTTATGCCCTTTCTGACTGTGAGGTCGTTCCAGATCAGGAAAATTTTACGGTGCACATAAGCTTGTCTTGGGACGTCGTAATACTCGTTTAACACTCTGTGTAAAATGTCGACCTTCGCCAAATGTATTGTCGGCCTTAGTTCACTGACCACTTTTGAGTTTATTCCTGAGTAGAAACATTCTAAGCCTTCTCAAGGCACGTGTCGGCACATGGTTTCTACCCTGCATTTTCCCTTGTCTCAGGAAACACCGGACTAGAGCCAAGCACAAATAATATAAAGTGTCATTTCAATCAGTGCTAGCAACGCAACTGAGATTTTGCGCTCGCCAAACCTCATCCACAACAGTACCTTGTCCGATTGTCTCAAAGAAGGCATTCCCGTTAGGCATCACCCGCATCAGTGCTTCCGGGGATGTTAGTTGTTATTTCAACAGTACCTTGCACGGTTGTCCCAGGTAGGGCAATTTCGTTAGGCACTAAAACGCAAATTTAGAATTTGCGCTTGGCCAACGTTACCCAGTAAATGTATTTACGCTAAGACTTTGATACGGAGTATACCGCAATCTTCTCATATGTCGACACGATACATTACAGCGTTTTCAAAGACACTTGCCGAGACTCTTTATTTTTTCGTGCCTCGAGACTGCCCGAACATGCAGCTCAACTCGGGCACATGGCTCTAAGTTTCGCCCCATGTAGACCCACGTCTCTGCTATGGGACGCACCTCTCATCCCTACCTGTTCATCTGCTCGCCTTTACCATCTGCCGGGAAGCTGATAATTGTGGTACGACAGTTGTGTTCGCATTTTCCGTGCCACGAGACTGCCCTGACATGCAGCTTGACTTGGACGCAGGACTCCAAGTTTCGTCTCATGTGGGCCTGCTTTTCTACTATGGATGGACCTCTCATCCCTTTAAATCGATCATTTACTCCAGGGGATTTAGCATTCGTTTGTAGACATCTCGTACACTGCTGTTTCTACTTTTTGGCAACTCGTTCAAATTTTATCGGACAGTCGGCCAGGAAATGCATACATTTTGTTTGTAAATTTTGGACCTGCTTTTCTTTTCCGTTCGTGCAACACTAACACTACCTGTAGCTCTCCTTCGATCCCTGTGCGCACTTAGACAGACCGGAAACAAAGCCTGTTACCAGGGTCACCACATGGAGAGGGGGCACACTGTCTTGATTAGTGCCGGATCACAAATCCTGCGCAGCCCTCATTCGTCTTTGACCCCCTTCTATGATTTAATGGACCATTAGTTTATCATTCGATATAGTTTTTCTATGATTCAATGGAACATTAGTTTAATCATTCGATGAAGTTTTTCTATGATTCATTGGAATATTAGTTAATCATTCGATGTAGTTTTTCTATGATTCAATGGAATATTAGTTAATCATTCGATGAAGTTTTTCTATGATTCATTGGAATATTAGTTAATCATTCGATGTAGTTTTTCTATGATTCAATGGATTATTAGTATTTCATTGGATGTAGTTTTTCTATGATTAAATGAAACACTAGTTTAATCATTTGATGTAGTTTTTCTATGATTCTCTCTCTCTCTCTCTCTCTCTCTCTCTCTCTCTCTCTCTCTCCTCTCGTTAATTCTTCACGGCCAATTGTATCATTCGTCTTCTGATATATAATTGGTACTTTGACAAGTACGCTTGATCTACGAAGACGATTATGCTCCCATGGTGACTAGGCCCGTCTACCAGATTTCAGCCAGCTGTTGATTTACTAGGATAGCTTGTCCTAGGGAACAATCCATTCTGCCCAATATTTCGCCCCGGATCTATGCCTTTTCAAACAGCATTTGCCGTATATTTGGGCTTTGTGATCTACGCCAAACAGTGAGTTACTACTGTTATGCCCTTTCTGAATGTCAGGTCGTTCCGGATCAGGAACATTTTACGGTGCACATAAGCTTGTCTTGGGACGTCGTAATACTCGTTTAACACTCTGTGTAAAATGTCGACCTTCGCCAAATGTATTGTCGGCCTTAGTTCACGACTGGAAAGAATGCAGAACGAGGCGATGCGCATTATACTTGGTTGCACTAAAGACACGTCGTGCAGGGCGATGCGCTATCTCCTTAACTATCCTACTATGGAGTATAGAATACTGATGAGCAGTGCACGAGCATACCTTCGATTTAATGCTGACAACAATATCCTCTGCACTTGGAAATAAAGAGACAAAAAGGAAATAGGTTAAAAAGAGGAAAATATTGGATGGGTCAGGCCGAGGACTGTATTGAACAGGTGTGTACACTTGAAGATATTGATCCCGGTGAAGAATGTATACCAGTGCCAACAGGAATCGCTACATCCTTTTCTGTATGCATCGAACTTGATAAAGAATGCAGACAACACAACCCACTTGTCGTGGAGGCAGAGGTTCAGGCATTCATTTCTGAGAACGCATCTGAGCATGATGTAATCATTTATACGGATGGTTTGGTCATTCGACATGTGCGGAGCTCATGGGCTTTCACTGCTCAGGTCGGAGGTGATGTTGTGAAGGAAGACAGTGGCGGTTTTGCCGTGACTACGAGCAGTCTCACTATGGAAATCATGGCGGTTACCAAAGCGATGATTTGGCTAGAATCACAGACTTTTATCCATGCATGTTTTCTCAGTGACTCAATGAGTATTCTCAGGAAGATTGAAACAGGATGGGCTAGGAGACATTGGATAGAATCGCTGGGAGGTCTAAGCTGACAAAGATCAGTTTTATTTTTGTGTCAGGGCATGCAGGTGTAAGGGGAATGAACGTGCGGATAGGCTTGCAGGTATGGCTGCTGTCCAAAGCGGACGAGCAATGGACCAGGCTGATATTATAAATTCCTTAAGGAGAGAGGGCGTGTACATGATTCACGTAATAGCGGTGAATCCACAACACTAACCAGACTGCAAGAACTCAAAGTTAAGTGTGGTGTAGCTCGACAAGAACGCTATGCTGGCTGACAAAGAAGAATTGTAAACCAACAAAGAACCGGTGTCGTTAGTCACCACACGCTGATGGACATACTGAGGAGAGATCGGAGCACTTATGGACTAATTTGTTCGACGTGCAGTGATGGTGATCCGACGACTAAACTAAACTAAACTAAAGTTCACTGACCACTTTGAGTTTATTCCGGAGTAGAAACATTCTAAGCCTTCTCAAGGCACGTGTCGGCACATGGTTTCTACCCTGCATTTTCCCTTGTCTCAGGAAACACCGGACTAGAGCCAAGCACAAATAATATAAAGTGTCATTTCAATCAGCGCTAGCAACGCAATTGAGATTTTGCGCTCGCCAAACCTCATCCACAACAGTACCTTGTCCGATTGTCTCAAGGAAGGCATTCCCGTTAGGCATCACCCGCATCAGTGCTTCCGGGGATGTTAGTTGTTATTTCAACAGTACCTTGCACGGTTGTCCCAGGTAGGGCAATTTCGTTAGGCACTAAAACGCAAATTTAGAATTTGCGCTTGGCCAACGTTACCCAGTAAATGTATTTGCGCTAAGACTTTGATACGGAGTATACCTAAATCTTCTCATATGTCGACACGATACATTACAGCGTTTTCAAAGACACTTGCCGAGACTCTTTATTTTTTCGTGCCTCGAGACTGCCCGAACATGCAGCTCAACTCGGGCACATGGCTCTAAGTTTCGCCCCATGTAGACCCACGTCTCTACTATGGGACGCACCTCTCATCCCTACCTGTTCATCTGCTCGCCTTTACCACCTGCCGGGAAGCTGATAATTGTGGTACGACAGTTGTGTTCGCATTTTCCGTGCCACGAGACTGCCCTGACATGCAGCTTGACTTGGGCGCAGGGCTCCAAGTTTCGCCTCAGGTGGGCCTGCTTTTCTACTATGGATGGACCTCTCATCCCTTTAAATCGATCATTTACTCCAGGGGATTTAGCATTCGTTTGCAGACATCTCGTACACTGCTGTTTCTACTTTTTGGCAACTCGTTCAAATTTTATCGGACAGTCGGCCAGGAAATGCATGCATTTTGTTTGTAAATTTTGGATCTGCTTTTCTTTTCCGTGCGTGCAACACTACCACTACCTGTAGCTCTCCTTCGATCCCTGTGCGCACTTAGACAGACCGGAAACAAAGCCTGTTACCAGGGTCACCACATGGAGAGGGGGCACACTGTCTTGATTAGTGCCGGATCACAAATCCTGCGCAGCCCTCATTCGTCTTTGACCCCCTTCTATGATTTAATGGACCATTAGTTTATCATTCGATATAGTTTTTCTATGATTCAATGGAACATTAGTTTAATCATTCGATGAAGTTTTTCTATGATTCATTGGAATATTAGTTAATCATTCGATGTAGTTTTTCTATGATTCAATGGAATATTAGTTAATCATTCGATGAAGTTTTTCTATGATTCATTGGAATATTAGTTAATCATTCGATGTAGTTTTTCTATGATTCAATGGATTATTAGTATTTCATTGGATGTAGTTTTTCTATGATTAAATGAAACACTAGTTTAATCATTTGATGTAGTTTTTCTATGATTCTCTCTCTCTCTCTCTCTCTCTCTCTCTCTCTCTCTCTCCCTGTCGTTAATTCTTCACGGCCAATTGTATCATTCGTCTTCTGATATATAATTGGTACTTTGACAAGTACGCTTGATCTACGAAGACGATTATGCTCCCATGGTGACTAGGCCCGTCTACCAGATTTCAGCCAGCTGTTGATTTACTAGGATAGCTTGTCCTAGGGAACAATCCATTCTGCCCAATATTTCGCCCCGGATCTATGCCTTTTCAAACAGCATTTGCCGTATATTTGGGCTTTGTGATCTACGCCAAACAGTGAGTTACTACTGTTATGCCCTTTCTGAATGTCAGGTCGTTCCGGATCAGGAACATTTTACGGTGCACATAAGCTTGTCTTGGGACGTCGTAATACTCGTTTAACACTCTGTGTAAAATGTCGACCTTCGCCAAATGTATTGTCGGCCTTAGTTCACGACTGGAAAGAATGCAGAACGAGGCGATGCGCATTATACTTGGTTGCACTAAAGACACATCGTGCAGGGCGATGCGCTATCTCCTTAACTATCCTACTATGGAGTATAGAATACTGATGAGCAGTGCACGAGCATACCTTCGATTTAATGCTGACACACAATATCCTCTGCACTTGGAAATAAAGAGACAAAAGGAAATAGGTTAAAAAGAGGAAAATCTTGGATGGGTCAGGCCGAGGACTGTATTGAACAGGTGTGTACACTTGAAGATATTGATCCCGGTGAAGAATGTATACCAGTGCCAAAAGGAATCGCTACATCCTTTTCTGTATGCATCGAACTTGATAAAGAATGCAGGCAACACAACCCACTTGTCGTGGAGGCAGAGGTTCAGGTATTAATTTCTGAGAACGCATCTGAGCATGATGTAATCATTTATACGGATGGTTTGGTCATTCGACATGTGCGGAGCTCATGGGCTTTCACTGCTCAGGTCGGAGGTGATGTTGTGAAGGAAGACAGTGGCGGTTTTGCCGTGACTACGAGCAGTCTCACTATGGAAATCATGGCGGTTACCAAAGCGATGATTTGGCTAGAATCACAGACTTTTATCCATGCATGTTTTCTCAGTGACTCAATGAGTATTCTCAGGAAGATTGAAACAGGATGGGCTAGGAGACATTGGATAGAATCGCTGGGGAGGTCTAAGCTGACAAAGATCAGTTTTATTTTTGTGCCAGGGCATGCAGGTGTAAGGGGAATGAACGTGCGGATAGGCTTGCAGGTATGGCTGCTGTCCAAAGCGGACGAGCAATGGACCAGGCTGATATTATAAATTCCTTAAGGGAGAGAGGGCGTGTACATGATTCACGCAATAGCGGTGAATCCACAACACTAACCAGACTGCAAGAACTCAAAGTTAAGTGTGGTGTAGCTCGACAAGAACGCTATGGTGGCTGACAAAGAAGAATTGTGAACCAACAAAGAACCGGTGTCGTTAGTCACCACACGCTGATGGACATACTGAGGGAGAGATCGGAGCACTTATGGACTAATTTGTTCGACGTGCAGTGATGGTGATCCGACGACTAAACTAAACTAAACTAAAGTTCACTGACCACTTTGAGTTTATTCCGGAGTAGAAACATTCTAAGCCTTCTCAAGGCACGTGTCGGCACATGGTTTCTACCCTGCATTTTCCCTTGTCTCAGGAAACACCGGACTAGAGCCAAGCACAAATAATATAAAGTGTCATTTCAATCAGTGCTAGCAACGCAATTGAGATTTTGCGCTCGCCAAACCTCATCCACAACAGTACCTTGTCCGATTGTCTCAAGGAAGGCATTCCCGTTAGGCATCACCCGCATCAGTGCTTCCGGGGATGTTAGTTGTTATTTCAACAGTACCTTGCACGGTTGTCCCAGGTAGGGCAATTTCGTTAGGCACTAAAACGCAAATTTAGAATTTGCGCTTTGCCAACGTTACCCAGTAAATGTATTTGCGCTAAGACTTTGATACGGAGTATACCTAAATCTTCTCATATGTCGACACGATACATTACAGCGTTTTCAAAGACACTTGCCGAGACTCTTTATTTTTCCGTGCCTCGAGACTGCCCGAACATGCAGCTCAACTCGGGCACATAGCTCTAAGTTTCGCCCCATGTAGACCCACGTCTCTACTATGGGACGCACCTCTCATCCCTACCTGTTCATCTGCTCGCCTTTACCATCTGCCGGGAAGCTGATAATTGTGGTACGACAGTTGTGTTCGCATTTTCCGTGCCACGAGACTGCCCTGACATGCAGCTTGACTTGGGCGCAGGGCTCCAAATTTCGCCTCAGGTGGGCCTGCTTTTCTACTATGGATGGACCTCTCATCCCTTTAAATCGATCATTTACGACAGGGGATTTAGCATTCGTCTGCAGACATCTCGTACACTGTTGTTTCTACTTTTTGGCAACTCGTTCAAATTTTATCGGACAGTCGGCCAGGAAATGCATGCATTATGTTTGTAAATTTTGGACCTGCTTTTCTTTTCCGTGCGTGCAACACTACCACTACCTGTAGCTCTCTTTCGATCCCTGTGCGCACTTAGACAGACCGGAAACAAAGCTTGTTATCAGGGTCACCACGTGGAGAGAAGGCACATGGTCTTTAGTGCTGGATCACAAATCCTGCGCAGCCCTCATTCGTCTTTGACCCCCTTCTATGATTTAATGGACCATTAGTTTATCATTCGATATATTTTTTCTATGATTCAATGAAACATTAGTTTAATCATTCGATGAAGTTTTTCTATGATTCAATGGATTATTAGTTTATCATTCGATGTAGTTTTTCTATGATTCAATGGAATATTAGTTTAATCATTCGATGTAGTTTTTCTATGATTCATTGGAATATTAGTTTATCATTCGATGTAGTTTTTCTATGATTCAATGGAACATTAGTTTGATCATTCGAGGAAGTTTTTCTATGATTCAATGGAACATTAGTTTGATCATTCGAGGAAGTTTTTCTATGATTCATTGGAACATTAGTTTAATCATCTCTTACCCTTTTCTTTGTCGAATGAGGAATCCAATTATTGCAACTAAAAACAGCAATCCTATAATATACATTACGATGTCAGTATATCCTCCATATGACGTATCTATAAAGTCAAATATAAACACACTATTAGTTTGTGGTTGTTCTGTCAATGGAAGATGCTGCTAAATAAAACCACATAATTGTTATTACATACACCAATTGGTATATTTAAACAAAAATCAACAAACACATACAGAAAAATGGCACAGTAAAAATGTGAGTGTATAAAAGAACAAGGAATAGAAAATTGAACATCATGTGTTTTCTCTGATAAATGATTGTGTATCACAGTTTTTCAAGAATTAGCATGAATAATGTTAAGTGAAAAGTAATTTACATAGTACTTAATCTGGACAATGGAGGCAACTAGAAATGATGGAGCAGGAGTTTAGATGAAGATTACATATGTCACTAATGTGAATTTGGCAGTCCCCACTATACGAATATGTTCCAATTACAAAATCAGAACATTCATGCCTCATGATGGAAGCATAGCTCATGATAAGCTGCAAGCACATTGGAGCAAGATCGTATTTCTTATAGACTCACTATCAGCTATACAAGCCATCGATGCTAAATCGACTGACATCACGCTCTTTCTTACAGATTTATTGTATACAAATTGTAATAGCTAAATTCGATGACAAAACAGCACAGAAGATACAAATAGAACTTGTTTAGCTGTCAACAAAGCGATACATTTGTAAACATCAATGCCCACCCATCAATTGCTGCCAACGTATCATACCCATGACAGTAGATCGTTGTGTTGCCAAGCATGAAGTAGATCAAGAACCTTATGTTTTTGGGACATCTATATAGAAATATTTTGAAAACAGTTGCTTACAGTAGTTACCCTGAAACACAACAAAACTCACAAAATTTCTATCGGATAGAAAATTACAGTAAATACCATAGCGCCTAACATCTTGAGTCTTACATTGAGTCTACGGCGCCTGATGAAGGCCTTAGAGATGCTACCCTAGTAAATAAAACGCAGCGCAGGAATCGGATGTGCTGGCTGACTAGTAGGCGCATAACTGACACAACGTACAATCTATCTTAGGCTCAGATCACATACAAACCACATGGAGTGGTTGACAAGTGGTCGATATGGAGCGGTCGATGAAGGAGAAGAAGTGGACACAAACTAAATTGTTGTTTCTACACTTTGTTCATAAAAAAAAGATTAAGGCGTAATGTCTGGCCCTACCAAAATGTATTATAAGTTTCTTATGTTAGACAGTAGACATCTTCTACCATAATACTGAGAGCACTTGTTTGTTAATGCATCTGTTTTATTGTGCAATTTCCTCATGGTGCACATAGTAGCAAATAATAGCGCCAGTGTCTATTCTGGTATGCTCTAAAAGGCAACTGAGAAAGGTTTAGTGTGGGATCAGCCACCCAACACTGTAACGTAAGCAAATAGCTACAGAAGCAAACAATAAAATACAAACTATTCATAACGATACGGAAGTCATAGTAAAAGCACAAAATCACATTGAGTGTATATTCTGTTCTCTTGCATATGGGCACATGGATGTGTTGAGGACTGCAGATAAGTTTACAGAGAGTAATACAAAGGCATTATCAAATTGAGCTAGTGAAGAGTTTTGTTTTTAATATTTTGGTTTGTGAGGTGTCTTGTTGATAAATAAATAATGTTAAACTGTTGTGCGAGGTGTCTTGTTGATAAATAAATAATGTTAAACTGTTGTGCGAGGTGTCTTGTTGATAAATAAATAATGTTAAACTGTTGTGCGAGGTGTCTTGTTGATAAATAAATAATGTTAAACTGTTGTGCGAGGTGTCTTGTTGATAAATAAATAATGTTAAACTGTTGTGCGAGGTGTCTTGTTGATAAATAAATAATGTTAAACTGTTGTGCGAGGTGTCTTGTTGATAAATAAATAATGTTAAACTGTTGTGCGAGGTGTCTTGTTGATAAATAAATACTGAAATGTTAAAGTGTCTTGTTGCAATAGTTAAATGTACAGATTGCTCAAACCATGTCATTAGATAGAATAAAATTGCTACATAAATAGTTAAAGAACACGGAAGGTTCAAAACAATATAGAACCATCATAGATATTACTTGATTGATGATTGATAGAACCATCATAGATATTACTATAACGATTGATAGAACCATCATAGATATTACTTGATTGACTGATAGAACCATCATAGATATTACTTGATGGGACTGATTGATAGAACCATCATAGATATTACTTGATAGACTGATTGATAGAACCATCAGATATTGATGATGTAGAACCATCAAGATATTACTGATTGACTGATTGATAGAACCATCATAATATTACTTGTTGACTGATTAGAACCATCATATATATTACTTGATTGACTGATTGATAGAACCATCATAGATATTACTTGATAGACTGATTGATAGAACCATCATAGATATTACTTGATTGACTGATAGAACCATCATAGATATTACTTGATTGACTGATTGATAGAACCATCATAGATATTACTTGATTGACTGATTGATAGAACCATCATAGATATTACTTGATTGACTGATTGATAGAACCATCATAGATATTACTTGATAGACTGATTGATAGAACCATCATAGATATTACTTGATTGACTGATAGAACCATCATAGATATTACTTGATAGACTGATTGATAGAACCATCATAGATATTACTTGATAGACTGATTGATAGAACCATCATAGATATTACTTGATAGACTGATTGATAGAACCATCATAGATATTACTTGATAGACTGACTGATAGAACCATCATAGACATTACTTGATAGACTGACTGATAGAACCATCATAGATATTACTTGATAGACTGACTGATAGAACCATCATAGATATTACTTGATAGACTGATTGATAGAACCATCATAGATATTACTTGATTGACTGAGTGAACCATCATAGATATTACTTGATTGACTGATTGATAGAACCATCATCATTGCACTTCAGTAACAATATGTGCTCCTATCTTTTTCAGACACTGAAAGCTCCTAGTAACAGTGCACGAACTCCGTAGCTCCTGCGATTGTCTACCATGTAATTTAGAAGATGGTAATAATATTTGTGAAGGAATTTTATTTTTAAAATCTGTCTAATGAGATTAGCAAGAAGATCGACTTTTCAT
Source organism: Arion vulgaris (assembly GCA_020796225.1). Taxonomy (NCBI): domain Eukaryota; kingdom Metazoa; phylum Mollusca; class Gastropoda; order Stylommatophora; family Arionidae; genus Arion; species Arion vulgaris. The sequence goes on along the minus strand of CM036768.1, from coordinate 30,687,779 downwards.
CTGTCTAATGAGATTAGCCAGAAGATCGACTTTTCACCTGTCTAATGAGATTAGCCAGAAGATCGACTTCTCAGTCTGCTCTTGCCAATTTTCAACTGTCAAATGCCTTCATTAGTGAATCCGAAATCCCAATCTAGTGAGAACGCAGAAGAAGAATATAGAAGATGGATACTTATCTATGAACAATATAGCAACACGTTAGATGGATACTATCTATGAACAATAGAAAATTAGATGGATACTATCTAGAGAATATAGCAACAAGTTAGATGGATCTTATCTAGACAATATAGCAACAAGTTAGATGGATACTTATCTATGAACAATATAGTAACAAGTTAGATGGATACTTATCTATGAACAATATAGCAACAAGTTAGATGGATACTTATCTATGGAACATATAGCAACAAGTTAGATGGATACTTATCATAAATTAGCAAAGTTGATGGATACTTATCTAGAAATATAGCAACAAGTTAGATGGATACTTATCTATGAACAATATAGCAACAAGTTAGATGGATACTTATCTAGACAATATAGCAACAAGTTAGATGGATATCTGAGATATCAATTAATCTTACTGAACAATATAGCAACAAGTTAGATGGATACTTATCTATGAACAATATAGCAACAAGTTAGATGTATACTTATATAAGACGAATATAGCAACAAGTTAGATGGATACTTATCTATGAACAATATAGCAACAAGTTAGATGGATACTTATCTATGAACAATATAGCAACAAGTTAGATGGATACTTATCTATGAACAATATAGCAACAAGTTAGATGGATACTTATCTATGAACAATATAGCAACAAGTTACATGGATACTTATCTATGAGGAATATAGCAACAAGTTAGATGGATACTTATCTATGAACAATATAGCAACAAGTTAGATGGATACTTATCTATGAACAATATAGCAACAAGTTAGATGGATACTTATCTATGAACAATATAGCAACAAGTTAGATGGATACTTATCTATGAACAATATAGCAACAAGTTAGATGGATACTTATCTATGAACAATATAGCAACAAGTTAGATGGATACTTATCTATGAACAATATAGCAACAAGTTAGATGGATACTTATCTATGAACAATATAGTAACAAGTTGGATACTTATCTATGAACAATATAGCAACAAGTTAGATGGATACTTATCTATGAACAATATAGCAACAAGTTAGATGGATACTTATCTATGAACAATATAGCAACAAGTTAGATGGATACTTATCTATGAACAATATAGCAACAAGTTAGATGGATACTTATCTATGAACAATATAGCAACAAGTTAGATGGATACTTATCTATGAACAATATGCAACAAGTTAGATGGATACTTATCTATGAACAATAGCAACAAGTTAGATGATACTTATCTAAGAGAATATAACAAGTTAGATGGATACTTATCTATGAACAATATAGTAACAAGTTAGATGGATACTTATCTATGAACAATATAGCAACAAGTTAGATGGATACTTATCTATGAACAATATAGCAACAAGTTAGATGGATACTTATCTATGAACAATATAGCAACAAGTTAGATGGATACTTATCTATGAACAATATAGTAACAAGTTAGATGGATACTTATCTATGAACAATATAGCAACAAGTTAGATGGATACTTATCTAAGAGCAATATAGTAACAAGTTAGATGGATACTTATCTATGAACAATATAGTAACAAGTTAGATGGATACTTATCTATGCAACAATATAGCAAGTTGATGGATCTTATCTATGAACAATATGCACAGTTAGATGGATATTTCTAGGAATATGTAACTGTTGATGGATACTTATCTATAGACAATATAGCAAAGTTAGATGGATCTTATCTATAACATATATGCAACAAGTTAGATGGATACTTATCTATGAAATATAGAAAGTTAGATGATCTTATCTAGACAATATAGAACAAGTTAGATGGATACTATCTATGAACAATATACAACAAGTTAGATGGTCTTATCTATGAACAATATAGCAACGTTGATGGATACTTATCTATGAACAATATAGAACAAGTTAGATGGATACTTATCTATGACAATATGCAACAAGTTAGATGGATACTTATCTATGAACAATATACAACAAGTTAGATGGATACTTATCTAAAGAATATAGAACAGTTAGATGGATACTTATCTATGAACAATATAGAACAAGTTAGATGGATACTTATCTATAACAATATAGTAACAAGTTAGATGGATACTATCTAGAAAATATAGTAACAGTTAGATGGATATATCTATGACAATATAGAACGTTAGATGGATACTATCTATGAACAATATAGAACAGTTAGATGGATACTTATCTAAACAATAGAAGTTAGATGCAGTATGCCTCCTTCCATGATGGTCTTCTCCAGCCCTTCATGTCTTTTATATGTCCAAAATATCTCAATTTTCTCTTTATTTGTAGCATCATCCAGTTTCTTGATTTTGAGTTCTTTCTGGATAGATCTTTGTTAGATCTACAGAAGGACTCTTCTACTTATATTCAAGCATATATACGTTTCTCCACTGTTTTATTAAATGTCCATGCTTCACACCCATACGTTGCCAATGGGAATATGCATGTTCTTAGTATTCATGGAAAACCTACTCAAGGCATGAGAAGAGACTTAACATCTTTCACATTCGATGTTTCTACAAAATAATGAACATAAGGTGGCATGACAAGATAGCAAACTCTGAAGTTCTGCAATATGCTAATTTATCATCAATCATGGGAATAATCAGCAGTGGATGACTAAGATTGCTAGGGCATGTGGGAAGGATGAACAATAGGCTTATACTCCAGCAGGAGCTTTTCGGAGGGACTAGACTCAAAGGTCTCAATGAAGAACTTTTTTATAAGTCCCAACACAAGTGAAAACTTTATCGAGTTATGTAGAAAACAACATTAGACAAAGTTGCAGAATCTTTTGAAAAAGATAGAGATAAGCTTGAATGAAAGAGAAACAAGCACAAACTCAGACGTCGTAAAAGTAACAAACATGGCCAACTACTATCTGTAAAAACGGAAAACTGTATTCATTACATGCGCACACACATACACACAAACATACAAAGACGCACACTATTGTCTTTGTCTTTCCCCAGGTGGATGATGGAATTGGTTGTCCACTTTTGCTGTTACCGTAGGGGCTTACACGCACACACACACACACACAAACACACACACACACACACGTAATAATATATATACATATAAACTAAAACATAATTTTTAGATAGCTCAACGAAAGAACATTCGTGAACATTTATTACAATTATGGTATAATATCTTGCCCTTCAAAATACCAAGTGTTTAGGATTCCTATATTATTTATAATTGAACTGAAATTGTGCGCTCTAATATTCTTAACTAAGATTCCAATATTATTGAGGAGAAAACTTATTTATTGATGTACTTACCCTGTATGCAAAATCCATCAAACATGGCGCATGCTTTGTTCAAACAGTGTGATGCACAAGCCGATGTACAGAAATTTCCATAAAATCCCTCATTACAAGAAAAGCAGGAACCGTTTGTAGAAAAACATGTTCGTTTATGACACTTCATAGGGCACTGGGTTGAGCAATTGTCTCCATAAACTCCTTCTATACAAGAGAAGCAGTCGCCATTTACAGAATTGCATAGTTTGTGCTCACAGTTTGGAGGACAAGGCGTGGAACAGTCATCTCCATAGAATTCAATGTTGCAAGATATACATTTACCACTGTCAGCATAACAATTGTTGTCTTTGCATCGAGGAGGACAAGCATCAGAACAGTTTTGTCCGTAAAATCCAGTTATACATGATGTACACATGCCGGTTTTACTATGACAAGTATCGCCTGCACAGTTTTTAGAACAGTTCAGCGAACATTCTTGTCCATAAAATCCATCCCGACATAAACTACATGCACCTGTTGTAAAATCACACTCCTGGGTTTTACAGCCGTCAGGACATTGAGACGAACAGTTTTTTCCAAAAAAATCTGCTTTACACGACATACATGCGCCATTTGATAGACACACTTCACCAATGCAGTTTACAGGACATGCAGACATGCAATCAAATCCAAAATAGCCTTGATCACACGGAAAGCACTCACCATTTATATAAGAACATGTTTTAGTTGTACAATGAGAAGAACATGGCGTTGAACAGTTTTTACCATGAAATCCTAATTGACAGATCAGACATTTACCAGTTATAGCATCGCAACTATTGTTGACACAATTGGCCGGACATGCAGATTGACACCTGTCTCCAAAATATCCATGATCACAAAATGGACAGGTACCGTCAGAAGAATCACACGTGTCATTTATGCAGTGTTCAGAGCATTCATTATCACAATGACCTCCATAAAATCCAAGGTAACAATCAGAACAATCTCCGTTTGTAGAATTGCATGTTTCATTTAAACAGTTTTCTGGGCATGCAATTACACATTTTTCCCCATAAAATCCACTTTCACAGAAAAAACAGTTTCCACTGTCGCTATAGCAGGAGAAATTCTGACAGTTTTCTGGACATGGCATTAAACATGTTTCACCATAAAATCCCATTTCACATGATGCGCATGTACCATTTTTGGTAAAGCATTCATTATTCAAACAGTTGTCCGGACATTCAGATAAACATTTCTGTCCATAATATCCGCTAACACAGTCAAAACAAGTGCCATATATACGATCGCATGTATTGTTCATACAATGTGTAGGGCAGGCATCTAAGCATTTGTCTCCATAAAATCCGTTTTCACAACTGTAACAGGTACCGTCAGAAGCAACACATGTTGCATTAAGACAGTGGATTGGGCAGGAGGTAATACATTTATGTCCATAAAATCCACTTATACATGTGACACAGAAACCTTCAACCATGCCACACTCGTTGTTCTTACAATTCTCTGGGCAAATAGCAGAGCAGTTATCTCCGTAGAACCCTATTTCACATGACATGCAGTGACCAACTATTGCATCACATGTATTGTTTAGGCAGTTAATTGGACAGTCATTGGTACATTTCTCCCCGTAAAATCCACTGTTACAAAACAAGCAGTCACCAGTAGTCTCCACACATGCACTGTTTTTGCAGTTTTGAGGACAGATTGTATTACACTTTTCTTCATAGAATCCCGGTTCACAATTGAAGCAATTACCTTCTTGAAAATCACATTTATTATCTGTACAATGTTGTGGACATGTAGCTGAACAAAGTTCTCCGTAAAATCCATCTTTACAAGAGAAACATGTACCCTCAAGACGCTCGCATGTGTTAGTGCTACAATTTTGAGGACATGTACTATTACATTTCTCTCCGTAGAAACCTCCTTTGCAAGATATACATGAGCCAGTTAATTCATTGCACATGTTGTTTTGGCAATGCTCAGGACAACGCAACGAACATGTCGGCTCATAATATCCGCTGTTACAGGAGAAACAGTCGCCTGTTGTGATATTACATTGATTATTGCGACAGCGACTAGAACAAACAAGTGAGCATTTATGTCCGTAAAATCCGCTCTCACATTCAGAACATAGACCATCTGTATCATTGCATATGTTTTCATCACAGTTTGCTGGGCAGGGAGTTAAACATTTATATCCAAAAAATGTACTTTTACATGCGAAGCATGTGCCATCCTGGAAATCACATACATTGTTCAGACAGTTCCGAGGACAGACAGACAAACATTTACGTCCGTAGTACCCACTCTTGCAAAAGTTACAGTTTCCATATAATTGATCACATGTATTGTTCAAACAGTTCAAAGGGCATACATTTGAGCATGTTTTTCCAAAATATCTGCTTTTGCATTCAATGCATGTACCATTAAAGGGATGGCAGCCGAAATTTAGACAGTTTATAGGACATCGATTTATACATTTATTTCCAAAATATCCGTCTTCACAATCCAGACAAGTGCCTTCTTTAATTTCACATTCTTGGTTAAGGCAATGTAGAGGACACACAGATAGACATTTATATCCGTAATATCCAACTTTGCATGTCGAGCAAGTACCGTCCATGTCATTACACATACTGGCACAGTTTACTGGGCATACATTTCTGCATTGAACTCCATAAAATCCGTCTTCACAGGATAGACATTTGCCCTCCATGACTTCACATATCTTATCCTTGCATTGCGGAGGACAAACTGACCTACATTTGTATCCATAAAATCCATCTTGACAAGATAGGCAAGCTCCATATGTCCTGTTGCACGTGGCGCCAAGACAATGTTCCGGACAAGGAAATGTGCACGTGTGTCCATACAAGTTATCCGCACAAGTGTCACACTCTCCAGTAGCTTCATTGCAGGTACCGCCTTTACAATTTTCATTACATTCATTTAAACACTCGTCTCCAAAAAATCCCCGAGTACAATGATAGCAGAAGCCACTGGTATCATTGCATTCTCTACTTACGCAGTTACCTGGACAAGGAGTCGAACACTTTTCTCCATAATATGGGAAAGAACAAGTTAAACAGTGTCCAGTCATGTTGTTGCATTCATTATTAAAACAGTTTGGAGGACAACTGGTCAAGCATTTCTCTCCGTAGAATCCGTTTACACAACGTAAACACGTCCCATTGTCCATATGACATTCAAGGTTTCTGCAACCTCTTGGACATTCCGATAGACATTTCTCTCCGTGAAATCCAACATCACAAGTGATGCATCTACCTTCTAGAATGTCACAGACGTCATCCATACAGTGATCGGGACAAACAGATGTGCAACTATCTCCATAAAAACCGATATCACAACTAACGCATATGCCATATGTTTGGTTACATACTAAGTCACGGCATTGTATAGAGCAGCTAGATAAACAGTGATTGTTGTAGAAGCCAGGTTTGCAGGACGCGCAACTTCCATTGACTGGGTCGCATATATCTCCTTCACAGTTTCGAGGGCACTCACTGTTACAACCGTCCCCAAAAGTACCAGTTAGACATACTGAAAAGCAAACAATAAAATGTATGTAACTATTGTAGATAGAATACAGTGTTACTAGTAAAATAAGAAAATAGATGGCACACTGTTGAAATGTGACAATACTCTCTCCAACGCGCCAGTGACCAGATGATGAAACGAATGTACGTCATATATAAATAAATTATCAGCATCATATAATAGCTGGTCCTAGGAAAAACTTTCCCAACCTAACAGTCATTCGGAATTGCTCTCTCTAATAGGTTAGATGTCATTCATCTGTATCTGGCATGCTCAAATCGTCAGTTACGCCCTGAACCCGTCTTCTCCGGTGTCCTTCTCTTCTCCTCTTTGCCTGAATGCCTCCTTCCATAATAATCTTCTACAACACTTCGTGTCTTTTTATATGTGCAAAATTCGAGTCGTATTCTTATTTGTAACATCAGCTATTTTTCTCTTATTTGTAACATCAGCTACTTTTCTCTTATTTGTAACATCAGCTACTTTTCTCTTATTTGTAACATCAGCTATTTTTCTTTTATTTCCAGTTCTTTCTACCTATATATTTTTATTCTCTTCTTCGTCCATGATATACATCTTCTGTAACACTTTTTTTTCAAAGCACAAATATGCTTTTCCACTGCCTTGTTAACATCCATTCTTCATTACGTTGCCACTGGGCATATGCATGTTCTTAGTATTTTGATCTTTGTTTTCCTATAAGTTTCGTTACTTCCTTTTCCTTTTTAAAAATTCTTTTGGTAAGGCCATGTTTGTTCTTTTAATTTTCGTTATCCCATTTTCATCTCTCGTTGCTAGACAATCACATACAATCAGAAAATTAAAATAATGTATAACATCATCATCAAGGTGCGTATCCTTTATATTACGTTGTTCTCTTTGTAGCGCATCTGAAATTCACTCTGTCTCTACCCCTGTTCACCCACTTCGTCGATGGTCATGGTTTTTCATGTTTTTTTTTAAATATCTTGTAGCCATTTTCATCTTGGTCTGCATCTGCGTCCTGGGACCCTCCCCTCTAGTATTGTTATTCCCAGGCCATCGTTACGGTTAATGTGACAAAAGTATCTAACTTTTCTGTATAGTATGTTGTTTATCAGCCAATTATTTTTAACATCAGTGTTCTTTCTTTTTTCTGTCCATGGTATTCGTATGATCTTTCTGTAGCATTTAGTTTCGAAGGACTGGATTTTCGTTCTTGTTTTTGTGTAATGGTCCATGATTCACAACCATAAGTAACCACTGATGTCAAGAAAGTTGACACATGAACCACACTTTGTATGTCTTTTCTTCCATTGAGCTGTTGCCTGGCAGGACTTACCGTCTCTTCCTCCGTCATGTCTGTTCACCCTACACCTCTATACCTCAATCCGACGGACTTCAAGCTCTCCAGTTCTTTCTACAAAGGAGAACTAACCCACTTGTCTCCACCTAGGCTCTTCTTCGTCTTGCAGAATTAGTTCTCACTCTCAACTCCTTTCAGTTCAATGGCCAATTCTTTGAGCAGATCAGTGGGGTCGCCATGGGTACTAAAATGAGACAAAGTTATGCTTTCTATTCATGGGTTATCTTGAACACCTAGTATGGAATACATATGATGGCCCTCTTCCGTCTGTATATCATAGATACATTGATGCTTGTATTGACATTACTGATATGCCTGAAGCTGTTTTGACACGCTTCATTAATTTCATTAATGTCTTCATTCCTGCTATTCGGTTTACCTCACACATCTCTTCCTCTTGTGTCAACTTTATTGACATCACTATCACCATCAATCTATCCACTATCACTGCATCAGTATATTACAAGCCTACTGACGCACATAGTTCTCTCCTTTATACTTCTTCCCATCCCCTGGCTTGTCGTGATACTTTACTATTCTCTCAATTCTTGCGCCTTCGTCCCTCTGTAGCGAGGACGATGATTTTCTCGATAGAGCTCACGATATGCTTGATTTCTTCCGCAAATGCCTATACTCGGAGAATTTGTTTGCGTCTGCTATGCATTGCGTTCAGCACATTGCTCGCCAGGAGGTCCTTTCCAACCAGAATAGAATTTCCAATTCTGACAGGGTGAAACTGTTCTTAACTTTCCACCCTCATAGTTCCCTTGTGAAGAATGTCTTATTCCGTCATCTCTCTTTTCTTCAGTCTGATCCTGAGACACGTTCAGTCTTCCAACACTATACTATGGTGGCGTACAGACGGGACAGAAGTCTTAAGGATATGTTGGTACACAGTAGTCTCAAGCCCAATATCCAGAGTCATTTTGTCACCATCCAGTGTGGCCGTCGGCGCTGCAATACCTGTGTTTATGTAATACAGACCCGCACTGTGATTTTTCCAAAAGCCACGTTTGTTATTGAAGATGGTTTTACATGCGAGTCCCGTAATATTATCTATGCCATCACTTGCAGCGGTGCAACAAGCCCTATTTTGGTGAGACCAGCAAGAGGCTCAGTGATCGATTCGCTCAACACTTCAGCGATATACGCGAATGCTCTGTGACCCCAGTAGCCACTCATTTCAATGATATGACCATTCAGGAGCTTGCAATGTCCAGGTCACAACCATCTGATCATGTCCCTCTGTTGATCGCAGTCAATGTGCTCTGGAGAACCGTTTTACTTCGTTGTATGGTACCTTGCGACCTCTTGGACTCAACGCATTACATCCCAATGCTTCTTAGTACGTTCTCGTCTCATGTCTTGTATTCTATATGTGTATTTGCTTCATACATCTTCTTCTTCTTCTTTGCGTTCGTTCTTTACGACCACGTTTAAACACGCTTTGTGATATGTTTCATCTTTGCTAAACGTGTATACGTTGCATATTGGTTTGGTAGGCCTCTAAACGCATAGAATTCTACACGTTTAGGGCACATGCATCCGATTTCAGCCAAACCTCCTTAGTCGCCTCTTACGACGTGCGTGGTAGGTAACAGTGGTTCTATTCTTTACACCCCAAATTTATGCCACGGTAAACACTCGGGCGGCTTCATATATATATATAAGTCATATATTCACTGAATATTTTGTATTGTTTCTCTTCTTTTCTACTTCTAGTTTTGTGTTGCACTCATGTCGTTATTTTTTTTTCATTCCCAGCTTTTCATTAGATACGTTTGAATGTTTCCGTATGTAATCGTCCATATGTAGTGTTCTTTGAAATTCGTCATTCCTGTTGTATCGTTTGCTTGATAAAGGCCATTTGGTCGAAACATTGCTGTTCATCGTAACTGTTTCTGTATTTTGTAAAACTATAGTACTTTCTTGTTACGTGTTTTGTAAAACTTTCTTGTTACGTGTTTTGATAAGTCACTGCCACTGGAAAAATTCACGTTCTCAATATATTTAATTGTAATATTTTGTTGGTGCTTTGCCACATTTTCATCATTGTGTAATTATTGAGCCCAGATATTCGTAGTTCTCTACACATTGAAGTTCTTCATTGTTTATTTGGATGTTAGGTGAGCATTTTGCTTTGTCAGTTGACATTTTTGTTTTTGTTTTTTGTGTAGTCAAATATAGATGTTGGTCTTCACTATGTTTCTTGGTCTTCATGATTAGGTTTTCCAAACCCTCTTTGCTGGTGGATAATAATACCACATCGTCTGTGTATTTAAGCTCTGATATGGAATTGCCGCCTTTATTGAAAGGATAGTAGTCCACATAGTTGGCATCGTCTTTTACATTCCTCATCATGTTCTACGAATATATGTTGAATAAGTATGGTGACAAAATATATCACTGTCTTACCCATTTTGAATCTCCAACCATTCAGCGATTTCGCCTCCTTTTTTAATGGTCATATATGGTCGAAAGGCTTGGTATAGTCTATGAAACATGCATGCAGGTCTATGTTGTATATGGTCGAAAGGCTTGGTATAGTCTATGAAACATGCATGCAGGTCTATGTTGTATATGGTCGAAAGGCTTGGTATAGTCTATGAAACATGCATGCAGGTCTATGTTGTATATGGTCGAAAGGCTTGGTATAGTCTATGAAACATGCATGCAGGTCTATGTTGTATATGGTCGAAAGGCTTGGTATAGTCTATGAAACATGCATGCAGGTCTATGTTGTATATGGTCGAAAGGCTTGGTATAGTCTATGAAACATGCATGCAGGTCTATGTTGTATTCTCTGCATTTGTCAATAATGAGACTCATGCTACAAATATGTTCGCTAGTGCTCTACCTCTTCTGAAACCTGCTTGTGTTTCGTGTATTTCATCTTCTAATTTTGTTCCATCCTCTTCATTATGATTCTTAATAGGATGTTGATGGCATGAATTGTAAGATGTTCTGTCTTAGTCCTAATCTGTCCTAGTCCTGTTCTGTCGCGGTCATGTTCTGTCTTAGTCATGTTCTGTCTTAGTCCTGTTCTGTCTTAGTCCTAATCTGTCTTAGTCATGTTCTGTCTTAGTCCTGTTCTGTCGTAATCCTGTTCTGTCCTAGTCCTGTTGTAGTTTTCTGTCGTAGTTCTGTTCTGTCTTAGTCAAGTCATGTCTTAGTCATGTTCTGTCTTAGATCAACGGTTATACTTTCTGAAAGGGAACATACGACATGGAAAACTACAAATTGCCGTAACAAAACGATACTAGTCTCAAAACTGTTATAAATTATCTTCATCCGAAACGACTTCAAATGATCGAAAGCACGAATATAAATAATTAATTAATGTAGTTTATACAAATGAATGCAAAATAGAAACACACGAAGTTTTTAAACAAGTTAATCTTTCATTGAAATGTCTCTGTTAGTTGATTGATAGACTCAAGTTGTTTACTAAACAAGTTAATCTTTCATTGAAATGTCTCTGTTAGTTGATTGATAGACTCAAGTTGTTTACTAAACAAGTTAATCTTTCATTGAAATGTCTCTGTTAGTTGATTGATAGACTCAAGTTGTTTACTAAACAAGTTAATCTTTCATTGAAATGTCTCTGTTAGTTGATTGATAGACTCAAGTTGTTTACTAAACAAGTTAATCTTTCATTGAAATGTCTCTGTTACTTGATTGATAGACTCAAGTTGTTTACTAAACAAGTTAATCTTTCATCGAAATGTCATTGTTAGTTGATTGATAGACTCAAGTTGTTTACTGAACATTATAGATGTAACTACATCTTGTAATTATGATTCACCTGTATCGCATTTTTCTCCTGTGTAACCGACTGAACAACTATTGCAATCGCCATTGTCTACATTGCATTTATCTTTGCACTTAGTGGGACAGTGAGTGTCGCAAGTCAGTCCATATGTTCCGTTAGGACATAGGACAATTTTGTTAGTACATTTTCCAGTTATAACAAAACAATCACGGTCAGATTCACAATGACAGTCGTTCGAGCAGTTTAGTCCCCATTTATTGTTCGAACATTCGATTTCTGTGAGATAAAACACACATACTACAGTTTCATGAACACATTTATTGTACTTGCAAGGTATATCTGAAAGAAAAAACGTAAAAATTACACAATTTCATGAACTCATGTATTATTCATACAAGGTACGAGTATATATGCAATAACTCTGCCAATGCCGGTTCCAAGCCCGGATGAAAAAAAAAGAATCACTTGTGCGTGAGGCCAGTTACCTCATCACAAGAATTTTAAAGAGCTACATAAACTTGCAAGAAAGGAAGCCATACCAGTAAACCGACCAGTCAGATGGTGTGCGGTGCAACTAGTGCACCAATGACGACTGCTGATGAAAGGCGTTTTGCGGAAGCCAGCAACTCGACTCGTACATTATTTGGCTCAAAAACACAGATACTAAAATTGGATTTTGGAATGTGAGAACGATGGCCACGGTACAAAATAAGCTCAAATTGCAGAAGAAATGAAGAGATACGAACTGGACATACTGGGGTTAAGGGAGGTGAGATGGCCTGGAATAGATAGAAGAGTAGTTAGTGGATTAAGGTTCATATATTCAGGGAGATAGGATGGTAAGCATTTTGAAGGAGTGGGCAGAATAATGACACCTAGAGTAGCAAAGAGCATGTTCGAATGGAAACCCAACTCGAGTCGGATAATCAGAGCCCGCTTCAGTACCAGGCATGTGAATATGACAATACGTCAGTGTTATGCACCAACAAACGAGGCTGACGATGATAAAGACTCATTTTATGAGCAACTTCAAGATCAAATTAATAAGATCCAAAAACATGAACTGTTAGTAGTAATGGGGACTTTAATGCCAAGGTTGGAAGTGATAATGTAGGGGTAGAGAGTGCTATAGGAAAACAAGGAATAAACACAATGAATGAGAATGGAGAGAGACTGGCGGAGTTATGTATACTGTCAAACTTAGTAATTGGAGGTACCATCTTTGCACATAAGGAAATTCATAAACTTACTTCGCACTCTCCAGATGGAGTGACCGGGAATCAGATTGACCATATGTGCATAAATACACAATTTAGAACATCATTGCTGGATGTCCGTGCATACAGAGGGGCAGATGTAGGAAGTGATCATAATTTATGCAGGTAAATTGAAACTGAAATTCACCATACTAAAAAATTACAACTGCGAATAGACAGTCAAAGGCTACAAAATAAAGAAGTAAAAGAGCAATATCAGATCAAACTTAAGTATAGGTTCGAGTTACTCAATGGTGAAAATGAAAAGAACATTGAAGACAAATGGACTAAGATAAAGGACACACTATTGGGGGCAGCAAACAGTAGCGCAGGATTAAAGACAGAAAACCCTGGTTAAGTGATTTTATTCTTCTTCTTTGCGTTCGTTCTTTACGACTAATTTTAATCACACTTTGTGATATGTTTGGTCTTGCCAAGAACGTGTATACGTTGAACATTGGTTTGGTAGGCCGCTAGGGGTAAGTGATGACACCTGGAAATGTATTCAAGAAAGTAGAAAGATGAAACTAGCGATATTTAATACTAAAAATGCAATAGATGAAATCCAAGCTCAAGAGGAATATAGACTTAAAGCCTCTAGGATGGTTCACAGTGTGCAGTTTGTACTGATGGTGAACACAGCGACTGGTTTATGGTTGAAACTGGAGTAAAGCTAGTATGTATTCTATCTCCGCTTTAACGTGTAGAGACCATTGACTGGGTGATGCGAAAATGTTGCAGCGAAACTGGCATCGATTGGGTAGAAAATAGTCAACTAGAAGATTTGGATTTTGCAGATGATATTGCCTTGTTAAGTAGAAACAACCAAGATATGCAAAGAAAAACAGACAACTTGTCATCTACAGAATCAAATGTTGGACTGCAGATGAGCTATTAAAAAAAAATAATAATGAAGACACCTATGGCAAGTAATGCAGATAGCACCCTGGAATCTAAAATGATAAAAATAACAGGGCAGTTCATCTATTTAGGTAGCAATTTTGATTGCACAGGAAATGTTAAAAATGAAATTATGATACGAATTGGCAAAGCAACATCAGCTTTCAAAAGTCTAAATAAAATATGGAACTGCACGTTATATGACTAAATAACGAATTTTCAATTCAAATGTTGTATCAATCCTAACATATGCCAGCGAGAGTTGGAAAATGACTAAAGATATAGAAAGTAAGTTGAATGCATTTGAAAATAGATGTCTACGAAAAATAATGAATACAAAATGGAACGAATTCAGGAGAAGTGATGAAATCGGAGACATGTCTGGTCAACCACTAGTGACAACCGTTATATGAAAGAGAAGATGGAGATATGTTGGGCACACCTTGAGGAGAAAAGATCAACGAATATCAAAGCAGGCATTGGTGGGATGCAGAGGGTACAAGAAAGATAGGACGACCTACGGAGACCCTGAAACGAACTTTGCTGAAAGAGGCAAGAAATATCGGTCTCAGTTCCATAGCTGCAATTGAGCGAATTGCCCAGGATAGAGTGGTATGGAGAAATTACTTGCAGGTCCTGCGGTACTAGAGGAGTTATTATTATTATTATATCTGAAAGATAAACCACACAACAATTACACAATCTCATGATCACACTTATTGTCCATATAAGGTATATCTGCAAGATAAACCACACATAATACAGTTTCATGAAACGCATTTATTAGCATGAGATTATAACAAAATGGAAAATAATGTATAATTGATTAGAACATAACTAACAAAACATGTAAAACTAAAGACATATACAACACACTATATATTTCATGCATTCTGTCTGCACATAGTGAATAATCACATGTCATTCTAAGTACATAAAGAGCATATACTTATATTTCGACGTCACTAACATGATAGACCCATAACATGGACAAGCTCAAACCAAAACTGCAAAGTTGACAAGTTGATCAATTGCATCACGAGGATTACATACATTATTTATAGTAATAGTGATATGGCACATTGTATAACTTGATCAGCAAATAGTATAGTGATATAAGACATTGTATAACTTGATCAGCAAATAGTATAGTAATATGACACATTGTATAACTTGATCAGCAAATAGTATAGTAATATGACACATTGTATAACTTGATCAGCAAATAGTATAGTAATATGACATGAAAATTAACACCTCCAAAACAGAAGTCATGACAATAAGCAGGTCAACAGGTCAACTAAATATACACGTGAATAATGTCAAAATACAACAGACTCCAGAATTCAAATATCTCGGGAGTATATTCACAGCAGATGGAAAGATGGACAGAGAAATCGAGACTAGATGCCAGAAGGCAAATGCAGTGACATACCAACTGTCACCACTATTAAAACATCCAAGCATTAACATGGCAGTCAAACGACAACTGATAAACTGCATATTTATTCCAACTCTCTGCTATCAGTGCCAAACATGGCCCCTGACTAAGACACAAGAAAGAAAGATTACAACATGTGAAATGAGATGTCTACGAAAAGCTGTCAACGTTACAAGGCGAGATAGAGTGAGAAACGAGAATATCAGAAGCATCGTTGGTACTATACCATGCATACAGTACATCGAGAAGCAAAGATTCAAGTGGTTCGGCCATTTAATGAGAATGGAACCACATTTACTACCATCACGTGCCTATAATAATCGACACTCAGGGCGCAGAGCACGAGGCAGGCCAAGAACAAGATGGATAGATAACATCTCAGAGTCCCTGCGAAAGCATGGACTGACAACGTCAAGCGCAACACACCTGGCACAAGATAGAAACTAACTCTCCCACGACGCTTCACGGCAAATGTGGTTAAGATAAGATAAGATAAGATCAGCAAATAGTATAGTAATATGACACATTGTATAACTTGATCAGCAAATAGTATAGTGATATGGCACATTGTATAACTTGATCAGCAAATAGTATAGTAATATGACACATTGTATAACTTGATCAGCAAATAGTATAGTAATATGACACATTGTATAACTTGATCAGCAAATAGTATAGTGATATGGCACATTGTATAACTTGATCAGCAAATAGTATAGTGAAATGGCACATTGTATAACTTGATCAGCAAATAGTATAGTCATATGGCACATTGTATAACTTGATCAGCAAATAGTATAATGATATGACACATTGTATAACTTGATCAGCAAATAGTATAGTGATGTGGCATATTGTATAACTTGATCAGCAAATAGTATAGTGATGTGGCACATTGTATAACTTGATCAGCAAATAGTATAGTGATGTGGCATATTGTATAACTTGATCAGCAAATAGTATAGTGATGTGGCACATTGTATAACTTGATAAACAAATAGTATAGTAATATGACACATTGTATAACTTGATCAGCAAATAGTATAGTAATATGGCACATTGTATAACTTGATCAGCAAATAGTATAGTAATATGGCACATTGTATAACTTGATCAGCAAATAGTATAGTAATATGACACATTGTATAACTTGATCAGCAAATAGTATAGTAATATGGCAAATTGTATAACTTGATCAGCAAATAGTATAAAGATATGGCATTGTTTTTAAAGGGAAAGCAGTCGATGTTGAGGAGACGTGACATATGCTTAGACTCGCACTGTTTGGAACTTTAACATTTTGAAATTGATACCATTTTGTAGATATATCGAAACTAATGAAGTTAGACATATGGGGTTAGAGAATGGTATAAATGACAAATGAAGGTTAGAAACATGGAGACAGAGTGGGAAAGATTAGTTATTAGGCTTGACTACAAGCCTCTGGGTAGTGTACAGGATATTGGTGAAGAAACTAGAGGAACAACTTGGAAGATCAGCGGAAAAGCATAACAAATAGAGCTATAAATGTGCTGAAAATTAAAACTAGATTTAAACTAAATTTCCGTGCGAAGAGCGAGTACAACTGCTAGTATATATATATATATATATATATATATATATATATTATATATATATATAGTAAATATCTAAAATTATGAAACCCTACCTCCAAATGTTTCAAGCTCACATATTGTTAGTATGCCGTCTCGCGTAGCGGTGCTTATAGTCAAGTAGCTTACTAAATTTAGACCCGATGTAAACGGCACGTAGTAAATAGATGCTATCGTCCCTGGTTCTGTGTATGTTTGTAGAAGTCGTCGGGTGGTATCATACACTCTCAGAATAAAACCTTGCAGACGTTCTTGTACATCTGGTGTGCCATACAGATTATAATATAACACATTGAAAATACAGATTACAATATAATATATTGAACATACAAATTATAATATAACACATTAGCTTACAAAACAATTCTACTTCATAAGATGTTAATACCAATTTCACAACGTGATACCAATCTGTAGCGTGAACGTAACATTATTTCTCTCTCACTCTCTCTTTCTTACTCTGACTCTCTCTATCTCTCCCTCTCTCCCTCTTATTATATATATTTAAACTGTTACTAATTACAGCTACTATAAAAACGTGGACGATTTGAGTACAAAAAAGAAAGAAAGTGTTGTATGTGAAATGAACTAAAGTGGCTTGTGGTGTAAGTGCGCACATTTGTAGGCCGCAAAAGTGGTTCGTGGTGTGGATTGAGTTAAATATACTTTCTTGTTGCAATTATTCTGTCAAATTTTAGGCGACAGTGCAGTGTTGTGTCCTAGTTATTACTATTATATTCATCTCCTACATTTATACGTTACTCAATGTTGTCAAGCAATTTCTTTCCTAGTTATTACTATTATATTCATCTCCTACATTTATACGTTACTCAATGTTTTCAAGCAATTTCTTTCCTAGTTATTACTATTATATTCATCTCCTACATTTATACGTTACTCAATGTTTTCAAGCAATTTCTTTCCTAGTTATTACTATTATATTCATCTCCTACATTTATACGTTAATGTTTTCAAGCAATTTCTTTCCTAGTTATTACTATTATATTCATCTCCTACATTTATACGTTAATGTTTTCAAGCAATTTGTTAATATCTTTCTTTCTTCTTCTGCCGCGAATGCTCCATACGACCACTTGTTAAACCACTCTGCGTTGTTTGTATTTGATATGAGCCTAAGAGTAATTTTACGATGTGCCAAGTTATGGGTCTATGGTGACTAGGCCAGCACATCCGATTTAGTGCCAGCATTTTATTTACTAGGATAGCTTTCCCTAGAACTGCGACCTTTTTGACTAAGCGCTGCGTACCTTTTTGCATCGTATGATGAGCACTCTTTAATGCTCTTTTTAACGACGTATATTTTGTCTTCGATCTACGCCAAAGAGCATTTACTACTTTGCTAAATTTTATGACTGGGTGTGGTCACTTCAGTTTAGGTACATGAACAATGCTTCTACGACTAGTTAATGAGACGGTCCCTTGTCGGCTGCTTTGTGTATTCATTGCTCTTTTAAGATCATCTTTCGACGTATGTTTGGTTTTTATGATCTACGCCAAAGAGTATGTTTACACTGTACACCCTGTCTGACTATGTGAGGTAGTTCCGGATTAGTAACATTTAAGAGTCCTCCGTATATCTTGGACAGTGAAGAGAACAAATAGATTTATCCAGAAAGAACTCAAAATCAAAGAAAACTTGCTGATGCTACAAATACGAAAGAGAAAATTGAGATATTTTGGACATATAAAAAGACATGAAGGGCTGGAGAAGACCATCATGGAAGGAGGCATACCGGCAAAGAGAAGAAGAAGATGGATTCAGGATGTAACTGGTGCTGCAGAGGCAGGACATCTGGCCTATGAGAGAGAGAAATTCCGGAGGACTGTTGGGGTGGCAAAGTTCTGCGCAGGATAAGCTATTTGATGATGATGACATGAAAGTTCGTAATTTAGTGTTAATACTGTATAACTTGGACTTCCATAATGTATTTATAATTTTAAAACCTGATTTTGATTTTACAATTCGTAGTATAATTGTTGCTTTAAGAGTTCTTGCGCAATCAACAATGTCATTCGAAATGGTGAACTACTATTTTATTGTAATCATTGTGGATGATCATGCTTGTCCGTCACGAATGATGACCACACACATTTTCATCCAAGGGAATGTAGTTGCGTTATGTTTGTCTGTGTGTGCGTAGATGATCATCCGTGCTATTCTACCTGCCTCGCAGGCCGAGGAACCATGTCGAAGAAGTGTGCGCCAGGCTGATCTGTCTTGAGCAACATTCTCCCAGTTGTTGACAACTATGCCAAAGGATTTCATGAGTGTATCTTTGAATCGCTTTTTTTTATCACCCTGTGAGCGATTACGGCTTGCAGCTCACCAGTGTGGATACAACTGTTATATTTGCATCACTTGTCATACATATGTTTTTTGTATTTGTCTTTTCATACCTTATATGCAGTTTAACATGTAATTTTATGTATGATAATCTGTCTTTGTTGTCTTTGTACACACTGATTGCTTTCACTTAAACAAGACAACTGTTCTGTTTGTACATCATGGCTGCTTTCACTTAACAAGACAACTGTTCTGTTTGTACATCATGGCTGCTTTCACTTAACAAGACAACTGTTCTGTTTGTACATCATGGCTGCTTTCACTTAACAAGACAACTGTTCTGTTTGTACATCATGGCTGCTTTCACTTAACAAGACAACTGTTCTGTTTGTACATCATGGCTGCTTTCACTTAACAAGACAACTGTTTTCTTTGTACATCCTGGCTGCTTTCACTTAACAAGACACTATTTTCTTCAAGACCCAGACTTAGTCAGTTTACTATTTTTTTGTAACTGCAACATTTGTTCATCCGTCTAGCATCAGCACTTCAAACAATAGTGTAGGTAAAATACAATAATATGTAATATATCATTAGCAGCGAATACGTTACGTTTCAAATTCTTTGACTAAACATAATCGTTCTACTGTTAGAAAGAAATGTCTGGTTTCTTCCTTTGCAATTCAAAATAAGATAGTATACACACATATTAGTGTCATTTATAATTTGAATATGCAAATGATTTTAATTTAACTGACGAGATTTAGACTTTTTCAACAGAACATTTACTTTTGTATACATTTTAGTTCATTCATTATTTTAGTTGTCTTTAGCAAACTTTTCTCTTTCTCTCTTTCTCTCTTTCTTTCTCTCACACCCTTAAGTCAGTGACGCCCCTGACGTTTAGAACAGCAACAAATGCACACTATTCTTTTCTATTCTTATCCGTCCTCTGTATTGTGTTCCAGTTGTAGTTTATTTCTTTCCTCGTGTAAGTAGCTTAATGTTGGCTTTCACTACTTCCAGTGATATCAGAATGACTCTTGTAGCCATAGATACTTGTGAAGAAATAGTCTGTTTGTAGCTGGTATAGTAACGTTCAGTATTTATTTTTTACAGAATGAAATTGTTAGTCTCAAACCATATCCCAAATGGAGGACAAGGTAGTCATATTTAGTATTACCTCTCGTGAGTGACATGTCCAAGATGGGTGAGCCTGGCCAGAAACATACGTTTATACAGTAACATACATAAGATAACATATATAAGATAACATACATAAGATAACATACATAAGATAACATACGGTAAGATAACATACGGTAAGATATACATACGGTAAGATATACATACATAAGATAACATACATAAGATAACATACATAAGATAACATACATAAGATATACATACATAAGATAACATACATAAGATAACATACATAAGATATACATACATAAGATAACATACATAAGATATACATACATAAGATATACATACATAAGATAACATACATAAGATAACATACATAAGATATACATACATAAGATAACATACATAAGATAACATACATAAGATAACATATATAAGATAACATACATAAGATAACATACGGTAAGATATACATACGGTAAGATATACATACGGTAAGATATACATACGGTAAGATATACATACGGTAAGATATACATACGGTAAGATATATAAGATAATATGCATAATGTAACCAACATGTGATCGCAAACGTTACGTAGTATTTATGTTACTATGTATGGCCTTTTTCGTCTTTACAGATGGTGAGTTATCAAGTGTTTTACTGTGACAACTTGTGAGTTTTCGCTTTTCTCTCTTGTCTTTAAACCCATACATAAGGCTCTTCTCAAAAGACCCTGCTTCCTTGTGCAATATTGCTTTCCACACCACTCTGACATCAACTAGATTTTCCCGTGTGCTTGGACCTATATAAAAGTTTTGTCATTGGGGCTTTGCAGACATCTATATATCTGAGCAGTGCTCTGCCCTGGCGCCTCTTCCTCCAAAAGTTCACAGAACAACATTTGTTTTGGTATGCAATAAGTTTTCATTCTTCTCACATGCCCCAACCATCTTAGTCGTCTACTGCTGAGCATGCCCATGATGGAAGGCAAGTTTGCACGTTGCAGTACTTCAGAGTTGGTTATCCTGTCGTACGACCTGATGTTCATAATCTTGCGGAGACATCGAAGGTGAAAGATTTAAGCCTCTTCTCATGCCTTGAGTAGGCTGTGCATGTCTTTGAGTCATATAGTAAAGAACTAATTACGCAGGTTCGATATATTTGCATCTTTGTCTGCAATGGCACGCTTGGAGAGGTTGCCTAAAAGAAGCCGCACTACATATACGATCGTTGATTTCTTCTTGTTACTGATCTATTGCATACCACTAAATGATAATACTAATTTTTTTGGCTGTAATGGTTCTCCGTGTTTTTTTCTTTACCCTGACGGTACACTCTTCCATATTTTTGTCTAGTTGCTTCCTTTTGCTCTCATCTTGCTGTTGTTTTTAATGGAAGTGAAGAATGCCGTCGTAATGTTGACGACATGACATATTGTGTGCTGATGGTCAATGTCGTAATGTTGACGACATGCAGTGCCGGATTAGCCTAGTAGCAGAAGTAGCAAATGCTACGGGCCCGCGCTTCTGGGGGCCCCGCGCCTATGTGACAGAGATGAAAATGGGAAAAATAACCAGATGTTATTTCAAAAACACGCATTCTGTCTGAATTTTTTAATGTCGTATGTGATGGTGCCGAATGCAAAGAAATCGAAGCAGAAAATACAGAAGACGTGTCCCACTGTGTAGTGGATGAAAGCAGTGCTATAGAAGAATCATCATTACCAATACTACCATTAAGATCAGTAACTCTTCACGATTTAGCCACATTTTTCACAAGACAAACTGAAATCGAATGTACAGAAAGTCCTCCCAATTTAGCCATATCAACTTCAAGCCAAAGAGAGGCAGAAAGCACAGCACATGCTTCTAATGAAGCAACATCTTCTACAAGCCAAAAACACTACGAAAGTAAAATGTACTCCAACGATATTGGTGAATGGCCAAACAATTTCAATCGAGATTATTGGATTGTGAAAGAAAGTAGCGAAGTGCAACATATGAACAGTGATTTCTTGTCTTAAAAAAAAACATACAATAAAGAAAACAATCCACGATTTTGTCGAAAGTCGTTTTTCACATACACACATACACCAACAAACAAAACTCACGTGAGAGATTGGTTGTGTTATACAGAAACTAAAGGACAACTGTTCTGTTTTGTTTGCAAAGTTATTGATTTAGGCTGTACCATAGAGTGACTGGTGTATTTGGAATACTCCAGCAGTTAAAATATATTACAGCAGAAGAGGTCTTGAAAAGAACTCCAAATATTGTCAGCTCTTACCAAGAGGATTTGGAAGAAAGCCTAGGCGACGAACTTATGCAGTTCACTGAACTTCTTAAAACTAATGTAGCTGCTGCTATTAGCAACGAAAAGCATGAGGCTCTTGAACTGCAATTTTATAAACTTATAATGGAAAATTCATTAGAGTCGTGTTTCCCAAATGTAGAAATAGTCTTACGAATTTACTTGTTTTTAATGATTACTAACTGCAGCGAAGAAAGTTCTTTTTCGACATATAAAAGCGTATTCGAGCGTATAAAAAGTGAGTTAAGAAACATGATGGGACAAGAATATAAAAATAATCTCACCTTAATGAACATTGAATGTAATTTACTTAGAGAAATTAATTTGTCTAGTATTATCTCTAAATTTGCTCACATTAAATCGAGACAAGTTTGTTTGTAAAAGTTGTGTTTTATTTTATTATCATACAAAATCTAGGGCCCGGACTAAAATTTCTACGGGCCCGCGCTAGCCTAATCCGGCACTGACGACATGACATATTGTGTGCTGATGGTCAATGTCGAAATGGTGACTACATCACATATTATGTGCTGCCTTCCTAATGTTGACAACATGACATATTGTCTGCTGCAACCATAGTGTTGACCACATGACATGTTATGTTCTAATGGTCAATGTCGTAATGCTGACCACATGGCATAGTGTGTGCTACCATCGTAATGTTGACCACATGACATATTGTGTGATGATGGTCAATTGCGTAATGTTGACCACATGACATATTGTGTAGTAATGGTCAATATCGTAATATTGACCACATGACATAGTGTGTCAACGAAAAATATGGGATTAGCACCGTATTCTCTAACATACCACATGGTATAAAAATATATTCCTTTCATGTGCGTCCATAGACGTTTTCCCAAGGAGGAAGTAAAATGTCAACAAAATTATTAGTTTTTAGTTTACTAAGGTAAAAAGCAGAGCTGCCTTAAATTATGTTATAAAAAGTCAATTTGCTATAGGATGAACCTCCCACACCCCACCCTCCCTCCCCCAAACCACTCCTTGATTTCACGTAAGGACGCCTATGGCTCATTTACTTTACTTAACTTGGGTATAGTAAGATAAAGAATACCTTGTAATATATATAGGCATCAAATTAGTAGTATTATCATTTTAAGATACATTCGCGCAACTTACTAGCGCGATTAAGTAACTCTGCTCTGTAGATCATGGCTGGCTGACGGTAAAACAACATAAACATTGGGTTTGCTTGTGATGTAGCGGTACATGACAAAGATTCAATTGAAGTCTGTCTACTTCCATCTACAGCAGCAGATGAGTTGTAAATGTCGTAAGTAGAGGTCTGGTTAGTTGGTTGTTTAAGTGCAAGATTTCGTCCTGTGATATCAACAAGATAATAACAATATCACAATTGTGCTTGTGTTTATACATAAACATATTTTATTTGAAGTTAATAAAGTAAGTTTAATTCTCTATTCTACACAGCTGATTTCTACTCTTCTTCTGTCGTATATATGATTTTGTGTATGATTTATTGCTGACCACATACTGGGCAGTCAGTTTTAGGTCAGTCTGGTGTCCCCAAAGTTTAGTGGTTTTTTTTAGCAAGCATATGGTGAGGAAACAAGAAACAAGAAACACCAACATGTAATATAAAAATAAATAACACAACACTGAAACAAGTCATCGATTCAAGTATCTAGGAACATTCCTAACATCAGATGGAAGATGTGCAATAGAGATTAGGAGTCGAATAGCTCAAACGAAAGCAGCTTTTATGAAAATGAAGAACACACTATGCGTGAACTCACTACCAATGACATTGCGAAAACGAGTACTTCAATGCTATATTGAACCAGTACGTATGTATGGCAGGGAATCATGGACAATGAACAAACGATCAATACGATCATTGGAAGCCACAGAGACGTGGTTTTACAGAAGAATGTTGAAAATTCCATTGACAGCAAAGAAAACAAATGTGGAGGTTTTAAATCAGACCTGCACACAAAGAAACCTTTTCAAAAGAATAAGAATCCGACAATCAAGGTTCTTCGGGCATATAATGCGAAGAGAAGATTTAGAACATTTTGTGACTACAGGTAAAATTAAGGGAAGGAGAGATCGTGGAAGACAGAGGGAGAAGATGTTGGATGGCCTGACATCATGGTTCGACATAATATCGACGGCAGAACTGATTACATGCACCAAGCAAAGAGAGTTGTGGAGGGACATGATCGCCTACGCCGGCAGGCATGGCGCTTGATTGATTGATATGGTGAGGTGACATTGTTTCTCATTTTATACAGTAGAGGGAAATCTTGCAGGGTATGCTTCGATGTCTATTCAACCTGCTGACACTGGCAAAGAGATGTTTGACTTATTCCTGGAGTATGTAAGTGTGTGTTGAGTGTGCAATGTCGGTATGTAGGCAAAATATAATGACCTACACTTTTCTGCTCAAGTCTTTGAGAAAGTATTTTCCATATTAAAAACCAGTGTTTATCTTCCAGTCTACTGCAAATGTTTGCTATACACGAGTAAAGACCTCTTAAATAAACAGTGGCTGGTAGATTTATTCTTCAGCACTGCCTTCCTTAGCCAAGACATCGTAACTCACATTACATTCAATAAAACAGTGATATTAAATATACTGCAGGTCAAATTATAGTTCACTTTCTAAAACTAGAAAAAATATTTGGCTAAATTGTGAGTGACTAGAGCTTCTATTATTTTTTCAAACTCCTTTTGATAAATTATAATTATATCAACTAGTAGTGAGATACATCTGTATGTGTTATTTGCTGTTGGTTTACATTCATTTTACAAATAAATACAATTATGAATTTCTGCGAGTTTTCATGTGATTCGTCTTCTAAAAATGTGTGTGGATTCTAACCAACCTTATCTGAAGAATAATTATGAAACAAATAGAAACATATAATAATTGATATTACTAGATAGTAGATGTAAAAAGAGAGTTCCATGTCACCCGGACTACAAAGGCAAGCCGTGAGCCACCCGGACTACCAATGGGAGCCGTGAGCCACCCGGACTACCATGGGGAGCCGTGAGCCACCCACCTACTATTTCCACCCCCTCACTACCAAATATTCTAACCAAATATTTTTTCTGAGGAATAATTACGCCACCAACAGAAACAAAGATTCATCGATACTAGAGAGATATACTCATTGATACAACTATAGAGATATACTCGTTGATACAACTAGAGAGATATACTCGTTGATACAACTATAGAGATATACACATTGATAAACTAGAGAGATATACACATTGATACAACTAGAGAGATATACACATTGATACAACTAGAGAGATATACTCGATGATACAACTAGAGATATATACTCGTTGATACAACTAGAGAGATATACTCATTGATACAACTAGAGAGATATACTCGTTGATACAACTAGAGAGATATACACATTGATACAACTAGAGAGATATACTCGATGATACAACTAGAGAGATGTAATCATTGATACAACTAGAGAGATATACTCGTTGATACAACTAGACAGATAAACTCGATGATACAACTAGAGAGATATACTCGTTGATACAACTAGAGAGATATACTCGTTGATACAACTAGAGAGATATACTCGATGATACAACTAGAGAGATATACTCGTTGATACAACTAGAGAGATATACTCGTTGATACAACTATAGAGATATACTCGTTGATACAACTAGAGAGATATACACATTGATACAACTAGAGAGATATATTCGTTGATACAAGTAGAGATATATACTCGTTGATACAACTAGAGAGATATACTCGTTAATACAACTAGAGAGATATACTCATTGATACAACAATAGAGATATACTCATTGATACAACTATAGAGATGTACTCATTGATACAACTAGAGAGATATACTCGTTGATACAACTAGAGAGATATACTCGTTGATACAACTAGAGAGATATACTCGTTGATACAACTAGAGAGATATACTCGTTGATACAACTAGAGAGATATACTCGTTGATACAACTAGAGAGATATACTCGTTGATACAACTAGAGAGATATACTCGTTGATACAACTAGAGAGATATACTCATTGATACAACTAGAGAGATATACTCGTTGATACAAGTAGAGAGATATACTCGTTGATACAACTATAGAGATATACTCGTTGATACAACTAGAGAGATATACTCATTGATACAACTATAGAGATATACTCGTTGATACAACTAAAGAGATATAATCGTTGATACCACTAGAGATATACACGCTAGTACAACTAGAGAGATATACTCGTTGATACAACTAGAGATATACTCGTTGATACAACTAGAGAGATATACTCGATGATACAACTAAAGAGATATACTCGTTGATACAACTAGAGATATACACGCTAGTACAACTAGAGAGATATACTCGTTGATACAACTAGAGATATACTCGTTGATACAACTAGAGAGATATACTCGATGATACAACTAGAGAGATATACTCATTGATACAACTAGAGAGATATACACATTGATACAACTAGAGAGATATACTCGTTGATACAACTAGAGAGATATACACATTGATACAACTAGAGAGATATACTCGATGATACAACTAGAGAGATATACACATTGATACAACTAGAGCGATATACACATTGATACAACTAGAGAGATATACTCGATGATACAACTAGAGAGATATACTCGTTGATACAACTAGAGAGATATACTCATTGATACAACTATAGAGATATACTCGTTGATACAACTATAGA
Source organism: Arion vulgaris (assembly GCA_020796225.1). Taxonomy (NCBI): domain Eukaryota; kingdom Metazoa; phylum Mollusca; class Gastropoda; order Stylommatophora; family Arionidae; genus Arion; species Arion vulgaris. The sequence goes on along the minus strand of CM036768.1, from coordinate 30,659,904 downwards.
GATATACTCGTTGATACAACTAGAGAGATATACTCGTTGATACAACTAGAGAGATATACACATTGATACAACTAGAGAGATATACTCGTTGATACAACTAGAGATATACTCATTGATACAACTAGAGAGATATACACATTGATACAACTAGAGAGATATACTCGTTGATACAACTAGAGAGATATACACATTGATACAACTAGAGAGATATACTCGATGATACAGCTAGAGAGATATACACATTGATACAACTAGAGAGATATACTCATTGATACAACTAGAGATATATACTCATTGATACAACTATAGAGATATACTCATTGATACAACTAGAGAGATATACTCATTGATACAACTATAGAGATATACTCATTGATACAACTAGAGAGATATACTCATTGATACAACTAGAAAATAAACTCGTTGATACAACTAGAGATATACTCGTTGATACAACTAAAGAGATATACTCGTTAATACAACTAGAGAGATATACTCGTTGATACAACTAGAAAGATATACACGCTGGTACAACTAGAGATATATACTCGTTGATACAACTAGAGATATACACGCTGGTACAACTAGAGAGATATATTCGTTGATACAGCTAGAGAGATATACCATCACTAATATGCAAGTTGTACATATAAAGTTTATACATACCATCACTAATATACAAGTTGTACATATAAAGTTTATACATACCACCACTAATATACAAGTTGTACATATAAAGTTTATACTTAGAATCACTAATTTACAAGTTGTACATATAAAGTTTATACTTAGAATCACTAATATACAAGTTGTACATATAAAGTTTATACTTACCACCACTAATATACACGTTGTACATATAAAGTTTATACTTAGAATCACTAATTTACAAGTTGTACATATAAAGTTTATACTTAGAATCACTAATATACAAGTTGTACATATAAAGTTTATACTTACCATCACTAATATACAAGTTGTACATATAAAGTTTATACTTAGAATCACTAATTTACAAGTTGTACATATAAAGTTTATACATACCACCACTAATATACAAGTTGTACATATAAAATTTATACTTACCACCACTAATATACAAGTTGTACATATAAAGTTTATACTTATCACCACTAATATACAAGTTGTACATATAAAGTTTATACTTATCACCACTAATATACAAGTTGTACATATAAAGTGTATACTTACCATCACTAATATACAAGTTGTACATATAAAGTTTATACTTAGAATCACTAATTTACAAGTTGTACATATAAAGTTTATACTTACCACCACTAATATACAAGTTGTACATATAAAGTTTATACTTACCACCACTAATATACAAGTTGTACATATAAAGTTTATACTTATCACCACTAATATGCAAGTTGTACATATAAAGTTTATACTTACCACCACTAATATACAAGTTGTACATATAAAGTTTATACTTACCACCACTAATATACAAGTTGTACATATAAAGTTTATACTTACCACCACTAATATGCAAGCTGCACAAACAACCAGCAACGACTCCTTTAACTTCAACTCGGTTTGCAGTCACCCTTCCGTGGCAAGTAATGTCTAGCGTATTGCGAGAGAAAATGTAGTTTTTCTGAATTCTACATAGTGCGCTAGTGTTGAGCTTTATTTCTACAGACGATGAAAGGCTGTCTTAAAATAGAAAATAAAGACAAATGAATTTATACACTTCATATTTATGTTGCTGAATGCCGGATAGTAGTCTTGTAATAGTAAAACATAAGATCTAACAGCAAAGGGATGTGTACATTACATTAAGTTTCAAAACATGGCTATTTAAATCTCAACCGAAATGGCACGCCTTCTTCCATAAGAAGTGTACAAAGTACTAGGAGCCTAGAGAAAACAAAATCACACAGGAATAAGAAGTGTACAGGAATAAGAAGTGTACAGGAATAAGAAGTGTACAGGAATAAGAAGTGTACAGGAATAAGAAGTGTACAGGAATAAGAAGTGTACAGGAATAAGAAGTGTACAGGAATAAGAAGTGTACAGGAATAATGCGTTATGGATTTGAACCCACAATTTTCAGATCGCATGGTGAACGCACAATTTTCAGATCGCATGGTGAACCCACAATTTTCAGATCGCATGGTGAACCCACAATTTTCAGATCGCATGGTGAACGCACAATTTTCAGATCGCATGGTGAACGCAAAATTTGACTTCATTGCATCGCGATTCCAACTCACAGCCATCATAACGCAAAGTAAACACCTTAATCAGATCGTCAGAGAAGACCTCCACTCAACCCCCTCCCCCAATGTAAGGGTCCTCCTTCCCTCCGCTAGTCTACAGAACACACTTGGGCAAGGTGGAGTACCGCTACGCCCCCTCCCCAGACACGATCACGTGGAAGCCATGGGAGCAGGTGGTGGATGAGTGAGGGTGCAGCCGACATAGTGTCAATGGTTATGGTCTCAAAACGCGACGGTAGGCGTATCATCTTCGTAATAGAGACAATGGTTAGGTCATGGACTAGATGGTCACTTAGAAGGTAGACGAGGATCTCTGTAATAGAGACAATGGTTACGGTCATGGATCAGTATGGTCACTGCTAGGAAGGTAGCAGAGGATCTCTGTAATAGAGACAATGGCTACGGTCATGGATCAGTATGGTCACTGCTAGGAAGGTAGCAGAGGATCTCTGTAATAGAGACAATGGCTACGGTCATGGATCAGTATGGTCACTGCTAGGAAGGTAGCAGAGGATCTCTGTAATAGAGACAATGGTTACGGTCATGGACTAGTATGGTCACTGCCAGGAAGGAAAGCAATAGCAGACTACCTTCCAAGACAATGCCTTGAAAACCCTAACAATAATATGGAATAAAACATAATAGAAACAAGATCAGTTGGTGAGGCCTCGAGGCTCGGGGGATCTTATAAACACACTGGGGAAGAGTCCAAAGCTGGGACTAGTACTAGCAAATATGATGACGGCAAAAGCCTGACTGTGTTGTCAAGGAAGACCCCCTCGTTGGACATAAAATGAAAAATGAATATAGGAACATGGAATGTGAGAAGGATGAATTAGGAAAAACATCAAATATACACTTACATTACTTATGACAAATATATGAACCAACTACAGACGCACAAGAAGAAAACATCAAATATATGAACCAACTACAGACGCACAAGAAGAAAACATCAAATATATGAACCAACTACAGACGCACAAGAAGAAAACATCAAATATATGAACCAACTACAGACGCACAAGAAGAAAACATCAAATATATGAACCAACTACAGACGCACAAGAAGAAAACATCAAATATATGAACCAACTACAGACGCACAAGAAGAAAACATCAAATATATGAACCAACTACAGACGCACAAGAAGAAAACATCAAATATATGAACCAACTACAGACGCACAAGAAGAAAACATCAAATATATGAACCAACTACAGACGCACAAGAAGAAAACATCAAATATATGAACCAACTACAGACGCACAAGAAGAAAACATCAAATATATGAACCAACTACAGACGCACAAGAAGAAAACATCAAATATATGAACCAACTACAGACGCACAAGAAGAAAACATCAAATATATGAACCAACTACAGACGCACAAGAAGAAAACATCAAATATATGAACCAACTACAGACGCACAAGAAGAAAACATCAAATATATGAACCAACTACAGACGCACAAGAAGAAAACATCAAATATATGAACCAACTACAGACGCACAAGAAGAAAACATCAAATATATGAACTAACTACAGACGCACAAGAAGAAAACATCAAATATATGAACTAACTACAGACGCACAAGAAGAAAACATCAAATATATGAACCAACTACAGACGCACAAGAAGAAAACATCAAATATATGAACCAACTACAGACGCACAAGAAGAAAACATCAAATATATGAACCAACTACAGACGCACAAGAAGAAAACATCAAATATATGAACCAACTACAGACGCACAAGAAGAAAACATCAAATATATGAACCAACTACAGACGCACAAGAAGAAAACATCAAATATATGAACCAACTACAGACGCACAAGAAGAAAACATCAAATATATGAACCAACTACAGACGCACAAGAAGAAAACATCAAATATATGAACCAACTACAGACGCACAAGAAGAAAACATCAAATATATGAACCAACTACAGACGCACAAGAAGAAAACATCAAATATATGAACCAACTACAGACGCACAAGAAGAAAACATCAAATATATGAACCAACTACAGACGCACAGAAGAAAACATCAAATATATGAACCAACTACAGACGCACAAGAAGAAAACATCAAATATATGAACCAACTACAGACGCACAAGAAGAAAACATCAAATATATGAACCAACTACAGACGCACAAGAAGAAAACATCAAATATATGAACCAACTACAGACGCACAAGAAGAAAACATCAAATATATGAACCAACTACAGACGCACAAGAAGAAAACATCAAATATATGAACCAACTACAGACGCACAAGAAGAAAACATCAAATATATGAACCAACTACAGACGCACAAGAAGAAAACATCAAATATATGAACCAACTACAGACGCACAAGAAGAAAAAATCAAATATATGAACCAACTACAGACGCACAAGAAGAAAACATCAAATATATGAACCAACTACAGACGCACAAGAAGAAAACATCAAATATATGAACCAACTACAGACGCACAAGAAGAAAACATCAAATATATGAACCAACTACAGACGCACAAGAAGAAAACATCAAATATATGAACCAACTACAGACGCACAAGAAGAAAACATCAAATATATGAACCAACTACAGACGCACAAGAAGAAAACATCAAATATATGAACCAACTACAGACGCACAAGAAGAAAACATCAAATATATGAACCAACTACAGACGCACAAGAAGAAAACATCAAATATATGAACCAACTACAGACGCACAAGAAGAAGACATCAAATATATGAACCAACTACAGACGCACAAGAAGAAAACATCAAATATTTGAGAAAGAAAAATAACGATTAAATATCAACATATTAGGAATTTCTAAGCATAGGTCAAGGTCATTTTAATACACAAAATGGAATGTTTATATACTCTAGAGGAGAGAAAAAAGGAAGGGATGGAAATGGCGATATATCTACAAAAACAAACATCTAATACACTCCTGGGATACAATCCCATAAATGAAAGAATCATTAGTGTAAGACTTAAGGGAAAATCAAGAAACATTACACTTATACAAATATATGAACCAACTACAGACGCAGAAGAAGAAAACAACAGAAATAAGGAAGAACATAAGAAGAGATAAAAAGTAATACCTACAAAATTGTTGTACAAAGAACAACACCAGAAGAAAGGGAGAGAGCAGGAAATATTCAAATGAATAAAGTCAATGACCATAACGTTTCTTCTTCTTCTTCTTCTTTGTGTTCGTTCTTTACGACCAATTTTAATCACTCTTTGAGATATGTTTGATCTTTGCCAAGAACGTGTATACGATACACATTGGTTTGGTAGGCCACACGTTTAGGACATGTGCCTCCGAATTCACCCAACCCTTCTTAGTCGGCTCTTACGACACGCGTGGCAGGTAATAGTGGTTTTATTTTTACATCCCAAATTTAGGCCCCGGTAATCACTCGGGCAGCCATAATGGCTATATAGATGTGCAGTTTAACAGCTAAATTTATGGATAGAAAGATAGATAGATAATGGATGGATGGATGGATAGACATATAGACGGACAGACAAACAGACAGGCAGGCAGGCAGGCAGGCAGGCAGGCAGACAGAGAGACAGAAAGGCAGAAAGGCAGAGATAGATAGATAGATAGATAGATAGATAGATAGATAGATAGATAGATAGATAGATAGATAGATAGATAGATAGATAGATAGATAGATAGATAGATAGATAGATAGATAGATAGATAGATAGATAGATAGATAGATAGATAGATAGATAGATAGATAGATAGATGATAGATAGATAGATAGATAGATAGATAGATGATAGATAGATGATAGATAGATGATAGATAGATAGATAGATAGATAGATAGATAGATAGATAGATAGATAGATAGATAGATATAGATATAGATAGATAGATAGATAGATAGATTGATAGATTGATAGTAGATAGATAGATAGATATATTAGATAGATAGACAGACAGATAACAGGCAGACATGCTGGCAGACAGACAGACAAGATGGATGGATAAACAAAATAAAATCCACATACTGGATCAGAACGACAATTTTATCAGGTAAATATGAGTCAGAAAATGTATGCCTGATGTATTAGTGACATAATCATCATGATCATGCTGATACAATTAGGACTCAAAATCATATGAATCAGAAGATCCAGAAGATAGAAGATATATAGATTTCAGAAGATCTCAAAAAATAACAAAATAATCAAATTAAGATAGATTTAAAATAATAAAATAATTTGATAGATTAATAGATAGATTTCTACAAAAATAATAAAATAATGTAGATAGATAGATTTATAAAATAACAAATATATAGATAGTTAGAAGATCTTATCAGAAATAATAAAGATATTAAATTTACAGAAGATAAAATAGAAAATATATGAAATTAATAGATAGATATAGCAAAAAATAACAATAGATATATTAATTAAGAAGATTTCTAGAAGATAAATATAAAAAATATATTTCAATTAAGCAAGACTATAAAATAATAAAATATGATTTAAGATTTTAAGATAGATCTTCAAAAAATAACAAAATATATTTCAAATTTTACAGAGATTTTACGAAAATAAAATATATTCAATTTGTAAAGATTTCTAAAAAATAACAAAAATATCACAAATTTCAGCAAGATCTTCACAAAATAATCAAAATATATTCCAAATTTTACAGAAATCTTCTACAAAAATAACAAAATATATTTCAAATTTTACAACAGATCTTCACAAAAATAACAAATATATTTCAAATTTTACAGCAAGATCTTCTACAAAAATAACAAAATATATTTCAAATTTTACAGCAAGATCTTCTACAAAAATAACAAAATATATTTCAAATTTTACAGCAAGATCTTCTACAAAAATAACAAAATATATTTCAAATTTTACAGCAAGATCTTCTACAAAAATAACAAAATATATTTCAAATTTTACAGCAAGATCTTCTACAAAAATAACAAAATATATTTCAAATTTTACAGCAAGATCTTCTACAAAAATAACAAAATATATTTCAAATTTTACAGCAAGATCTTCTACAAAAATAACAAAATATATTTCAAATTTTACAGCAAGATCTTCTACAAAAATAACAAAATATATTTCAAATTTTACAGCAAGATCTTCTACAAAAATAACAAAATATATTTCAAATTTTACAGCAAGATCTTCTACAAAAATAACAAAATATATTTCAAATTTTACAGCAAGATCTTCTACAAAAATAACAAAATATATTCCAAATTTTACAGCAAGATCTTCTACAAAAATAACAAAACATATTCCAAATTTTACAGCAAGATCTTCTACAAAAATAACAAAATATATTCCAAATTTTACAGCAAGATCTTCTACAAAAATAACAAAACATATTCCAAATTTTACAGCACGATCTTCTACAAAAATAACAAAATATATTCCAAATTTTACAGCAAGATCTTCTACAAAAATAACAAAACATATTCCAAATTTTACAGCACGATCTTCTACAAAAATAACAAAATATATTCCAAATTTTACAGCAAGATCTTCTACAAAAATAACAAAACATATTCCAAATTTTACAGCACGATCTTCTACAAAAATAACAAAATATATTTCAAATTTTACAGCAAGATCTTCTACAAAAATAACAAAATATATTCCAAATTTTACAGCAAGATCTTCTACAAAAATAACAAAATATATTCCAAATTTTACAGCAGATCTTCTACAAAATAACAAAATATATTCCAAATTTTACAGCAAGATCTTCTACAAAAATAACAAAACATATTCCAAATTTTACAGCACGATCTTCTACAAAAATAACAAAATATATTCCAAATTTTACAGCAAGATCTTCTACAAAAATAACAAAACATATTCCAAATTTTACAGCACGATCTTCTACAAAAATAACAAAATATATTCCAAATTTTACAGCAAGATCTTCTACAAAAATAACAAAACATATTCCAAATTTTACAGCACGATCTTCTACAAAAATAACAAAATATATTCCAAATTTTACAGCAAGATCTTCTACAAAAATAACAAAACATATTCCAAATTTTACAGCACGATCTTCTACAAAAATAACAAAATATATTCCAAATTTTAAGCAAGATCTTCTACAAAATAACAAATATATAGTCTTCCCAATAATTTTAAAAAAATGATTCTTTACAAAATTTTACAAAATAATTTTTCCAAATTTTACAGCAAGATCTTCTACAAAAATAACAAAACATATTCCAAATTACATTTTTCAAACTGATGTACTCATTATCAAGGCGCTTTTACTTTATATGACATTGCTCTCTTTGCAACATATCTGAAAATCACTCTGTCTCCTCCCCCTAAGCGAGCCGAAGCCTTGTTAACCTTGGACTTGGTGTTAAACAGTTCCAAGTCTACATCAATAGGGGAGGTGGGGTTGGCTTATATGTTTTCATCATCAAGGTGCGTATCCTTTATAGGACATTGCTCTCTTTGCAGCACATCTGAAATTCACTCTGTCTCTTGACAGTTCACCCACTTCGTCGATGGTCATGTTCATGGTTTCTTTAATATCTTGTAGCCATCTTCTTCTTGGTCTGCCTCTGCTTCAGCGTCCTGGGACCATGCCCTCTAGTATTGTTCTTTCCAGGCCATCGTGACGCTTGATGTGACCAAAGAATGTAATTTTTCTGTGTAGTATGTTGTTTATCAGCCAATTCTATTTAACATTTAGTTCTTTCAGGACATCGGTGTTCTTTCTTTTTCTGTCCATGGTATTCGTAGGATCTTTCTGTAGCATTTAGTCTCGAAGGACAGGATTTTCCTTCTTAATTGTTGTGTCCATGATTCACAACCATAAGTAGCCACTGGGAAAATGCATGCTTTCAATATTTGTAATTTTAGTATTTTGCTGGTTCTTTGCCACATGTTCTTCATTGCGTTTAACTTCTTGATTGATATTGCCAATCTTCTTGAAATCTCTTTGGAGCAGTCACCGGTATTGTTAATTAATGTACTAAATAATAGTATTAATGCAGCTTTTTTTCCAACATTTACCTTTACAGATTATGAATTCAGACAAAAGTATAGCGACCAATATGTCAACTCTGATTAAATTTTGCATGAAAAATTGCTTATTTCAATGAACAGTTTCCCTCGCATTACTATTTATTTCGATCCAAAAGTAATAGATCAGGGTTGTATATAGTCTAACAGTGTACCATGTGTGCACTAAGATACTTTAGATCTCCAAGTAATATATCAGGGTTGTATATAGTCTAACAGTGTACCGTGTGTGCACTAAGATAATTGTTGATCAAAGCTAGCCTCGAAACTCGGAATTTTAAGGTATCAAGAAGGATAAGCCAATATACTGACGTGTATTACACTTTTATCATGAAGCAAGCCATTCTAACTGACTAATTCAGTAAACATTGCAATATCATTTGTTTTCCTAGTCCATCGCTTCAATGATTGAGGTTTTCCTAGTCCATCGCTTCAATGATTGAGGTTTTCCTAGTCCATCGTTTCAATGATTGAGGTTTTCCTAGTCCATCGTTTCAATGATTGAGGTTTTCCTAGTCCATCGTTTCAATGATTGAGGTTTTCCTAGTCCATCGCTTCAATGATTGAGGTTTTCCTAGTCCATCGTTTCAATGATTGAGGTTTTCCTAGTCCATCGCTTCAATGATTGTAGTTTTCCTAGTCCATCGTTTCAATGATTGAGGTTTTCCTAGTCCATCGCTTCAATGATTGAGGTTTTCCTAGTCCATCGTTTCAATGATTGAGGTTTTCCTAGTCCATCGCTTCAATGATTGAGGTTTTCCTAGTCCATCGTTTCAATGATTGAGGTTTTCCTAGTCCATCGCTTCAATGATTGTAGTTTTCCTAGTCCATCGTTTCAATGATTGAGGTTTTCCTCGTCCATTGCTTCAATGATTGTAGTTTTCCTAGTCCATCGTTTCAATGATTGAGGTTTTCCTAGTCCATCGCTTCAATGATTGAGGTTTTCCTAGTCCATCGTTTCAATGATTGAGGTTTTCCTAGTCCATCGCTTCAATGATTGTAGTTTTCCTAGTCCATCGTTTCAATGATTGAGGTTTTCCTAGTCCATCGCTTCAATGATTGTAGTTTTCCTAGTCCATCGTTTCAATGATTGTAGTTTTCCCAGTCCATCGCTTCAATGATTGTAGTTTTCCTAGTCCATCGCTTCAATGATTGTAGTTTTCCTAGTCCATCGTTTCAATGATTGTAGTTTTCCCAGTCCATCGTTTCAATGATTTAGGTTTTCCTAGTCCATCGTTTCAATGATTGAGGTTTTCCTAGTCCATCGTTTCAATGATTTAGGTTTTCCTAGTCCATCGTTTCAATGATTGAGGTTTTCCTAGAAAATTGCTTCAATGATTATAGTTTTCCTAGTCCATCGTTTCAATGATTGAGGTTTTCCTAGTCCATCATTTCAATGATTGAGGTTTTCCTAGTCCATCGCTTCAATGATTGTAGTTTTCCTAGTCCATCGTTTCAATGATTGAGGTTTTCCTAGTCCATCGCTTCAATGATTGAGGTTTTCCTAGTCCATCGTTTCAATGATTGAGGTTTTCCTAGTCCATCGCTTCAATGATTGTAGTTTTCCTAGTCCATCGTTTCAATGATTGAGGTTTTCCTAGTCCATCGCTTCAATGATTGTAGTTTTCCTAGTCCATCGTTTCAATGATTGTAGTTTTCCCAGTCCATCGTTTCAATGATTGAGGTTTTCCTAGTCCATCGTTTCAATGATTGAGGTTTTCCTAGTCCATCGTTTCAATGATTGAGGTTTTCCTAGTCCATCGTTTCAATGATTGAGGTTTTCCTAGTCCATCGTTTCAATGATTGAGGTTTTTCTAGTCCATCGTTTCATTGATTGTAGTTTTCCCAGTCCATCGTTTCAATGATTGAGGTTTTCCTAGTCCATCGATTCAATGATTGTGGTTTTTCATAACCGTCTGTCATATTTGTTGTTTGTGCTGTCTTGATCCATTCTCAGTCCAATATAGTCCAATATATCATTTTGTGGCCATAAGAGATGGACTATCCTGGGCAGGCATCAATTGATGCATGTCTGCAACTTGTTGGTGTTCCCCTTAGTTATTTGTCCTTCTCTCCGCTCCATATAGAAGGACAACCTTGACATTTGAGTTCAATATCATTATCTTAGTTTTATTCCTGATCATTCTTGAACTCCATATGTTCTTCAGAATGGCAAATGCTGATCTTGGTTTTTGTATTCTAACTCTAACTACTTTACTTTACTTTTCCGATCCAGCAGTCATATGAGCATTTGCCCTTCGACTTGAGGCAGCCATGGCAGTGAATTTACAAGTCTATCTGAGTTGTGGTGTGTTAGCATAGAGAGAGTTTTCAACATCTGGGTATGGTACTTGTGGCGAAGGTCACTGAGTGCAGGGAACTGGAAGAGATGGTGTGTGATAGTTTCTTCTGAACAGTCACACAATTGACATTGTGGGGCAATCTTTGGTTGGATGCGATGTAGATGAGAATTCAGGGGCACATGTGTTGTAAGGCGGAAAATAATTACTTGATCTTGTCGTGTGAGGTGATGTATGGCATCTTTGGGATTTGGAGTGGTCATGTGTTAAAAGAGGGTTCTGCCTGTTCTGCCCATTCATTCATCCACTTCTCCTTTTTGTTACTTCTTACTATTTGTTTAGCAGTCTGCAGAGTCATTGGTCTGTCATGCTGTTGACTATTGTTTGCTTCTGCCTTTGCAAAGATGTCTGCAATTTCATTTCCTTGTTTGTTGCTGTGTCCTGGTATCCACTGTAAGGTATGCTTGACGGCAAAGGTGTTGATGAATAAACTGATGGATAGAGCCAGGGACTGGCACGCAGAGCTCTCAGGGTTTGCATTTTCTAGTGCCTGTATCACTGACTTACCATCAGTAAAGATAACTGTGTGCTGGGTTTTTTCAGGATGGAGCTGGAATATGTTTGTAAGATGGTGCACTGAGGCTTCATTGGCAATAGTCTCAGACTCAAAATTAGAGCAGTACTTGCCACGTGCATTTTGCAACTCATCGCACGTTTTGTCTGGGTATTCTATTCGTGCACCGTATAAAGCATTAATAGTCCCCTTGAAGGCTGAGCCATTTGTGTATACATGTATCCATTCGTCTGGGAAAGATAGTATGGTATCTTGGGCCACCATCCAGAGATCTACTGGGTCTGAGCTCTTCTTGGTGATGTCTTTGGTAAGTGTGGTGTTTATTTTTGGACAGGCGAGACTACAATTTGGAGGGACTTCTGTGTGTACAATTTGTATCTCTTCTCTGTTCTCCGGTATGTGATATTTTTCTTGCAGGCCTAATGCTACGTCTAGGATTGTTTTTTGCTTCAGTCTGTGCTGAGGTCGCCAGTTGTCTACTATTTGTCTGTTAGGGTGGCTTCTACTAAGTCTTCTATATCTTTCCACTGTCTCTACTACTGCTGCCTCCCTTCGCATTCGCAAGGGCTTAATGTTTGTATGGATTTCACATGCTGCTGTAGGAGTTGATCTCATTCCTCCAGAGATGAAATGCACTGCCTGGCTCTGTACTTTGTCCAGAGCTTCCTTTGTTGTTTTACTACATGTTGCCTGCAGTGCTAGGTTGCAATCTATTACAGAGCGTATATAACCGATGTAGAGTTGCCTAAGTGTGTTTTTGTTTGCGCCCCATGAGGTACTTGCAAGTCGGTTTAGGAGATTTAGTCTCTTTTTTTACTTCAACTTCAGGTTTTGGACATGTTTGTTAAATGAGAGCTGCCTATCCATCGACACACCTAGATATGTTAGGTTATCCTCTTTCTTTAGGATATTACCGTCTTGTGTTAGTGTCATATTTATGACTTCAACTTCAGGTTTTGGACATGTTTGTTAAATGAGAGCTGCATATCCATCGTCACACCAAGGTATGTTGGGTTATCCTCTTTCTTTAGAATATTACCATCTAGTGTTAGTGTAATATTTTTCTTTGCTACCTTGTTACTCCTGGTGAAAATAGCGTAGGTTGTCTTGGTGTAATTCACTTTCAATTTCCATGTCTCACAGTATTTGCTGAGCCTGTCAAGGTCTTCATTTAGCCGCCTTTCACTGAAGCCAGTGTGCTTGCTGGTGTGCCAAAGGACCAGGCCATCAGCATATAATTTTCTATTTTGGCCGTATTGACGGTCCGTTTTACTTCAGCATTAGTTCTATTGTAGAGGATTTTGTTTTCTTGTGTGGGTTTCTCTTCACAATGTTTCCTCACTTGTTCTCTTTCTTGTACTACTTTTGCAATTGTTTCATTCCAGAATGGTTTATAGTTCGTTCTACATCTTCTAGGAATACAGATGGAGGCTGCTTTCAGCAGAGCTTCTGTGATCACAGCGCAGTAGTGTTCAATTGTTGTATTAGACTTTATTTCACCTAGCAGCAGTGTATCTGTTGTTTCTTGATACTTTGTCCAATTGGCCTTTTTGAAATTCCAGTGTGCTCTCTGTAGAAATCGTTTGGGAGATGGTGTCAGTACAGATGTTAGGATAGGTCTGTGGTCACTTCCTATGCCGTTAAGCACCTTTAAAGTGTGTCTTTGGAGGAGGTCAGAGGAAAGAATGGTCAAATCTGGCCTACTTAACGTGTTGTGTACCCTGTGTAATAGGGTTGGAGTTGATGTGTTATCTTGGATGACTAGTAGATTGCTTGTGTTAAACATTTCAACTACTTAACCAACCATCAACACCAATTGCGAATAGATTTAAAAATAACACAAGCATAGAAGAACCAAATATACTCATCCAAGAAATAGAAGAAGTTGTTAAGAAGAGTCCACGTCACAATACAGCAGGCATAGACGGTATAACTAATGAAGCAATCAAGGCATGCGGAGAAACATGAATACAATGGATACATAGAATCTTCAAGTCAGCCTGGACAGAAAGAGAAGTCCACAAAGATTGGCAGAAAACCATCATAATACCAATATGGAAAAAGGGCAACAAAAGAGAATGCAATACATACAGAGGCATATCGTTATTAAGTCATGTTGGGAAATTATATGCTAAAATTTTGGAATCTAGAATCAAACCTATAATAGTACCACAGCTGAACATCGCTCAATTTGGATTCAGAAAGGGAAAGAGTTGCACTGATGCCCTGTTCACACTAAGGCAACTCAGCAATAACACCATAGAATATGACAAACAGATCAACTTAGCATTCATAGACCAAGAAAAGGCCTTTGATAGAATAAACAGAAACAAACTATGGGCCATACTAAGTGAATAGGCAATTCAAGGCCAACTATTAGACAATATTAGAGCACTATACCAAAAATGCTCAAGAGTAGTACGAACAAGCGATGACCTGACAGACGAATTTGAATTATCATCAGGAGTAAGGCAGGGAGTGTGCTTTCGCCTATACTTTTCAATATTTACATAGACAGGATAACGCAAGAAACCAAGGCAGATAACAACCTCGATAACAACTACAATTTAATCAATGAACAACTCTTCGCAGATGATCAGAGTATAATTTACAACAACGAACACAAACTTCAACAACACATAAATGCACTGCAAACGACATGCGAAAAATATGACATGAAAATTAACACCTCCAAAACAGAAGTCATGACAATAAGTAGGTCAACAGGTCAACTAAATATACACGTGAATAATGCCAAAATACAACATACTCCAGAATTCAAATATCTCGGGAGTATATTCACAGCAGATGGAAAGATGGACAGAGAAATCGAGACTAGATGCCAGAAGGCAAACGCAGTGACATACCAACTGTCACCACTATTAAAACATCCAAGCATTAACATGTCAGTCAAACGACAACTGATAAACTGCATATTTATTCCAACTCTCTGCTATCAGTGCCAAACATGGCCCCTGACTAAGACACAAGAAAGAAAGATTACTACATGTGAAATGAGATGTCTACGAAAAGCTGTCAACGTTACAAGGCGAGATAGAGTGAGAAACGAGAATATCAGAAGCATCGTTTTGGTTACTATACCATGCATACAGTACATCGAGAAGCAAAGACTCAAGTGGTTCGGCCATCTAATGAGAATGGAACCACATTTACTACTATCACGTGCCTATAATAATCGACGCTCAGGGCACAGAGCACGAGGCAGGCCAAGAACACGATGGATAGATAACATCTCTGAGTCCTGCGAAGGCATGGACTAACAACGTCAAGCGCAACACATCTGGCACAAGATAGAAACTAACTCTCCCCACGTCGCTTCACAGCAAATGTGGTTAAGATAAGATAAGATAAGACACATTTCTTCAATAGCTTTTTCAGACTGGTTATATATTTTGTAATCCCACTGAGGGGAGTGTCCATTGAAATCTCCAGCCAGAATCAATTAAGAGTGCACCGTGTCACCGAGATATGAGAAGCTGCAATTGTTACCAGGGCTGGTTGTATACATTATAGACTGTGTGTTTATTTCTGTCTTGTCAGATTATTGCCCTCTGTATATCAGACGGTTGGTGAGATGTGATGTTTGTCACATTCCCTTTGATATCATTTCTAATATAAGTGATGATTCCTCTACAGACAGTACATTTACATGTGTAATGTGTGTATCCTGGAATATGTTGGTCTGTGTCCTGATGGAGGGTGTCCTGTAGCAGTGCTATGTGTATTTTCTTATGGTGTAGTAGGTGTGTTAATTCTAGTTTCTTTGTTGACAGTCCACAGATATTTAGTTGTAAAATGTTCAATGAGAAGAGATCTTTGTTTCCAGTTGTTAACTTTTCACCGGTAGCCTGGAGATTTACTACCCCGGGGCGGACCTTGGTAACCAAAGGGGACACCCGAGATCGTATTTTTGTTACATTTAGTTTTCTCTGCCATGTTTGATGGGGAGCCTGTGGTTTTCCTTACCACCCAGGTCTTTCCTTGCCAACAGCTAGCTCACATCTACTGCTTAACAAGGAATGTTAGTACTTCGTTCATTCAGCAAAGGGCAACGCAACAGACATCTCCCACCTGTACACCCTGTCGATAAAGGGACGAACCTCCTGACTCATTCCCCGCTAACCGTTGTCTCCTGGCATGCTGTTGCAAATTTATCAATAGATTAGAGTGAGTTAGCATCTGTGCCACTGTACAGAACAAACGGATCATCACGTCCTGGATCGTTAGTGTGAGTGCGAAGACATGCATGTTTTCATGGTGGAAGATGTTGATGCATTTCCTTCCTGAGGTGTCTTCTTCTTTCATTGACCCTAAGTTGTTACAAGTTTGATTAGAACCAAAGCATCAGCAGAGCACAAACCGACCACAGGGAGTGTGCAACAAAGAAGTAGAAGAGGAGACAAGAAAGGATGTACTCCTCAAAGAGAGAGGGGGACTGCTATTTATCCATAACTTTTGGGGATGGGTTGATTGCAGCCAGAGCATTTTCCACTCCCCGGTGGGTTCTGCGCTATCACCGTATGAGGCCCCATCCTGCTCCTTGCCCTTTGGTCTGGCCTTTCACCTTCAGTCTGTTCGACTTGGTTAGACCTGCGGGGAGTTAGACTCCCCACATAGCCTGAAAGATCATAAAACACAAACCCTCAACCGAGTTAAGGTAGGTAATTGGGGGGATTCTAACCTAACATCTTCATCTGTGCCATCTTCATCTGTGTAATCTTCATCTGTGCCATCTTGGATGAGATAACATTTCCCTAGATATATAAATGTGTCCACCTCCTTTTGTTTATCCTCTCAGAATGATCAGGTCCTCTGGAATTATCATTTAATCTTATGATCTTTCTTTCCCCATGAAAAATCAGCCCCAGTTTTTGTGAGATTGTTTCCAGTTTAGTTGTTTTCTCTTGCATCTGTTGATGGCTGCAGATTAGTGCTGGGTTGTCTCCAAAACCTAAATCCTCAATGAACTCATCATGGTCCACTGTTTCCACCTCTCCACAGGCCGTTGTTGACCCTCATCGGGCAATAGCCAGCGGGAAAAAGAATGTGGTAAAGGCAGACCTGTCGTACCTGTCTTTACTACAAAAAACCTTTGTCAGTTATCCTAATGCAGTACTCTACCAATTGTCCCCTCATACTTTTCTTTATTATGTTGGTTTGCTTCTGGTTGCCCTTCGTGATGTGCATTTCCCACTGTTTTTCCCCTGTCTAGGCTATCAAATGCCTTTTCATAATCGACAAAGTTCATAAAAGAGGGATGAGTTCCACTCAATGTTCTGCTTTACTATTATACACAGCGTCGATAATTGATCCGTGCAGGATCTATTTTCCAAAAGTAGCCTGTACATCTCTTGTACTGCATTTGTAGTTTCTTTAGTCTCTCTAGGAATTCGATTTAGTACTTTGTCTGGTACAGACAGGGCATTTTTCCCTCTATAGTTCGAACATTCTTGAAGTCTCCTTATTTGATAGTATGATTACATAGTTATCTCCCTTCGTTTATAGATTTCATGACACCCTATTTACCTATACAATCTTTTCACCTCAAAATACGGTCTGAATTGGCCTTAATCATTTTCAACACTGGTGTGGGAATGCCCTAACATCTTCTCATGTTTTATGCTGGACACTATGAAAAGCAGCTAAATATACCTTACATAATGATATCTCTTACTTAATGTATAAAAAGACTTACCAAAACTGCAACCTGGCCCAAACCAACCAGTCCTGCATTTACCGGACATAAGACAACGACCATCTGTCCTGCACCCAACCCAGGCAATTACATCTGTAGATACAGTTCGGTCCAAAAAAGGACTCGTCACAAGTCTGTGTCAACACTGAAAAATACAATGAATGTTGTTTTGTAAATGTTGTTGCTATTGTAACAATTTGTTGTGATTGTAACAATGTTGTTTTTGTAACAATGGTGTTGTGATTGTAGCAATGTTGTTCTATTGTAACAATGTTATTGTGATTGTAAAATGTTTTTTGATTGTCACAATGTTGTTGTGATTGTAGCAATGGTGTTGCTATTTAAAATGTTGTTGTGATTGTAACAATTTTGTGATTGTAACAATTTTTGTGATTGTCACAATGTTGTTGTGATTGTAGCAATGGTGTTGCTATTGTAACAATGTTGTTGTGATTGTAACAATGTTGTTGTGATTGTAACAGTGTTGTTGTGATTGTAACAATGCTGTTATGATTGTAAATGTTGTTGTATTTAAAATGTTTATTGTGATTGAACAATTTTTTGAATTGTAACAATGCTGTCGTGATTGCAACAATTTTTTGTGATTGTAACAATGTTATTGTGATTGTAACTAATGTTATTTATTAACAAATGTTTTGTGATTGTAACAATGCTGTTGTGATTGTATGTTGTTGTGATAGTAACAATTGTAAGTTTCACTGTTATTTAGGGGTAAGTCGGGTCAACCCAAACCCCGTTATTGCACTGGCGTCCTTGACCACTTTGGGTATTAAATAAAGGGTTTACCAGTCCCAATTTGCTGACCAGTGCAGTACTAAACTCAATCAAAGTGATTTAACCCGGAGTATGCCAGGATTCCCGTTATCTCAGGGATCTCGAGACCAGGGTAGAAGCCAGCTGGGGCTTTTAGTTGAAATATAGACAGTTATTCTTGAGAATTTGGGGAAGACGGACATATTTTTGTGGCGTAAGAAGAGCGAACAGTTAGAACAGAGCAGCGAAGAGTAAGCCACAATATCTTGAGCGGAAGACTAGTTGTAACCGAGCGTGTCAGTGAAGAGATGAAAACGAACCCAACGACAGCGAAGAATACAACAGGTAAGTTGATCTTGCGTTAATAGAAATTTGATCTTTGCGTTAATAGAAAGTTGATCTTTGCGTTAATAAAAGAAGTTGTTTTTGCGAATAGAGAAGTTGATCTTTGCGTTAATAGAGAGAAGTTGATCTTTGCGTTAATAGAGAGAAGTTGATCTTTGCGTTAATAGAGAAAGTTGAACGAGAGTTATTTGATTTAAAGTTGAAATAGATGTGAGAACCAACAACGAGGATTTCTTAACAGGGCGTTACTGGTGAAAGCTGAACTAGTGTTATTTGATTTATAAGTTATGGGGAATTGAGAACCAAAACGAATTTCTTGAACTTGGCGTTACTTAGAAGCTGAACTATTTATTTGATTTATAAGTTGTGATGGTTTGGAACCAACAACCGAAGTTTTGAACTTGGCGTTACTGGTGAGAAGCTGAACTAGAGTTTTTTGATTTATAGTTGTGATAGATGTGAAAAACCACTAAAAGAAAGTTCTTGAACTTTGCATAAGTTAGATGACTAACAGGTAGTTGATTTATAGTTTGTAATAGTGGTAACCGACAGTGGTTCTTGAACTTTCTGTTAATTGTAGAAAGCAGACTTAATGGTTATACATTTGATTTTCAAGAAGTTATTTATGAATTTTGGTCTCATTCGTTGAGATAGTATTATGTTCATTTACCAGTTTAGATACAATAAACTTGTATAAGTTGTTTAGACGGCCTTATGTAAATTTTAATGTAGTCGATTGTCAGGTGTCAGACTTAGCGGTAGATCATACTATACCAGCGTTCACCATTCACCTTCCTTGATTTATTCTTCTCTTTTTTTAATCCTTTTCTTCTCTACTTTCCTGGAGCCATGTACAGTCCCCCGAGCGGGTTACAAATGATGTTATGATTGTAGCAATGTTTTGTTGTAACAATGGTGTTGTGATTGCAACACTGTTGTTGTATTAACAATGTTGTTGCGATTGTAACAATGTCGTTGTGATTGTAACAATGTTCTCTATTTAAAGCAGTAAAAAAATACTTTCTCAGTTACAATTTGGAATATCTTCTTTGCTAAATATGCAAGGAGATTGATTAATCAACATCGAACTGGCGTGTTGTGTCGCTGGATGCTGCTGGATTTGATGAGGTAGAGATCGGAACACCTATGGACATGTGAGTGCTATGATATTTCATCATATAACTGATAACTGATAGCTGATAACTGATAGCTGATAACTGATAGCTGATAACTGATAGCTGATAACTGATAGCTGATAACTGATAACTGATAACGATAGCTGAAAACGATGTGATAACATGGCTGATAACGATAGCTGATAACGATAGCTGATAACTGATGGCTGATAACTGATAGCTGAAAACCCTGATAACTGATAGCTGATAGCTGATAACTGATAACTGATAGCTGATAGCTGATAGCTGATTACTGATACCTTATAACGATAGATAACTGATAGCTGATAACTGATAGCTGATAACTGATAGCTGATAACTGATAGCTGATAACTGATAGCTGATCTTTTTTGCACTCTGAAAATGTTTAAGTTGCTTCGTTCTCCATCGCATTATGTCAAACTGCGTCCAGTGGTTAACAGTACCAGTTCGATGTTGATTGATGAGCCTACTCATACATGTGATCTGACATCTCAAGTTTTGCAATCTAGCAGTTCGTGTGGATTCGTTAAAATGAGATTGCTCTTTATGGTAAAACTCGTTCAGGATGTCAGCTTTATCCTTTGGCGACCACCTATCCCCCCATATCTTTTTTTTGTCCTTCTCTGCTTTTGCCGCTGGGCGAAAGCAAGTTTAACTGATGACCGGTTTCCGAGATAATGCACGCTCGGTCGCTGGATATGCTGTGGTATTGTGGAGTTTTAAGATGTCTGTCCCCATCAACCATCTTTTCTTGGTCTTCCCTTCCTGATGATTCCATTTTCAGATTGTACGCTCTTGCAACTGGTGTATTTGGGTTCATTCTGACCAAGTGGTCAAACCATTTGAGTCTCTGTTCTTCAATAAATCTAATAGCAGGTGTTGTTCCGACTGTTCTTCTAATTTCCTCTTTTCCCTATATGGTCTCTTCTTGTTTTATTTACTGTTTTCCCTCAGGCAATCATGTCCATGTGTAATTTTCCTTTCTTGTTCATTGTCAGTCCCATTTTGGCTCTGGCAGCACAGTGTTGGTATAAATATTGCATTTATAATCTGTATATTATTCTATACTGGAATTGCTGGGTGTTTCAAGATTTCTGGATTATAGTTTCGATCTCTCTGCCCAGTCTACTATCAGATGTATCTACTATAAGATACTTCAAGGTATTTGAATTCTCTCACCTGCTTTAGCGTTTGGTCATTTATTTGAATTTGATATCTTTCTGTTCTCTCTTATAGTCATGACTTCTGTCTTTTGAATGTTGATCTTCATTTTGTATTTAAAGCAGCTATTGTTGAGTAAGTTTATGTGTTCCTCCATATGATAGCAGATAAAACAACTACATAGATCAATATATTACATTATAAACAAGTCTTCTGAACCTGGTGACATATTCTTGTTGAATTGATTATGACCGCATACACATCTGAAGTAGAATGGCTATATATACTTCTTAAACGTAGTCTGTAAAAAGTAGGAGCACCTGAAGACTAAAGTTATGATATAACAGTGACATAACAGTGACATTCTGGACAAATGAAGCAGTTAAGACTAACAAGTGACATGAATGTTATGTAACAGTTTCAATGTTATGATTAGGTATATTCAGGGTCCCAAACCACACCCTTATTGCACTGGGTGTCCTTGAGTCTGTATGTAAACACCTTGTTTACTAATCTTGGTTGCTGACAAGCAGTTTACAAAATCACAACGGAAATTTGGTTTATCCGGTATTCGAGGACTCCTTAATCTCAGGAAATCTGAGCCCCGTAGGGGTAGCTGGGGTTTTGGGTTAAGATATATGATTTGGGAGACATAGATTTGAAAGAGTAAGTCAGAAACCACTGAAGAGAAGAGACGCCAGAAACCACTGAAGGGGCAGAACCCAGAACGCAAAATAGAGATAAACACAGATAGAAAAAAGAAGTGGCAGTGATCGCATTTTTAATTGACTGACCAAGGATTTGAAGTGAAAGAGATCACATGTGACTGACGAGCGAGGTCAGGATGTGTCCTGAGAAGACAGGAAGAATTGATAAAGTAAATTTTATATATTCTCCATATGAATCGAGAGGAACATTTTCCTATATTTAGAGTGATTCGGGGAGGAACATTTTCACTATATTTAGAGTGATCGAGAGGAACATTTTCACTATATTTAGAGTGATCGGAGGAACTTTTTCACTATATATTTAGAGTGATCGGAAGGAAATTTCACTATATATTTAGTGATCGAGAGGAATTTTTCACTATATATTTAGTGATCGGAGAACATTTTCCCTATATTTAGAACTTTTATAGAGATTGCCAGCCAGTAACTTTCCAAATTACAGTGGAAGAATCGAGCCAGTATGAAGACAATTCTGGACAAGCTAATATTACGTGTTAATGAACTGGAGTGTTAAATTAGGTCAACTGTGTTAGGGCTGTTAATGTGTAATTAAAACCTTTCTTGTGTATATTTAGGTGTAATAATTTACCAGTCGTGCATATATTGTATTATGACGATAATTTGTCTTGTTATAATGCGAGTCCTGAGGCCCTCCTGAGGGGTGACAATACTGCCATAAGCAGAAACTTTGTTATCTAGTTAGTGTTATTTTCTATAGTCATTTATGTTTTTGTAAAAAGTGTCTGTGGTTCAGGTGACCTTTCTGGCCATTTCAGGCGTATTTTCTATTCTATTTCTTTTCTCTTTGTCTTATTGTTTTCTTTTACAAGGACTTTGTACCAGGAACTCTACAGTTATAACAGAAATTTAAAAAAGGCTGAGCATTACTTTGCAAATATTAAAAGGTTAAGAAACAAAGGGAACAGAACTGACAAAAGAACAAAAATCAATTGTTTAAGATTCGCGTGTTTCTTTGGTAACTGGTTTGGAGACCTGGACCACTGACAAAGCTGTAGAGATGATAATTAATGTCTTCGAATGCAAATGTTACAGAAGAATAGTTAGAATATCATGGACAGATAAAAGAACAAATGCTGCTGTTCTGCAAAAACTTGATATTAACGAGGGTTGGTTAAAAAACAACATATCAACAATGACAATTAAATATGTCAGACACATTATTCGACATGAGTGCCTAGAGATGATTGTTCTGGAGAGAATGCTGCCTGGAAGAAGAAGAAAAGGAAGACCTAGAAGACCATGGATGTAGGATGTCTTTAAAGTTCTGAAATAACTGCTCCTGACGCCGGTCAACTTTCTCATAATATATCTTTTTTCGGAGTCGTGTCATAGGGTGAAGTTCAGGCGACAAGCTACTTGATGATGAAAAAGACGGCCAACATACAGGAAATCTCATTACTAAGCCACATTGGAAACATCGTCTTCAAAATAATTGAAAAATGACACCGCTCAAAAATAGAACTTCAGCTCAGCGAATCACAGATGTGTTTGAGGAAAAAAAAAAGTTACAAATTAATTGTTTACATTACGAAAGATAGTAGCTTCAACAATGAATAAGACAACGTCTATAGTGACATATATAGATCAATACAAAGCCTTCGACAGGCAAAAGGGGGCAGCAATTATGGACAACACTCCCAATTCGGGGTAAGCAAATATCTGATAAATATCAGATATGTTCATCATCATAAAGGTGCGTATCCTTTATAGGACGTTGCTCTCTTTGCAGCGCATTTGATATTCCTCTGTCTCTGGCCAGTTCACGACTTCGTCGATGGTCATATTCATGGTTTCTTTAATATTTTGGGCCCATCTTCTTCTTGGTCTGTCTCTGCGTACCTGGGTCCTGCCCTCAATATTGTTTTTTCCCAAGTCATCATGATGTTAATGTGACCAAAGTATGTAATTCTTCTGTATATTATTTGTTTATCAGCCAATTCTCTTTAACATTTAGTTCTTTCAGGACATCAGTGTTCTTTCTTTTTTCTGCTCGTGGTATTCGTAGGATCTTTCTGTAGCATTTAGTTTCAATTACTGGTTTTTTTCGTTCTTGTTTTCTATCTAATAGTCAATGATTCAAATGTTACAGTAGCAAAATACAAATGAGAGGAAGAACACTCAGCTAGAGTCATTAATATATATATATATAGAGAGACAGGGGTACGACAGGGATGTATTCTGGAGCCCTTGTTATTCATCCCATACATGAAACAAATCAGTAAATTAGCTCAAAGAAATAAAACAAATGTCATAACTAATCTTCGTCGACGATCAGATCCTCATGACTACCACAAGTTAATTACAACTGCATACATCAACAACAGCTAATAAACAAAATATGAAAATTAACATCGAGAAGACAGAAGTAATGAACATCACAAGAGCACAACAAATAATCACAATTACTTTAGATAAGCAGCGGCTAAAACAGACCAGAGAGTTAAAATTTATAGGCAGCATGATTTCATCAACGGAAGAATGACGGAAAAAATACGACATATGTAATAAGGTAAACCCGTTATTAAAAACATGTCACCATTCGGAAAACAATGACGTGGCGATGGACAAAAAGATCAATTTTCACACAGTTTTGTCCAACCCTTTGCTGTCAGTGTTAGAACCAGAACAAATTCTTAATCATTCTTAATGCTTGAGAGATTCATCCAAACAAAAAGTTTCAGGGCTGTGAATCGCTGACCAAATTGAGAGATGGGTGTACATATCAATGCAACTGGAAAACAACAACATACCAAATATTAAAGCGATTGATTAATGAACATCCAAATGTTGTGTTGGCCTCTGGATTTGCTGAGGCGGAGATCTCTGGATTTGCTGAGGCGGAGATCCAGCACCTATGGAATGTCCGAGTTATGACGATAGTCCTCATTTTAACTGATAACTGACAACAAATGAGTCAAATCAATATACAATAACAGTGATTACGTATTTAAGACGAATTCTAAATGCAACAAGAAGAGATCAAATCAGAACGACCCGATAAGATTTCAGTGAGTAGCATGTATACTCAAATTCTTTTTAATGAGAAGATTTCATTTAGTAAACCCTTATACTCCAATCTCTTTCTTACATGAGAAGATTTCAGTGAGTAAGCATGTATACTCCAATCTCTTTCTTACATGAGAAGATTTCATGAGTAACCATGATACTCCAATCTCTTTCTTACATGAGAAGATTTCAGTGAGTAAGCATGTATACTCCAATCTCTTTCTTACATGAGAAGATCGCGTGGCAGTGCATGAACTACATAACAACGGCAATGACCAGATGCAGGTTAGAAATGGGTTTTTTTTTAGAATTTCAATTTCATTTTAATGAATTTTGTCTTGATAGCTGTTTTCTATCAATGAAAGACTGGTACTAGAAACCTACAAGCAGAATTAGACAAGTCACCATCCCATGATGTTATCTTGTTATGGGAGATCTCAATTGAAGGTCGGACAAGACAACACATAAGTTGAAAACCTACAAGCGGGAAATTAAAACAAGTCACCATCCCATGATGTTATCATTGTTATGGGGAATCTCAATGTGAAGGGCGGACAAGACAACACATAGTTATGAACTAGGGGAAAAAATGGATTGGTACGATAACGAAAATGGGGGAAAGTTTAGTAAACTTCTCGCATGAACAATCTCGTTATGGAGGGAACCTATTTCAACATTTAGATATCCACAAATTAACATGGTATTCCCTAATGGCAGAGATAAAAACCAAATAGACCATATAATGATCAATGGACCCTGGAGGGCGCTCTGCTAGATGTTGTAGTCAAGAGAGGTGCAGATGTTGGTAGCGACCACCACCCAGTCACAGCTTATGTCAAACTTAAACTAAGAAAAACAGGACAACAGAAAAACTTCCAAAAAAGGTTCGACGTGGATAGACTAAAAGACACAGAAGTAAGGGATACGTTTATAATGCAGATAAAGAACAGATTTCAAGCCCTAGAAAGTAATGAAAATACGGATGAAACTGACAACATAGATAGAACATGGGACAACATAGCATCTATATATAGCAAGAGCAGTGAAACATGTCTAGGGGACCGCACAAAGAAAAGAAAAGAATGGATAACACCAACAACATGGAAAATAATAGACACGAAGCATATTAAAAAAAATTGTTAGACGCAAAGTCTGAAAGACTGAAAACAAAATACCAAGAACAGAACAAAAGCGCAAGTAAAGAAATCAAACGGGCGGAGCGACAAAAGAATGTATGTTGAAGCCCCGGCAAACCATTTAATATGGTGTTCTTTTAATACTAAGGTTTCAAAACATATTGTACTGACGTTTTCATTCCTATTCAAATATGCACGTTGCAAAATATTTCCGGTTTTTCCCCGGGTTTAAACCGAGTCGATATCAGATTTCTTAGATAGAATTAGCGTATTCAAGTTTGAATTGATAGACAATTCACTGTGTGACTTATCTAGACGATTCTGAAGGCAGCATGGCCAGGCCTAGCAAGACGACAGAGCTTTTTAAATTTTAAATTAATATTGTGCCATAGGATCATGAAGATATATTTTGTAAACGTTTGTCAGACATATACAATTATATTTTATTCCATCTTTCGAGCAAAATTGTTTACACATGTATTAGAGAACTAACAATGCAAACACAAAACAAGGTAATAAATTATTAATAAAATTAGACATACCAGAATGCATAAAACAGAATTGCCAAGAAGGAATACGAATGTTGTGATGAGACTTGTGACTTGAAAAACCATGTCTCTCTGTTGTATTTCAGTGTGAATCACTCATCGCTTACATGGAATTACAAGAAAAGATTAGATATTATATGCTTTTAATGTTGCAACTGGTCAATATGTTTTCTTGGAAGGTTTCAATGAAAAACGGATTGTGTTATGTTTCTCTCCTCGCGATCGTTCTTCACGGCCAATTTATCATTCTTTTTGTAATATATAATTGGTTCTTTGACAAGAACCGATCTACGTTGGGGCGATTATGCCCATGGTGACGGCCGTCCCGGTTTCAGCCAGCGTTTGATTTACTAGCGTACGATCCTTTTTGCCGACTATTTCGGCCGGATCTTCGCCTTTCATCACTTCCCTTATACTTGGCTTTGTGATCTACGCCAAAACAGTGAGGGTTATACTGTTATGCCCTTTCTGACTGTGAGTTGTTCCCGGGTTAGGAACATTTCACGGGCCCTATAAGCTTGTCCTCGGACGGCATCTTACTCGTATAAAACACCGTGTAAAGTGTCGGCCTTCCCCAATGTTCCCGGGTCCGGACAGCCTGTCTGAAACTTTACACTGTCGACCTTACTTTACTGTTTCCTTTTGAGTAAATAAATAGAAGTTTCTAACCTCCAGCGACTTACGTGGATATACTGTCCTGAGCATGCGGGTGTTTACGGTAATGAGAGAGCGAACAGGCTTGCATCAACAGCATCGATTGTTGGCGAGTTGAAGATGGATAAGGGGGTATTCTTCGGTCTCTTCGCGACTGTCTGTTGGATGAGGACACTAAATTCGATGTTGAATCGATCCCGCGATTTAAGCAGTTTGGGTTACCCCTTGTTCAAGTCCCAACCCCGATACCTGAGAGGCAGCGTGAGAGGTGTGTTTAATCACGAGCCACAGGAACCATCGGTATGCATACTCTACGATATCTGTTTGGGGGACTGAGCACCTATGGGTCTGCCGGAGTGCAATGACGTCAGTTTAGTAACCCAAAAACCAACCAATCCCTTTTTAGTTTGTTCCAGAGTAGGAACAGTCTCAGCCTTTTCTAGACGAGTGTCGGTACGGTGCAATTTACAGTTTCTACTTCTCATTTTCCCTAGCCTCGGGAAACACCGGACTGGGGCCAAGCACATATAATGTAAGGGTCGTTTCAATCGGCGCCAAGCAACTGAAATTTGCGACGCGACCATCACCTACCCAGTTCTTCCGGGGATGTTAGTTGTAACTCAACAGTACCTTGCCCGGTTGCCCAAAGGCAGGCAGTTCCGTTAGCATCACCCCCTCCCGTTCTTCCTGGGATGTTAGTTGTTATCGCAACAGTACCTTGCACGGTTTTCCCAGTGAGGATGGTTTCCCTTATGCACTAAATCGCAACTTTATCTTTTGGGTAAATGTATCTGCGCCAGGTCACCAATACGGATTCAGCTGCAATCTTCCCCCGTACCGACACTAGGTGACTTTTTATTCGCTACGCATCTGACTTATTTATTCTTGCCCCAAGCTGGGAATGTTTGCCCTCCTCAAGGCTTCGGTTTCGTCCTATGTAAGCCCCGTTTCGTCACTGGGTGCACCTCTATCCTTTCATGTTTTGCTAATTTCCCCCTCGGCAGAGAAACTAGTAATTTGTGGAGGGACCTTAATTACACGTCAGCTTATGTGGAGTCTCCTGCTCCGGGGATGGGGATTTGTGTTCAGTCTCTCCGGGGAGTAGAGATTAAATCAGAGACGTTTTTCTGCTGTTTCTTTTTTTTCAGGAATTTTGGCAATATTTTGTTGGACATCGCAAAGGAGAATCGTGCATTTGTTCGTATGGACCTGCATTGCTTTCTACTTGCACTGCTACCACTATCAGTAGTTCTCCTCGATCCCCCGCCCCCCAAGCCAGACCGAACCAAAGTCTGTTTCCCGGGTCACCACGTGGAGGTAGGGACATGGTCTTGTTGTGCCGGATCACTAATCCTGGAACCACCCTCATGCGTCTTTGACCCTATGTTTCAAGAAAATTAAACACAAATTTGGGGACGACTATAAATGAACTATCCATAAATTTTAATTATCATTTACTTCCTCTAATGTCGATATTGTGCCCGTATCATTTATTTCTTCTAATGTCGATGTTTGTGTATGTATCATTTACTTCTTCTAATGTCGATATTTGTATGTATCATTACTTCTTCTAATGTCGATAGTTGTGTATGTATCATTTACTTCTTATAATGTCGATGTTTGTGTAGTATCATTTACTTCTTATAATGTCGATGTTTGTGATGATCATTTACTTCTTCTAATGTCATATTTGTGTATTATCATTTACTTTTCTAATGTCGATGTTTGTGTATGTATCATTTACTTCTTCTAATGTCGATATTTGTGTATGTATCATTTACTTCTTATAATGTCGATATTTGTGTATGTATCATTTACTTCTTATAATGTCGATATTTGTTATGTATCATTCTTCTTATAATTCGTATTTTCTACTGTCATTGGGTTTTTCGTTGTTGCTTTACCGACCAAATTCCCATTATTCCTTACTGGTTATTGGTTATTTTTTACTGGTTACTAAAAAATTAATTGCATATCCTTTACAGGACTTTTGCAATCAACCCCACTTTTTAACGCTGTTTATGATTTTCTAGGCATTATTACGTTCAGTAGTTTGCCATTGCTTCCTGAACGGTGATGTCATCGTCCTTTGTAAAATCCACCCCAACAATTTGCAACAAATTATCCGCAGCGTGATTCGAACTCAGCGTCGGGATAATAGGGCCGAGTCACTAACGCTGGCCGACCACCGCCCCTGTTACTACAGACAGCTTTGTTACTGGTTTCTGAACTGGTTACTAAGTTTTGGTTTTTTGGTTCCTGGTTTGGTTACCAATAAACAGTACCTCTAACCAACCAACGAAATCACGCAGGTATAATCTTTTCCCCCTTTAGATGTAAAGCCATTAAACCTATCGTACAAATGTTTTCATTAATCAATGCATCATTCATGTTGTTCTATTAAGTGTATCTACCCAGTGAATGGGGACAAATAAAATGACATTCTTACCAGATATATTTTGTATTAGATTCCATTAGTCTTGGACTTGCTTCAAATTTCCAATGTATCGTTAGCAACAGTGACGACGTCTAATGACGTTTATCACAGTGTGAGTAAACTAAAATCTTTTCTTCACTACGAAAACGTTTTACAAAACACATATTTCAGTAATTCATCATCGTCAGGTGCCGTACCGGCTGACGTGGCGATCATGGATCAACAAATCTCTTCTCTAGTGTTTGCTATAATCTCACATGTTAACGCTCTTCCATGACAAGATATCAGGCAATTGAAATTTTCTGCACTTCTTTGATCATATATTACTGTTGTGATGATTGTTCAAACGTTAGTTGAAACCTTAATTTTTCGGCCGTTGGGGTGTTTAATTGTATGTGTTATGCCTGCCGTATTAGAAGAGAATTTCTTCCCTTCTGGAGTATCTTTGCTTGAAAAAGGGCTTTTGTCACAACTCGATGGTATTATTATTGTTTTTTTTACTCTGTAAAACGACAGTACTTTGATATTAAGTTTTTCGCAATTGTTACATTATTTTACTGTAATCTTCCCTTATTAAGATGACCCTCAAATCAACAATGAACAACGAACAATGATCTGATTCTCTCTGACCATCTCAGACGTGTAGGTTTCCATACATCGCCTCATACATCTGTTACACTTCTCTTCTCTGGTCTCTCTATACATCTGTTACACTTCTCTTCTCTGGTCTCTTTATACAACTGTTACACTTCTCTTCTCTGGTCTCTCTATCATATGTTACACTTCTCTTCTCTGGTCTCTCTAACATCTGTTACACTTTCTTCTCTGGTCTCTATCTCTGTTACGCTTTCTTCTCTGTTCTCTATACATAGCACTTCTCTTTCTGGTCTCTCTATACATCTGTTACACTTCTCTTCTCTGGTCTCTCTATACATCTGTTACACTTCTCTTCTCTGGTCTCTCTATACATATGTTAGCTCTCTTCTCTGGTTCTCTATCATTGTTACACTTCTCTTCTCTGGTCTCTCCATCATCTGTTCCCTTTCTTCTCTGTCCCCTATACATCTGTTAGCTTCTCTTCTCTGGTCTCTCTTCATCTGTTACTTCTCTTCTCTGGTCTCTCTATACATCTGTTACGCTTCTCTTCTCTGGTCTCTCTATACATATGTTACCTTCTCTTCTCTAGTCACTCTATACATCTTTACACTTCCTTCTCTGGTCTCTATACATCTTTACCTTCTTCTCTGGTCTCTCTAACATGTGTTAACTTCTCTTCTCTGGTCTCTCTTAACATCTGTTACACTTCTCTTCTTAGTCTCTCATACATCTGTTACACTTCTCTTCTCTGTTCTCTCTATACATATGTTACCTTCTCTTCTCTGGTCACTCGATACATCTGTTGCCTTCTCTTCTCTGGTCTCTATACATCTGTTACACTTCTCTTCTCTGTTTTCTATACATCTGTTACGCTTCTCTTCTCTGGTCACTCGATACATCTGTTACGCTTCTCTTCTCTGTCCACTCTAATCTACAATCTCAAAATTGTCTTCAAACTATCTGTTGACTGTTTTGTTTTATGTAAAGTATTTTGGGCACATAAAAGACATGACACCATGATAAAACATTTACTAGAGGGAAAGTTGGGGGAAGACAAGAGAAAGAACGAGAGATATATGATAGAAACTTTAAGAAATGGACAGGTTACAGTCTGACAGGGGCAACACCAAAGGGCCCAAAAACAGAGGGTGCTAAAGATTCTCAGCAACTTCAATGTGGAGACGCACTTGTAGTATGATGAAAGATTTTGATAGCAACAGTCGCACGGGCTTGTCATATGTTTGTATACTTTCCTTGCTCGTTATTAAAATATATCAATTTATTGAAATAAAAAACGTCCATATAGTTTACAGGACTGCCATCAATCACATAAACGGTCGTTGATTTTATAAATTTTCGAATACTTTCCCAGTTTTTGCCATTGCTCTCGAACATAGGTCTTTTTTTCCCTTTTTAAAATCCCAGAAACAATTTTCTTAAACTTGTACCCAGGGATTTGAACCAGGTAGTTTTGGATCTGCTAATTTCCTTTAAAAAGCCTTTTTAAAAGCAAACATGTAATAAAAAAAATACTGTTTTTTTTATAATTCAAAAACAATGAAAAATACAGCAATTTCACCAAAAAGGGCCTTTTACCCAAAATGTAAAAAAAAAAACAAATGGACATAACGTTTCTAATGAAAATTTGGGAAAAAAAACGAAAACGAATAATGTAGCAAAAAAAACCACATAAAACTAGAAATAGAACGGAAGAAAAAAATGAAAATCTAGTAAATATAAAAACGACCATCAACATATCCTATAGATTAAAAGGGAAGGGAAGAAAGTACTAAAAACCTAGGACGTAATACGTTGACCAACTGGTCGAATAATACAAAAATCAACCGATTCCCCGAAAATTTTTCGATCATCCGGGAACATGATCGGATGGCGACGGACATGTGGCCTAAATGGCTTTTTATTAAAGGGTGGCTACAGGGTCACAGAGCATTGGCGTTGCCCCAAAGTGGGGCGAATCGGTCACTAGCCTTTTGCCTGTTCGCCGATAAAAGATTGTTACACCGCTTAAAGATAATCATAAGATTATGGACTGCATGGAAACCTCGCAAAAAAAACGTGGTAAGGAAAAGTGGCGTCTGTATCACAAAGCACACGCGTTGAAAGCCGACCCCACCTGAACAGTCCCAAAATGGTTGGATATTGGAATTCGACTGTGTACCAACATACCCAAGATTTCCCCAAATTTTTAACCCCCCAAAGTGGTTGGAACGACAGAACGGGTCTCAGGATCTATTTAGGATAGAAATGACGGAATAAAACTTTTTTTCCCAGTAAAAATGGGGGGGAAAATGAAAAAATTTTTTACCTGTCAGGAAGCCCCTGTTTTTCGGCGTCAAACCCTTTTTGCCTCAAAAGCTTTTGATTTTACATCAAAATATATACGATTTGGACGTCCCCCCCCCCTTTTGGCGTCAACATGTCCGTCGGGTCTCGTGTTCTATCACCCTCCTCGACGGATACTTTATCAAACCCCCACAGGAGCTTAGTCGTTGGGAAAGATTTTCCCCGGGAATACCCAAACGCGACGCTCATTTTTTAAAAAACCACCCCTGTGTCCTCAGTCTAATAAAAAAAGGTTAAGTCATTACGAACTTATCCGGCCCTTTCCTACTAATGCATCATCACTCTGTGTGATCGTAGCTTTTGGGCACACCCGCCCCCTTCTATATGTCCCCAAATGCATAAAAACAATCCTGTTAGGCCCCTCTTTCTCTTGCTCTTCCCTAAAAAATTTCAATTCTTTGATATATCCCAATCCCATGTCTCCCCTTTCCTTTTGTTTTGAAAGATACGAACCACCTTTGTCTGTGTTTTCTTTTGTTGAGTTCTACCAGAAAATCTACCTCTCTTTCCCCCTGGATGTGTTTCTTTAAATTCTTAAAACCCCATTTGACGGCCTTGAAGGTCTCCCGTTCTTTCTCAATAGGAGAACTAATCCCCTTTCTCAACTTCTGCCTCCTTTCCCTTTTTTGGGAAAAGTTCTAACTCTTCTCTTTAGTTTGCCCAAAACTTTGAGCAGATCAGTGGGTCCAAGGTCCTAAATGGGACCGTTTTTTCTATTCATGGGGGTTTTCTTGAACCCTATTACCCATTTATAGCCCCCTTTCCCTCTTCTATCACAATACATTGATGACGTGGATTCGTATGCCCGAACCGATTTTTCACCTTCATTAATTTATTAATTTTTTAACCCCCTACGTTTTAAACTCCATCCCCCTCGGTCAACTTTCTTGAAATTAATATCACCCATCCTATCCTACTCAGGGTATTACGCCTACTGATGCCAAATTTTTCCCCCTTCCATCCCGTGCTTGTTGATTTTTGCCCTTTCCGGGGTCTTGCCCTTCGTCGTTTTGCGGGGCGATGAAGGCTCCCAAAAAAGATTTTTTTTCGGGCGCCTATCCCGGGGGGGTGCTTTTCCCATGCATCGAGTTCAGAAAATCCCCCCAGCAGGCCCCTTTAGCCACCGGGGGTACTAACCGACAGAGTAAAACACAACTTTCCCCCAATGTTCACTGGTAAAATGTTTTTTTCGTATCTGTCTATCTTGTCAGATCCGAGACCCGTTCGCTTTTTTAACTATCCCTTTTGGTAAATTAGACGGGGCAGGTTTAAGGATATTTGTTTAATCGCCTCAGTCCAATATCAACTCATTTTTGGGACTTCCAATGTGGGGGGGTTAAAACGGGGCTTATTTAAGACGCATACTGTATCTTTTTTCCTTTTTCTTTCTTTTTGCGATGTTTAAATGAGGGCCCAATCTTATCTATGCCAATATCTGTAAGCGGTGTAACAAGGCTTATATTGGCGAGACAGGCAAGAGGCTCCATGACCGATTCGCCCAACACTTACGACACGCCAATGCTCTGTGACCCTGGCCACCATTTCAATGATACTCCCCATTTAAGGAGTTCACGATTTCAGTCACAGCGCATCCGATCATGTTCTCGGATGATCGCAGATCGTTCTCTGGAGAATCGGTTGATTTCCTTGTATGGTACCTTGCGACCACGTGGGCTCAACGTATTACATTCCTATGGTTCTTAGTACTTTCTCTTCCTATGCCTTGTAATCTATATGGGTATATGTATTCAGTTATATATTTACTAGATTTTCATTGTTTCTCTTCGTTCTATTTCTAGTTTTGATGTGTTTTTTAGAAATTTACCTCGTTATTCGTTTTTATTCCCAGATTTTCATTAGAAACGTTTGTATTTAGTCGTGCATTTGTTTTTTGTTTTTAAATATGTCCCCTCTGTTGTTCGTTTGTGATAAAGGCCTTGCTGGTTGAAACGTTGCTGTATTTTTTTCATTGTTTTGTAATTTGTAAAACTACAGTACATTTTTATTACGTGTTTTTTTAATCAAATAGTTTTATTGATCTCATTATTTAAATTTACTAGCAAATTTTTGGCAGTGGTGAAAGACATTTTTTAATTTCTTTTTCAAATATATTTAAAAACACTTTCTGATTATTACTGTGGTGTAGCTAGACTTTTCCCCGGGGTGGAAAAAAAAATAGTAAACCAACGGGAAACCCGGTGTCGTTGTCCCAAACGAAAAAATACTGGGAACAAGAAATATGGACTTTTTGATTACGTTGCGATCCGACGACGAAACAAACTTGACAGTGCTATATTCTACTTTTTTGTCTAATAGTTGTAGTACTTTTACTGAGAAAACGAGGGCCCCGGGGCCCCAAAAGTCCGTGATAAAGTCGTACGTTCCCCGTCATGTTGTTTTCTAGTCTGCCCATTAATTCGTGGCGTTTTTAAATTGATTTTCTCCTCCTGAGGGATCTCAGTGTTTTTTTCAAGCCCTTTGAAATCAGCCGAAATTTTTTTTCAAAAAAATTTGAGGGTTTTTTGAAAATTTCTTCGGTTATATTAAATCAACCTCCCCCGGATTGTACACAATAGAAAAGATCTCGTACACAGACTTGTTCAAAAAAATACATTATGGAAACATTAAAATATTATTCCAATTTCCCCTATCCCGTCATTTGAAAGCGGAAACTTACTTATAATTGAAATTTTAAAGTTATAGGCGTATCCCCTTATTTTTTTAAAAACTTTTATAATATTTGTTGGCTTATCAAAATTGACATTGATATCACATTCATAATGGTCTGAAGTGCACATTTAAAAATTTAAAAGGGTTACAGTTTTACTATACCAACACTTCCTGGGAATCTAAAAAGGGGTCATTTATTTGGATATTAAACCCAAAAACAAACAATGGGTTTGGTCTGAATGAGAACCTTTTCCCCGATGGATTAAACAGGACAAAAGTGCACTAATGTCAAAAAGGAAAGGGAAAAGAACGTTGACTTTGCATAGATGTCATAAGCGGGCTCTTGAAAATTTTCCCCACAAATAACTTGATTCGGGAAAGAAATTAAAACTCAATCGTTGCACAATTTCTAAAAGTTTGAAAAATTTAAGACCCGCCACCTTCAAAAAAACTATGGCGGCGGGAATATTTTGTTTTTTTAAATGTGCCCGAAATACCCAAGGCGACCCGGACGGGGAAAGGCCAGATAATATTTGGACAATCCTGGGTCTCCACACCCCAAAGAAAAGAATGGCAATCAGTGACGGTGAACAAAAAAAAATACCAAGCAGCAAGGCCAGCGATTATACTAACATGCAGGAAGCAGTGAAGGGTCTTGTCCATGACGCTGGACATTTTCCAATCCAAAAGTACCGACTGGACACCGAAAGAATGGACATATTTTGGCACTGGAGGGGAAAAGATCTATTTCCAACAAACAGACCATCTGCGAATGGATAATGCCCCTATCCCCGGTTAAGGGAAGAAAAAGTATAATTTGATCAAAAAAGATAAATTTTGATTGGTTGCTAAGGAAAATTCGCTTCGATGATACATTTTTAAAACCCGAGTTTTACCTGGGAGGATGAAAATAAAAAAAAAGGGTTTTTCATATTGACAAAATCATTGCGGAAAACCCACACGTTTTTGCATACCCCTTTCATGCTCCCCCTAACGATAGACCCTTTCGGCAAAAGGGGGTTGAACAGAACAGGACTTTTAAAAATGGGGATTTTAAGTTCTGACACGTGAGTCCTTTAATGATGACATCATTTTGGAAGGGGGTATTCTCCGAGAGGAAGCAGTATGGCACGGATATTAAAATTTTGTCCAGCCAGTAACAATTATCAACCTCTGGAATCGCGATTCGGGATGATAAAACATATTTTGATTACAGACGAAAATAAAACTATACATTTCCTTAAAATCGTTAATCCCCTTTGGGGGGAAGAAACCCCCTGTTTGTGCCCAAAGGGGGAGGACTAACTGTTATTTTCCCAAGTTAGCAAAAAGGGGCAACCCAAAATTCGACCTATCGTTAAATATGGAATACACCTATGAATGAATACATGGAAAAACAAGGATATTAAAATCAAAATTTGAGCTGTTTTTGAATTGTCAAAGTGGGAATTGCCGATGTAAAATCCAGCATTTTGGACTCTGTTACTTTTTTTTAGCGTTGGATATTCTGGGCTGATGAAAAAACCCTGAGATCAACAGGTGTTTTCGAGAAAATCAATTTCAAACGTCTACGTTTGGGGCAGACTATAAGATTTTTGAACAAATTTTTCCCCCAAGTCTCGACATGATATCGTCAAGGGGGGAAATAAAATACGGGTTTGGGGAAATTTTGAAAGTGGCGGAGGACTTTTACAATTGTTAAAAAAGTTGAGACAAGAACTTGGGTGGTTTTTTTGTTTTTTCCCCTTAAACCCCCCTACTTCTTTGCAGTTATGAGTCTCTTTTTCAAAGTGAATGTCGAGGAAGCAATAAACGGGATCTTTTAAAGATAAATTAAAAATACATTATTTTGGGTCCGGCATGGATATAAATGGAGCAACGACTGTTTGGCTCCTAATCAAAAGGGAAGGGGACGAAGGATGGCTTGGCAATTTTTTGAAAACAGATTTTTGAACCCCTTATAATTGGCTTTAATTTCACCTAAACCAAGGCCCCTTTTTGGCCAACCCCTTTTAAAAAAAATTGTAACCCCCCCCCACCCCCCCCCCATTATAACAGTTTTTAGCGTTAAGCCAGTTTGTTTTTTTCAGGTAAATAGCAAATTAATACATGACTGTTTATGTCGAAAGTTTTGGGAAAATATTATTGTTTATCCCCAGTTTTCAATCGAAAACTAACGACAATAAATCATTTTAAATATACGCGTATATTATATTTTTTTCAATATTAGTCAACGACTACAAAATCGACTACATTGGGCATAGGAAATCGTCATAAAAAAAACGATAGGAAAGTTTGCCTCTTCAAACTAAAATCATCAAAACATTCGGGGGATATCAAAATTCAAAAAAACCCCTTGGGCAAGTTCGGAAAAAATAACGCCTGAAAATATCCTCAACCATATCAAGGTGGTACCCCTTTATGGGACGTTGTTTTTTTTGCAACATCAAAATTCCACTCTGTCTCGCCAGTTCACCACTTTCGATGGTCTTTTCGGGTTTTTTTTAATATTTTGAGCCATCTTCTTTTTGGGTTGCCTCTGCGTTCGGCCCTCCTCTATTTGTTTTTTCCCCAGGAATTTGCCCTTTGGGGTGTGAAAAGTTTTAAATTTTTTTTCTTATGTAGGGTTTTTATCACAACTTTTTTAAATTTAGTTTCTTTAAAATCAGTTTCTTTCTTTTTCGTTCATGGTATTATTTGGATCTTTCGGCATTTTTTTCGAAGGACGGGATTTTGTTCTTAATTTCTTGTAAAGTCATGATTCAAAAAAAGGGGCCACGGGGAAAATGCATGCTCAATTTTTTTAATTTTATATTTTCATGCTTTGCCATTTCCCATTGTTTAACTTTGTTCTATTCCTTCTTGAATTTTTAAAACATCCCCCATTGTTTTTTGGGAGTTTCGGCTCCTCCATTGGGTTTTTTGTTTCGGATGTTGGTACCCTTTTTGTTTTTTTGTTGACATGATTTTTTTTTTTGTGATTAAAATGATTTGGTTTTCACTTTTTTTGGGCGTGTTGGGGTTTTTAAACCTTTTTTGTGGGGGATAAAAATTTTATCGTCGGGATCTAAGTCGGTATGCATTTGCCCTAAAATTAAAAGGTCGTAATTACATAGTTATCGTTTTTTACATTCCCCATGATTTTCCCCCCCAAATATATGTTGAAAAAGTATGGTGAAAAAATATTCCTTCGACCCCCTTTTGGATCTCAACCATTCACTTTTCCCCCCTTTTTTAAATCTTCCGTTTTCGGGGTATAAATTCTATAGTTGCATTATGTGTTTGGAAAGTGCATTTTTTCATGATTTCCCACTTTTTCTCGTTTGTATAGGGTAAAAGCCTTGCTGTAGTTTTAAAATGCATCAGATCCTTTTGTATTTCTGCATTTCTTGAAATGATCTCATAAAAAAAATATGGTCTCTGTTTCCCTCTTCTAAAACCTGTTTTTATTTCGTGTTTTCATCTTCAAATTTTTTTCCACCCCCTCTTCATTATGATTTTTAGTAGGATTTTGCCGTGACATAAGGGAAAAGTTATTGTTGGTGCATAGTTTCATTTTCCCCTTTTTTGGAATGCTAAAAATTAATTTTCCATTCCTTTGGCCAGGAAAATATTCCATTTTTTGTTCACAATTTATGAAAACCCACACACTGGCCCCCCATCTGCAATCAATTCTGCCCTCCATTACCCCATTATTGTTTGGAGGGTGTGTTCTTTGGATCCTTCAGGCGTCGGGGGGAGTATAACCCGGGCGGGTCAAACCAAGCCAACAGATTTGGGTGAAAAGGGCCAGACCAGGGGGGGCAGATGGGCTAAAAGGGAAAAGGGGGAACCCCACCGGCAGTGGTACTTGGCTGCAAAACCCATCCCCAGCTATGGGTAAAAACCTCCCCTCTCTTGAGGGGGACATCCTTTTTGTCTTCCTTCCCCTTTCTTTGTTTCCCCCCCGGGTCGGTTTGTCTCTTTTTGATGCCTGGTTCTAACCCTTCCCAACCTGGGGTCAAAAAAGAAAAAAACCTCGGAAAAGGGTGATCACCCCTTTCGCCCCAAAACATCCCGTCTTTTTTTTTGGCAAACGTCCAGGACGTGACGACCCCTTTTGTCGGTTAGGGGCTGATGCTTCTCACTCTAATCTTTATGAATTGCCCAGCATGGGGAACAAGGCGGGGAATGTCAGGGGGCCGTGCCGGGACGACACTTTGGGACGGGTGGGGGATTCGTTGCCTGCCCTTTTGCTGAAGGAACGAAGTACTAACATTCCTTGGTGCAGAGGTTGGGATTTGTCGGCAGATCCGACCTGGGGGAAAGGAAACCACAGGCCCCCCAAAAACATGGCGAAAACAAACTAAAAATCAGCTCGGGTCCCCCCTGGTTCCAAGGCCCGGGTGGTAAATCCCCAGGCTACCGGTAAAAAAGTTAGAAACTGGAAAAACGTCTTTTTTTAACATTTTACAATTAAATATCTGGGTCTGTAAAAAAAAAAAAACTGAATTAACACCTGCCCCCAAAGAAAATAAAATGCCTCTTCGGGAAAACCCCATGGGAACCAGACCAAATTTTCCCAGGATACACACATTACACCTGTAAATGTTGACTGCAGAAAGGGAAACATCACTTATAAAAAATGATATCCAGGGGAAAAACAAAAATCCT
Source organism: Arion vulgaris (assembly GCA_020796225.1). Classification (NCBI taxonomy): domain Eukaryota; kingdom Metazoa; phylum Mollusca; class Gastropoda; order Stylommatophora; family Arionidae; genus Arion; species Arion vulgaris. The sequence goes on along the minus strand of CM036768.1, from coordinate 30,619,724 downwards.
CTCATCAACCTCTGATATCAGGAAACACAATTTGGAAAACGGAAAACATCCGTTATAATGGCCCCCCTGGTACCAACAGCTTTCCATTCTCAGTGACATGTTTCTGGGCTCTTTCCCCTGGAGATTTCAAGGAACTTCAGTGGGGCCAAAAATAAACCAGACTGGAAAGGATTGAAAAAAGTAACACAAACTCACTAGTCCCTTTAAAACAACATCAACTCCAACCCTCTTCAGGGTAAAAACGTTAGTAGGCCGTTTTACCATTCTTTCATCTGACCTCCCCAAACATACTTTTGGGAAATGTTTACGGGCCCGGGGGACCACAGACCTATCCCAACATCCATATCAACCCTCTCCCCAAAAGATTTACAGAGAGCCAATTTCAAAAACCAATTGGGTAAAGTATAAAAACAACAGATAAACATAGGTGAAAAAAGTTAATCAACAATTGAAAATACTGGGTGTGATCAAAAGCCCCCGAAAGCACCCATCTACCTAGAGGATGTGAAAGAACTATAAACCATTCTGGGAAAAAACAATTGACAAAAAAGTACAAAAAGAAAAAGTGGGGAAAAATTTTTAAAAAAGGGCCCAAATGAAACCTTACAATAGAACTAATGCGGTAAAAAGGGGTCAATACCCAAAAAAAAAATATAAAAAATGCAGATCTTGCGGGGAAGAAAAAAGGGGGGGAAAACCCATTTCTGACAATTTGGGGAAAAGTCGAAAAAACCCCGGCCTTTTATAAAATAAAAAACAATAGTGGAAGATCAAAAGGAAATATTTAACAAATCTTTGCCCATTAACGAACAGATAAAAATACAACAGGACAAAGACCGCATACATGGCTCAGATAAAAAAAACATGCCGCGCCCCAAAATTTTACTCTTTGAGGGAAATTCCCCTGGGCCCCCGGGCAATGAAGAAACTACAACTAAAATCCCAGGGGCCAGACAAAATAATAAGGATGCTCATCCACCCTTGAGTTGGAAAGCGTGATCCTGATCTAAATTTAAAAAACTTTGGGAAAGAGGGAATTTTAAAAAAATGAAGAATCAACAATAACACCTATCTTGAAAAAGGGCCATCTGAAAAACGTAAAAATATGGAAAATTCCACTTTTCCCCCAAAAACGCTGAAAAAATGATTAATCAGGTTATATTGGTGTAAACCCCAAAATGCTGAACAGTAAAAAGCAGGGTTTTGAGAGGAGAAAAACTGATGATGATTTTAACGGCAAATGTTCATTAATGGGTTCCAGGGAAAACAAATACTGTTTTTCATTGACTTCAAAACATGACAAGTGTGCGGGTTTTTGGGGAAAATTTAATAAGGGAAACCATGGTAAGATGTTCGTTGGGGGGAAAATTTCCCCCCCGACAGACCCGTTGGATGTGAGAAGAGAAATGCTACGGCCCTTTGCGGGGGGGCCCCTCGGGGGCTAATTGTCCAGTCAAAAAAAGGGAACCAAATTTGGGGGGTGGGGAATAATTTTCTTTCATTTTTTTTTGTGGTTAGGGCCAAAGGGCTTTTCTAATTTGGACAATTGGGGCCCCCCTAGCCCTTTTAAAAACCTAACAGTTTTTTCTTTTTTTTTATGGGGGGGTTTTTTTAGACACCCTTTTAATAACAAAAAGAAAGCTTGAACAAAGCAATTAAATTTGACCTTTAACCCCGTTCAAATCTTTTTGTTCGTGTTTTTTCGCGGAAAAAAGTTTAAATAAATGCAAATGGGGGGAAATATTGTTCTAAGAATGACAGATGACTCTTAAATAAATTTCATGTTTCACTTTTTGTGAAAACTGTTTTGCACTCATAGATGTCCCAGAAAAAATGGGGAGGGCCAAATGATTAAAAAAGCTTGGGCCCTTGAAGGGGCCCGCAAAACCAACCAAAAGCTGATAATTTTACAAAAAAGGGACAAAACGGACAAGAAATAATTTTTTTTTGTTCTGCAACTTTGAATGTATTTAAATCCTCCCATCTTTTATTTTTTTATTATTTTATTTTTTACTAATTTATGTTTGTAGAAAAATTAAAAAAATAGTTTCTATATTTTCGTTTTCAATAAAAATTTTTAAATCAATTATAGTCATTTAAGTGTTACATTACAAGCACCCCGTATATAATATATCATCATATAAATTTTATATCATAAAACCCGTCAAACTTTCAATTTATATTTATATTATAAAAGAAAAAACATTTATTTGTAAATTCATTTTTTCTTCCCAGATTGAATAGACATCAAAGCAGAAAACCAGAGATAAGGTCGAATTCCTTCTGGAAGTAAAGCGTAAAGCACAAGATGAAAGGAAAATATAACCCAATTCTTTTTCAAAACACCCAAACTGTCTGAATTTTTTTTTAAAGTTTTTTTAAAGGTGCGAATCCAAAAAACGAAAAAGAAAAAAAAAATGCTCTGTATAGTAATGAAGATGTGTATAAAACATCATTACCAATTTGATCAGCAACTCTTCCCATTTGCCAATTTTACAAGACAAACTGAAGTCGAATTACAAAGTCCTTCCCAAATTTGATATCATTTTCAACCCAAAAAACAGGCACCCAAAGCTTCCCCAAAGTAGCAACCTTTTTAGAAAAACCCGAAAATAAAAAGTACTCCCAAAGATATTGGTGAAAGGCCCAAACAACTTCAATCGAGATTTTGGATTTCGAAAGGGCAGCGAAGTCAACGAACATGTTTCGTCTTTAAAAAAAATCGATAAAAAAAAATCCACGAAAATTTTTCAAAAAAGTTTTCACATATACACAAAACCCAAAAAACAAAACTCATGTGAGAGATTGGTTTTATTTTTCAGAAAAAAAGGACAACTTTTTTTGTTTTGTTTTCAAAAACAATTCAATTTCCAAAGTTTACGGAAAAATTTACGTTTGGAAAAAAAGCAAATAATTTGTTGAAAAAAATGAAAGCCCTCCCAAAACAACGTAATTTTTCTGTTAGTTTGCAAAAAAAAAGATCTCTTTCGATTCTCAACAAACTAAATTGAGACCGAACAAACATATTTGGACACTTTGGGGCGTTCTTCAAATCCCAAATTTTTTGAGAAGATCTTGTTTCGGGGGAGGGGGTAAAATTTTTGGTTCACCCAAAATGGAATATTTAGGGTTTTTTAATTAATAAAATTTGACATTTTCTGGCTCGCATATAAATACTTATAAATAAAGGGGAAAGGGGCATAATCAATTTTTCAAAAAAAACATGTGAATTTTTCCATCTAATTGCATCGTTATGGGTCATATTATTTGGAAATTAAAAAAAAGTACTATTCCCTATCACTGGGCCATCAGACATTTCGATTTGGGCCAACCACTCTAATTGTGCCTATGTTTACCATCTGGGCCAGTGGAAAAGGTTTTGAAGTTCTTTTGGGTATGGGAAAGGGCATACTGCTGAACAATCGCCCAAGTTTACGATTTTTAAAGAAATATTTATATCAAAGACTTCGGGTCAAATTGGGAAAAGCCACAACATATAAAAACAACGGGACAAACACGATTAAGGGGATAAATAAGTACGCAGAATTTCCTCTTTGACATTCACTAATTTGGTTGGAAGTTGGTGGGAAAGTTTATGAAGCATCCCTTTTTTTGATTTTTTTAAAATTCTATTTTTCTTTTCCCTATTGGGGGCATTTTCCCAAGCCCGGGAAAATCGGTTCAAAACTCCCGACTTTGAAAGATGTGGGCACCCGGGGTTTTTCCCGATGATAAAACACTTTTTTGGTTTTCCCCTTATCAAACAAGTTTTGGGTGACATCTCAAAAAAATGGATCAAAAGGGAATTTTGTAACGCCCTATGGGCTAGTTTTGGGGAAAAGTAAGTTGGAACGGGAATATTTGATTTTTGGAACGGAAATTTAGAACCTTCGGTTGGGGCTTTATTTCAGTCACCTGTCAAGACCTTAACCGGGGGTATGCTCTTTTTGAATCTTACACGGGGCGTTCAAAAAAAAAGCGGCCTTTTTGAATTGAGGAAAACCAAAACCTGACCCTGTCATATCAGAACAAACCCCGACACGCAAATATGTGACGATTTTGTGGGTCCTGCTCCGTAATTGTGAAAAACAAACACCCAAAAAAAAATTTGAAAGTCGGTGTTTTTGTCATATGATAATGTCTTCTCCTTTTAAACCTGGAACACCCAAAAAGTGACTGATTATTTTTGGGAAATTTTTGGCATTAAAATCTTGGAAAAGATCTTTAAAAAACTCCCAAAAATTGTCGCTCTTCCAATAAAATTTTGGGAAAAAACCCGGCGAGCTTTTCAGTTCGTGAACTTTAAACAATTAGCTGCTCAAACAACGAAAAGAATAACCCCTTTAACTGCAATTTTATAAACTTTTAATGGAAAAACCAAAATCGTGTTTCCCAAATTAAAATAGTCTTCCAATTATGTCTTTAAGATTACTAACTGCAGCGGAGGTTTTTTTCAACATTAAAACGTATAAAAAATGAGTTAAGAAACTGATGGGGCAAAATCTCTTTTCCCCACCTTAATGAAATTGAATTAAATTTTTAAAAAAGATTTGTCTAGTATTACCCAAATTTTCACATTAAATCAGAAAAAGTTTTTTGTAAAATGTATGTTTTTATTTATTATCAATACAAAAATTGGGGCCCCCGGGTAAAATTTTCTGGCCCCTTGGTCTAATCGCTCTTTCCCCGACCTAATCCAGACAAAGATCAACAATGGCATCTCTTCAAAGCAGGTGCAAGAAGAAGGTCTACCCCAGGGCTCCCCACTAAGTTGTACACTTTTCCTCCTGTTTCTGAATGACATGCCCAAAGAGCTACTGACAGAAAAAAGCATTATATGCTGATGACCTGGTTCTTTGGCACCCCAGCAACACACTGGCTTCAGTAAAAGGGGGCTAAATGAAGACCTTGACAGGCAGTAAATACTGTGAAACATGGAATTGAAAGTGAATACACCAAGACAACCTACTCTTTTTTCCCCCAGGAGTAACAAGGTGACAAAGAAAAATATTACACTAACACTAGATGGTAATATTTTAAAGAAAGAAGATAACCCAACATACCTAGGGGTGACGATGGATAGGCAGCTCTCATTTAACAAACATGTCCACAACCTGAAGTTAAAGTAAAAAAAGAGACTAAATCTCCTAAAACGAATTGCAAGTACCTCATGGGGGCAAAACAAAAACACTTAGGCAACTCTACATGGGTTTTGTAGCTCTGTAATGGATTGCAACCTAGCACTGCAGGCAACATGTAGTAAAACAAAAAAGGGAAGCTCTGGACAAAGTACAGAGCCACGCAGTGCATTTCATCTCTGGAGGTATGAGATCAGCCCCTACAGCAGCATGTGAAATCCATACAAACATTAAGCCCTTGCGGAATGCGTAGGGAGGCAGCAGTAGTAGAGACGGGTGGAACGATATAAAGACTTAGTAGAAACCACCTAACAGACAATTAGTAGACAACAGCGACCACAGCACAGACTGAAGCAAAAACAATACTAGATGTGGCATTAGGCCTGTAAGAAAATATCACATGCCGGAGAACAGAGAAGAGACACAAATTGTACACCAGAAGTCCCCCCAAATTGTAGTCTCGCCTGTCCAAAAATAAACACCAACTTACCAAGACATCACCAAGAAGAACTCAGACCCAGTAGATCTCTGGATGGTGGCCCAAGACACCAACTATCTTTCCCAGACAGTGGATACATGTATATACAGATGCCCCAGCCTTCAAGGGACTATTAATGCTGGATACGGTGCAGAATAGAATACCCAGACAAATCGTGTGACGAGTTCAAATGCATGTGGAAAGTACTGTTCTAATGTTGAGGCCGAGACCATTGCCATTGAAGCTTCAGTGCCCCTCTTCCAAACATATTCCAGCTCCATCCGAAAACTCAGCACACTGTTATCTTTACTGATGGTGAGTCTACAGTCACTAGAAAATGCAAACCGAGAGCCCAGCGTGCCAGTCCCTGGCTCTATCCATCAGTTCATTCATCAACACCTTTTCCGTCAACATACCTTACAGTGGATACCGGGACACAGCAACATACAAGGGAAAAGAAAAGCAGACATCCTTGCAAAGGCAGGGGCAAATAGTCAACAGCATGACAGACCAATAACTGCAGACTGCTAAACAAATAATAAGAAGTAACAAGAAGGAGGAGTGGATGAATGAGTGGGCAATGGGCAAAACTGGCAGATCCCCCTTAAACACATGACCCTCCAAATCCCAAAGATGCTATAAATGACCCCACACGACAAAAAACAAGTCATTATTTTCCGCCTTAGGACACAACATGTGCCCTGAATGCTACCTACACCGCATCCAACCAAAGATTTCCCCACAATGTCAACTGTGTGACTATTCAGAAGAAACTGTCACACACCATCTCTTCCAGTGCCCTGCACTCAGTGACTACCCAAAAAGTACCTACCTCCAGACCAGATGTTGAAAACTCTCTCTATGCTAACACCAAAACCCTGACAGACCTGTAAATTCACTGATATGGCCTCAAGTCGAAGGGCAAATGCTCAGATGACTGCTGGATCGGAAAAGTAAAGTAAAGTAAGTAATCAATTCTGCTGGTATATCATCGCACCCTGGTGACTTTCCTCTCTTCAGGCTTTTGATGGCCAGGGCACTTCATCAACATGGGCTCTGGTTCTGTCTCTCCTCTTTCTGTTATTATCTTATGTGGATTTTTAGAGGTGTCTTCATACATGTTTCTGCAATACTCACGCCATCTTTCTAGTACATCTTTCTTTTCTGTTAATGTTTTGCCATTTTATCGTTTCGACTTGTATTGATAGGCTGAAGTCACGTGTCATTATATTAATTTCGTTGTACATTTCTCTCTCTTTCCCTTGTTTTCTTAATTCATCAATTTTTTTGCATGAGGTGACTATGTGTTGTTTCTTGTCTTTTCGGATTTTTTTCTTGACTTCTCTTGAGCAGTTTTTATATTCAGTGCTGTTTTGTTTTAACCCCGTCTGTTTTAGCTTTCTTCTTTCTTCAATTAGCTTCAGTGTTTTTTCAGTTATGTAGACCCTGTTTATTGTATACTTTCTGGGTATGATTTTTTGTGCGGTGGAGAGTAATATTCTCTTTCCTTTTTTGCCAGTTCGTCAGGTGTCATGTCTTCTTGAGCCGACATAAGTATGTCAAATTTGTTTTGTATTTCTATGTTGTATTCTAGTAGAATGGCATTTGTATCAAAACGAAATAGGGCCATGCTTTCTTTGTTGTCTTCAGTCTTAATTTAAACTCTGCAACCAGCATTTTATGGTCGGAGTCACAGTCTGCTCCGGTGGCTTTACTGATAGAATACCTGTTATCTATTTCTTGGACCAAGATGTAATCTATTTGGTTTCGGGGTGTTCCCAAATCTGGTGAGGTCCATGTGTATAGTCTTTTTTGGATGTTGCCTGCTTAGGGTGTTCGTAATGGAGAGATTATTTTATAGACAGAATTCAATTAGTTTTGTGCCTCTTTCGTTTCGCTGTACTATACTGAAAGGACCTTTTATCTTTTCCTCTTCTTCAGCTTTTTCCCTTGCTAACCTTGGCGTTGAATTCGCCCATTACAATCAGGATGTCTCTTTTGCCAACATTATCCATTGCTCCTTGTAAATTTGTATTGAATTCGTCGATCTCGTATCGGGAGCTGTGGTTGGGGGTGCGTTGTATTATTGTAATCTTTCTATTTTGTGTCTCTAATATCATCATGATGAGTCGGTCGTTGATAGGATTGTATCCAAGTAGTGTTGTGGATATTTTCTTTGCCAAAATGAAACCGACTCCACTCTGTCCACTTTTGCCTTCCCTGAGTATATTACTGTGTCACCTGTTGGGGTTTTTAAAATGCCCTGACCACCCCATCTGTACTCAGTTATTCCAAGATAGGTGTTTTCGTTTTTCCATCTCATTGCAAATCATGGGGGTTTTGCCATGGTAAAGACCCCTTACATTCCATTTTCCCTATTCTCAGTTTCTTTTGTAGTCCAATGGCAGGTCTTTCCGCAGTAAGACAGTCAGGCTTTTGGCCGTTATCACATTTACTTGTACTTGATCTGCCATCTTTCTCTTCCCCAGTTCGCAGAATTGTTCTGACTGGCCTGGGGGACACGCCATCAGATCTTTGAGTTTTAATTAATTTCATGTTCTGCATCAAGTTCTTGGCAACATACAATCAGTAGTTTACCATTGCTTTCTGATTGGTTCTGGCCACTTAACCATGTTGATCTCTGGTGTGCCCTGAGCCGATACCAGGCTGTTCCAGCTCCCGCCTTCGAAGCCGTTGTTGACATTGTCAATCTTCCGTCTTTCTGCCGGCAGCCTTGTGTACTGTAAAGGAACCAACTTTAGGGTTATTCTTATTCCATCTATCTTTGGGAGGATAAAGAAAAAATAGATAGTCACGCGTAGAGCGCGTTTGTCCCCATGATGTATATAAAGGGGTTCACTTGCTCATTGAGACGACGTGCTTTCTGCAGTTGACTTTGATAATTAGTATATCAGAGTATCTTTAACTTTTTTTTAAATGTTTCAATTGTTGGAACTCAATATCAGCCCATTCTTCCATAATTCAAACTTTGTGTTGCCTTCTTCCAGCGAAAGATAGTGTTTAAATGCTTCACTTGTCTGAACTCAATATCTGCCAATTTTTTCCTTGTAATATGCTACTGACAGTTGAGTCATTTTATTTTAAATATATCTATTTTTCAAATTCATCATATTATGTTAGTGTTGCATCTCTTATAGAAATATCTGAACTAAGATACTTGCATCTCTTATAGAAATATCTGAACTAAGATACTTGCATCTCTTATAGAAATATCTGAACTAAGATACTTGCATCTCTTATAGAAATATCTGAACTAAGATACTTGCATCTCTTATAGAAATACCTGAACTAAGATACTTGAATCTCTTATAGAAATATCTGAACTAAGATACTTGCATCTCTTATAGAAATACCTGAACTAAGATACGCATCTTTTATAAAATACATGAACTAAGATCTGCATCTCCTATAGAAATATCGGGAACTAAGATACTTGACTCTCTTATAGAAATATCTGAACTAAGATACTTGCATCTCTTATAGAAATATATGAACTAAAATACTTGCATCTCTTATAGAAATACCTGAACTAAGATACTTGCATCTCTTATAGAAATACCTGAACTAAGATACTTGAATCTCTTATAGAAATATATGAACTAAGATATTGCATCTCTTATAGAAATACTCCAACTAAGATACTTGAATCTCTTATGAAATATCTGAACTAAGATCTTGCATCTCTTATAGAAATACCTGAACTAAGATCTTGAATCTCTTAAATGACTAAACATATATTGCATCTCTTATGAAAATCTGAACAAGATACTTGCATCTCTTAAATCCCAAACTAAGATATTTTGAACCCTTTATAGAAATACCTGAACTAAGATACTTGCATCTCTTATAGAAATACCTGAACTAAGATACTTGCATCTCTTATAGAAATCTCTGAACTAAGATACTTGCATCTCTTATAGAAATACATGAACTAAGATACTTGCATCTCTTATAGAAATATCTGAACTAAGATACTTGCATCTCTTATAGAAATACCTGAACTAAGATACTTGCATCTCTTATAAAAATATATGAACTAAGATACTTGACTCTCTTATAGAAATATCTGAACTAAGATACTTGCATCTCTTATAGAAATATCTGAACTAAGATATTCATCTCTTATAGAAATACCTGAACTAAGATACTTGCATCTCTTATAGAAATATCTGAACTAAGATACTTGCATCTTTTATAGAAATATATGAACTAAGATACTTGCATCTCTTATAAAATATCTGAACTAAGATACTTGAATCTCTTATAAAAAATATCTGAACTAAGATACTTGCATCTTTATAGAAATACTGAACTAAGATACTTGAATCTCTTTTAGAAATATCTGAACTAAGATACTTGCATCTCTTATAGAAATATCTGAACTAAGATACTTGCATCTCTTATAGAAATACCTGAACTAAGATACTTGCATCTCTTATAGAAATATATGAACTAAGATACTTGCATCTCTTATAGAAATATATGAACAAGATACTTGCATCTTTAAAAAATACCTGAACTAAGATACGCTGGCGATACATTTACTGTCAACATCACAAAAAGGGATTAAGAAATTATTAGAAGAAGTGAAAGATAAAAGTGAAAAACAAAATATATGTCTCAATGTGGCAAAAACAAGAATAATGACAATAGATAAAACGAACATGACAAATAATATTTTTATCAATAGAGAAAAGTGAAAATGTAACAGTTTTGACAATCTTGGTTCACTGCTAACAACAGATGGAAATGTAACAGTTTTGACAATCTTGTCCCCACTACAGCAGATGGAAATGAACAGTTTTGACAATCTTGGTTCACTTTAACAAATGGAAATGTGAACAGTTTGAAATCTTGGTTCACTACTAACAACAGATGGAAAATTGAACAGTTTTGACAATCTTGGTTCACTGCTAACAAAAGATGGAAATGTGAACAGTTTTGACAATCTTGGTTCACTACTAACAACAGATGGAAATGTGAACAGTTTTGACAATCTTGGTTCACTGCTAACAACAGATGGAAATGTGAACAGTTTTGACAATTTTGGTTCACTGCTAACAACAGATGGAAATGTGAACAGTTTTGACAATTTTGGTTCACTGCTAACAACAGATGGAAATGTGAACAGTTTTGACAATCTTGGTTCACTGCTAACAACAGATGGAAATGTGAACAGTTTTGAAATCTTGGTTCACTGCTAACAACAGATGGAAATGTGAACAGTTTTGACAATCTTGGTTCCCTGCTAAAACAGATGGAAATGTGAACATTTTTGACAATCTTGGTTATGCTAACAAGATGGAAATGTGAACATTTTTGACAATTTTGGGTTAAACTGCAACAAAGATGGAAATGTGATGAAGAAACTTAAAAGAAAAAACAAACATCTCAATTAAACAACTAATAAAGTAGGGAACGGAACTGATTGAAACAACAATCAGAATACTAAGAGCATGAATATCCTGTGGCAACATATGGGTGTGAAGCATGGACATTTAATAAAGCAGTGGAAAAACATATACGTGCTTTTGAATATAAGTGTTACAGAAGGGACCTTCGTATATCTTGGACAGAGAATAGAACAAATAGATCTATCTGGAAAGAACTCAAAATCAATGAAAACTGGCTGATGCTACAAATAAGAAAGAAAAAATTGAGATATTTTGGACATATCAAAAGACATGGAGGAGGCATACCAGCAAAGAGAAGAAGAGGAAGACCACGGAGAAGATGGATTCAGGATGTAACTGATGGTTTTAACATGACAGCTGCAGAGGCAGGACATTTTGTCTATGAAAGAGAAAAATTTCCCGGAGGACTGTTGGAGTGACAAAGTTCTGCTTAGGACGAGCTATTTGATCATGATGATGACTGCATCCCCACAATCAAATTACGCAAAGTGTTTTTATTTGATAATGATGACTGCATCTCTACAATCAAATTACGCAAAGTGTTTTTATTTGTGATCTCGAAAAATGCGTCCAAATGATTTTTTTTTTATTTTTGAACAGCCCTACCCTCTAAAAATGCGTTATAGAAAATGTCTACAATTGTCTTTCTTTTGTCCCTAGATCCAGTGTATATCATTCAATTAACCAATCGAGTCATATATCATTGTAAAGTTTGGGATCTGAGTACTAACAGATATATTAAATTCAATTACTCTAGGCAATGATTGTATCCCTCTAACAGACGATTTCCCGGACAATTTAGACTGAATTCACATTACATTTTTAAAACGCAGTTTTCTCCCATTTGTAAATTTCGTTTACGTTTCCAACGTGAAGAAATCTGATAATATCAATATGAGATTAGGCGCAGACATGTATCTATTAATATGGAAGGGACTAGACAACAGAAAATGCATCTTTCTCAGCGAATACATATATAGGAATTTTTTTTAATTAACCAATGGGTCCTATTTTGGCCGTGAATTGGGTAGGTCTTATTCGTTGCACCCCAGAGATCAGTTACATGTTACAGAACAATTTAAAGTTGTTAGGTACCCAGAATATTGGTATATTTAGGCTGTGCATTAAAATAAAATTGCTATTTTTATTTATTTCACTCTGTTTAGAGACCGTACGACGTTGTTTACAATCCAACATGGCTGCCGTTCCCATGGCAACCCAATAAATTATTAATGCGAAAGATATATACATTTTCATTTTAGACCACCCTAGTAGTAACTGCTAATGTACCACATCATTTTATTTGAGAGATAAGAAATTTAAGAAACCCTCTACCAAAACCCCTTAATTCAATTTTTTGTTTGTCCTCTTCCAGCTAACGATAGTGTTTAACTGTTTCAGTTGTATGAACTCAATATCAGCCCATTCTTCCTAAATTCGATCTATGTGTGCCCTTTTCCCAGCGAAAATAGTGTTTAAATATAGAAACTGGGCTTCACAATCAACAACAATAACCCTCCAGGTCACAAGAGTCACCATTGTCTACGGTTCTGTTTAACGCCTCTACTGTAGAGTCCAGAGGTGTAATCACAGAGTGGGGAGAGAACAATGTAATTAGCAGATAATGTTTTGTTATATCGTCAGGGTAAGGATCAAGAGAACGTTGTGGAAGAACATCAGTCAAAACTCGACAGTATACGTAGATGGTGCGGGTAAGCAGGAGCATTAGTCCAAAAAAGCAGCGAGGCATGGTTCTCTTTGAAAAACCTTGTAGTCAATACTCCAACTCCAACTTTGTTTTTATGTTCAAAAATGGTACTGAGGTCTTAGGCTATAAAACACACGTGATTGCGGTTTGATCGAATTCTTGTTTTTTTACGCAACAATAGACCATGTAAAAATGAAGACAGGAAAGTATATGTAACAGAGAAACAGACCGACCAAGTGTATTTCAAAAGAATGACGCTGTTCGTTAGACGAATCTAGTAAACGCGGATAGGTGATCCCTATTTTGAGTACTATTGTTGAACAAAAAAAAAAGACGCAGTTATAAATTTTATTTTCGCAAAACAACTTATTTTTGTAAAACGTAATGTTTTGGACATCGCAGATTAGTCGTTGGAGTTTTGCTCAAACATCGACAATTTGAGACGTACGAAAATCTTCTAGAAGCCGGAAGTACGTGTAAGAATAGTATTCACAAAATAGACTGCAGTAAAACTATTTGATTAACAAAACAAGTAATCAAACAGTACTGTAGTTTTACAAATTACAAAAACAATGACAAAATACAGCAATGTTTCGACCAGAAAGGGCCCTTTTATCAAACAAAATGAACAACAGGAGTGACAAATTAAAAAAACAAATGCACGCCCAAAAAACAAACGTTTCTAATGAAAATATGGGAATAAAACCGAATAACGAAATAAATGTAACACAAAAAAACACACATACAAACTAGAAATAGAACGGAAGAAAAACAATGAAAATTCTAATAAATATATAACTTGAATACATGCAACATATACCCATATAGATTACACGGAATGGAAGAAAAGTACTAAAAGCATAGGCAGGGTTGATCCCATGTGATGCAAAGTACCATACAAAGAAATCAACCGATCTCCAGAGCAAATCACCCAAGGAACATGATCGGATGGCTGTGACCTGGACATCGTGAGCTCCTAAATGGCAGATCATTGAAATTGGTGCACAGGGTCACAGAGCATTGGCGTATGTCACGCAAGTGTTGGGCGAATCGGTCACTGAGCCTCTTGCCTGTCTCGCCGATATAGGCCTTGTTACACCACCTACAGATAATGGCATAGATAAGATTACGGAACTCGCATGGAAATCATCGTCAATAAGAAACGTGGCTAAAGATACAGTATGCGTCTGTATCACATAAGCACACGTGTTGAAACCCCACGGCCACACGGGACAGTCCCAAAAATGAGTCGGATTTGGGACTTGAGCGACTGTGACAAATATATCATTAATTCGTGAGCACGTTTGAAATTGATTTTCAAAATTTCCTTTTTTGGATCTCAGTGATTTTTTGCAAGCAGCCTTAGAATATCCATGACGCTAGAGAAATATTTTTTCCAAGAAAATTTGATGTAGTTTGAAATATTTCTTCTTGGGTTATATTAAAATCAACCTCACCGGATTGTACACAATAGTAACAGATCTACGGTACACAGACGCGTTGTTCTAAAATACATTATGGTAACATTGAAATATCATGAGTAAACAACAATTTCACAATTCCCGGGCACCGAACCCATCGACTTTGAACGCGGAAAGCATATGACGTTATAATTGGGATACCGTTGTAAAGTTATAGGTGTATCTCGCTATTTGTATGAAGCTATTGTATCATATTTGTTGGCTTATCAAAACTTACTTGATATCACATTCATATGGTCTGAAGTCTTTTATAACAACGCAGAAGGTTACAGTTTTACTATATCAACACTTCCGTAGGGAATCTAAGAGAGTCATCTATATTCGATTTTCAACCGAGAAACAAAACGCAACTGGCGCTTGGTCTGAATAGAGAATCCCTTTCCCGATGGATTAAACAGGACACAAAGTGCACTAATGTCAAGCAAGGAAGGAAAAGAACAATTGACGACTTTGACATAGATGTCATAAGACGGAGCTTTTGAAATGTTTCGACAAATCAACTTGTTACTCTCAGGAAACTAAAATTAAAACTGCAATCAGATTGCAGCATAGACATTTCTAAAATTACTCTGGAAAATTGTAGACCCGCCGCTTCACCTTCAGAAAAACTATAGGCGGCAGGAATATATAGGGAAAAGCCACTTTTAATTGCTGCCCGAAGTAAATACCTGAGACAGATCCGTGAGCGGGGGAGGAAAGGATATGATATTGATTTTTGGACGAATCCTGGGTCAATGCTCACCACACCAATGCTAAAGAATGGCAATCAGTAGACGGTGAACAGTATCAGCGGAAGACAAAGTACCAACTGCATCAATAAAAGATCAAATTAGGATTTGGGCTTGCTAAGGAAAATGTAAACTTCGATGATACATATTTGAAACCGAGTTGTTGCACCTGGTGAGGATGACAAATAAGACAAAGGTGTTTCATATTGGCAAAATCATGGAATAGGCCACACGTCTTTGGACTACCTCCATATCATGCTCACCTTAATCGATAGAGCTTTTTCTGGGCAAAGTAAAAGGGCAAGTTTCCGAACAGAACAGGACGTTTAAAATGTGGATGTTGAAGTTATGACACGGAGTCCCTCTCAATGATGACATGCAGTTCTGGAAGAAGTGTGTTGAACATGTCTGAGAGGGAAGCGAGTACTGGCCCCGAGATGGATTACAATTTGTCCAGCCAGTAACAATTATCAACCTCATGGAATCGTGAGATTCGGATGATACAAATCATATTTTGATTACAGACTGAGAAATAGCAACGTATACTTTTCCCATATCCAAATGCTCACCATCATACAATTTGTGGTGAAGTTAAGACACCCTGGGGTCTAATGGTGACCGAAGAGGAGGACTAACTGTTGCATATTGTATCCAAGTTCACGATTGCACATAAAGGCAACACAATTAATTACTTTACCTATCAAGTTGATATGGAATACACCTATGAATAGAATTGACATGGACAAATTCTAGGGGTTACTGTAAAAACTAAAATTTGAGCCCCCCTATTTGCAATTGTCAAAAGATCAAAGGAATTTACTGATGTCAAATCCGAGCATCTATGGACTACTGGTTAGCTTTATTTTAGCGTCATGGATAATCTAAGGCTGCATGCAAAAAAACACTGAGATCCAACAGGTAGTTTTCGAGAAAATCAATTTCAAACGTGCTCACGAATTAATGGACAGACTATAGCATCAAGAGAATCAATACTGCTTGTGTAGCAGTTTCCTTGTACAAGGCCCCAGAAAGAAAACAATAAGACAAGAAGAAAATGGGTTGACCGAAAGAAACAGGGTCGTCCGCTGTGTTATATTCTTGATTTAAAAGATAACATCACTCTTTCCACACTTCTGTCTTACTACAAACTAAGATGTTAATGAATACAACTAACCTAACTCTTTCCACACTTCTGTCTTACTACAAACTAAGATGTTAATGAATACAACTAACCTAACACTTTCCACACTTCTGTCTTACTACAAACTAAGATGTTAATGAATACAACTAACCTAACACTTTCCACACTTCTGTCTTACTACAAACTAAGATGTTAGTGAACACAACTAACCTAACACTTTCCACACTTCTGTCTTACTACAAACTAAGATGTTAATGAATACAACTAACCTAACACTTTCCCCACTTCTGTCTTACTACAAATAAGATGTTAGTGAATACAATAACCTAACACCGTTGGATCAATTAGAACAAGATACATAAATTATTTAATAATGAACTCAGGCTATGCATATATCAATTTAACCGTAGACATATTCACAGCAATAATCGTTTTTCTAAACTGTCATACAAATTTGGGTTGTTATAATACCTTTCCTTTTAAGTAGTAAAATTGTTCAAGTTCGATGGAACCAATGGATGATAATCACTGGATGGTGATAAGAAGGTTCAGTCCCTTCCTGTCAGATATGGAACGACTTGAACACGGTTGCAGCATCCATCAAAATGGTGGTCGTCATACGTCTGGTTATACGTCTAAGTTCGATTTAGTGTCGTCTCTGTCCGTTGAGGCCCCTGGTCTGTCATCCAAGATGATGATTAATTGTTTCTCTGTTATTGTATATGAACAGTCGAATCACAGTAAGATTACTCCTATAGCTATAACTACACTTTCTAGTATGAGTTCTGCCTAGTAGAACTATAGTTGATTTCTCACCTCTATCAGCAATGTACACAAGGATATTGAAAAGAAAATAAATTGCCAGAAAACAACATCTGAATCTACCGAATCTGACTTCTATCATCTACTACTTGCTGTTTGTTCAATATGTTACCTTTATAGATCTCTGAAATAAATCAACTTGTTCAATTGTATTGGTAGATTGTCTCCTACTATTTTCCATCTTGCTCACATACTCAGCCTCTGCACAATCTGTTCTCTACCTGTTATCTCTAGTGGTTTCTGGCGTACTTTTTCAGTGGTTTCTGGTTTAAATACCTCTAAATCTATTTCTCAGCTCATATATCTGTAACCAAACCCCAGCTGCCTACCCGGGTCTCCAGATTTCGAGATTAAGGAGTCCTCGAATACCATGGGATAAACCAATGGTCTGAGTTTGTAAACTGCTGGTTGCAATCAAGAATTAGTAAACAAGGTGTTAATACAGACTCAAGGACACCCAGTGCAATAAGGGTGGTGGGTGGTTTAGTTGACCGACTATACCCTAATTAGGATAAAGT
Source organism: Arion vulgaris (assembly GCA_020796225.1). NCBI lineage: Eukaryota > Metazoa > Mollusca > Gastropoda > Stylommatophora > Arionidae > Arion > Arion vulgaris. The sequence continues at coordinate 30,602,275 of CM036768.1, read as the reverse complement.
GAAACTGTTTACTTGTTGGCAGTACTACATGTTATGTTAGGATCAAGAGGATCAATGCTGCGTGTTGGCAGTACTAACATGTTAGTGTTAGGATCAAAAGATATCAATGCTGCTTGTTGACAGAACTAACATCTTATCAATAGATGTGTAAAATAAAGATTGATAGATTTTATTTGATCAGTAGTTTTTGATTTTGTAAATGTTTTTTCTCATCTTGTTTGTTTTGTTTATTATCTCTCTCTCTCTCTCTCTCTCTCTCTCTCTCCCCGCCTAGACTGATGAACCATATTTTATCATGAATGCTACCGTGGTTTTGGTTATTGGTTACTAAACTGACGTCATTGTACTCCGGGCAGATGCATAGGTGCTCAGTCTCCCCAACAGATATCAAAGAGTATGCATACTGATGGTTCCTGTGGCTCGCTGATTAACACACACCTCTCACTCTGCCTCTCAGGCATCCAGTTGACTTGAACAACGGGTAATTCCAAACTGCCTAAATCGCATCCATTCAACATCGATTTTAGTGTCCTCATCCCAAAAGACAGTCGCGAAGAGACCGAATAATATCGCCCTTATCCATCTTCAACTCGCCAACAATCGATGCTGTTGATGCAAGCCGGTCCGCTTTCTCATTACCGTAAGCACCCGCATGCCCAGGATAGTATATCCGTAAGCCGCTGGAGGCTAGAAACTTCTATAGACGACATCCACTCATACTGAAACCTGCATTTCTAGATCTTGTGACGCATCGACTGGCGTCAGATCAACAACTGCCCCTGAAAATGAAGTCCCGAGGATCAAATGGAGGGCAGCAGTAACGGCCCTCAACCTCCATCCTCATACTAGAAGTGTTGTACTGACGCCCACTTCGCTCTGCAACAACCCTACAATGCGCATTAGCCAAGAAACTCCAGCCGGACTTCTCACCACGTTGAACCGACCCATCGGTATATACAACATCATCATCCCTTGAATGATCTTCTCTCAGCTGCTTAACTGCGAGATCAGCCTTCATGTTGCCCCAATCTCTACATTTTCTTCCAAGAGTAATGATAACGTTGAGATAGTTGGTCATGCTACCATCTGTTGGGATCCATTCTTCCTTTTGTATGGTCGCAACCGTGTCACCTGGATTTTTCTCTCAGCCTGGGCCATCCACAACATGCCACGCTTGATTCTCGTGCCCGTAACACTATTAGTGTTCTTGTGTAGTGGATGTCTCTTATCCGAAGTAACCCGCAATATGCCTTGGTTTGGCGTTTGCATCACGGGATAGTGACAGAAGCAAGCAATACTTATCTTCAAAAAGGGGGTATCTCTAGTGCACCGCAGAACTATACGCATACTTTCATTCTGAACCCGTTCGAGTCGTTTACATTGTGATCTTGATATCGTAAGAATTCCGAGTCCGTAATCTACAACGACATAACTAGTCGATTGAACAAAAGGGAATAGTCCCTCAAGGTGTGCGGCCACCATAACTTTAAGAGTCGCAAGACCACGCTTACACCGTTGTATCGTCTGTTCAATTTGGTGTTTGAAAGATAGACTGCGATCAAAGGTTATCCCAAGATAGCGCAGCCTGTCTCTGCGTTCGATGGTATGTTCATCAAAGATTACACAGGGTAGGTCAGCTTTGACGATGTGATTATTCAACGAGCACCACAACATACACGCTTTTTCTTTATTGACCTGAGGCGAGACTTCTACACCAACCGAGATGGTACGCAATGTTTTCTGAATGTCGTCAACCATCTCTCGTCTATCTGAACCAGTCCTATATTTAAGATATCATCTGGAAATATCAATGTCCCACCCAATCCGGTTGGTGAATTTTAGCTACATTTGCTGTGTAAATATTAAACAACACGGGTGATAGAGGAGAAACCTGGGGTAATCCCGGGCATATACGTGCAGGATCCGATGTCCATGTTCCTAAACGTAGTGCAACGGTTCTCTCCAGAAGCAGCTAACCAGTTCACCAGCCAAGGGGTTAACTTCACATTTAATCAAAGAGCGCACCATTATTGAAACATTCACCTTGTAATAAGCATCCTCCAGTCGATGGCCCACAACAGTCTCTTGCTTGGATTGGAAGCCTTCATAAACATCATATGCAAACGTGCTAGCATTGTTCCATGTCCCTCTCATTGACCGGTAGCTACCCAAAGTGTCAGGGAGGATGTGGTCTTCCTAAGTGACACATTACCTTTCTGACCACTATCTTTCTAGTAATTTGCCATATACATTTTGCAAGGTGATATGCGGTAGCTGTGAGCAGTTAGGATCCTTCCCATGTTGGGGGCGGTCGTAAATAACTATGAAACCAATCCTGGGTACCACAGCATTCAGTACACTTTGTTAAAAATTTATCACAACTGTAGTAATAACAGTCTCGTCCAGCTGTTTGATGTGATGATTTTGGACACCATCAGGCCCTGGAGGTGCTAGCTTCCTTGAGTGCATTAACATCATCCTTGTTATTAAGTCAATGTAAGGTTCTCCAGAGCTAGTAATATCACGAAAAGCCATTTTTTTTTCTCCTATCCAGAAGCACTTCAGTTTTTGGCTCGATGCCATGGGCTAACCTTCAGTTCGGTGCCACGAAAGGTAAATCTGGGGAATCTGTGACTTTTTCTGCATCCGCGGAATAGAACCCGCACACACAGAGGGATAGTCACCCGTAGTCCAACGCTACGAACACGCTGGGCAGACGGGCCTACGAAGATATGATTATGGCGGTCAGTTTTATCACCTTTTTCTGTCTGTTCCAGAATTTTGAAGGAACCCTGCCCTTTTTCTGCATCTGTTGTCAAGACAGCTCCCGAATCCGTAATGTAGGAAAAGACTGGCTGGTATTCCTCCTGTTCATTTTGCGATGAAGCTGCAACTTTTTACCGTGGTTTTGGGACTCCATTGTCGACAGGGTTCTCGTGAAGCTCTGTGTTTATGGGCCAGGTTTCTTTTCTTAGGCCTGCTATCATTGGCAATCTTGCAGTTTTTTGCCGTCATGTACGCCTTTTTTGCATGAGCACAGGCTAGTTGCGTCAATTTTAATTTGTTAAAATGTGGGCGAAGTTTTTTGTGCCGGTACGGAGGAGGGAAAATAGCAGCTTGTTCACTACTAGATAGACCATAGTACCCGTTTGGCGTTGTAATACTGTGGAAGGTCTTTTGACCATTTGTATTTATAGTGCCAGCCGATCGTTGTTCTGGCCTCCTCATAACTGGATCTCGAGATCTGTCTGAGGTAGTCGCCGCTTCTTAGCTAGGGTTGTCAGATTGTTCATTTCCGCTTATGTTCAATGTGATGAGATCCACTGAATGAGGTGCGTTTAAGTGAGTATACTAGTGCATCGAGGGGCGCTTTCAGCCCCATTGAGCTCTGTTTTGTACAATTTTTAGTGCCGTGATGACCGATAGTGCATCGGTGAATATCACGACTTTGTTGCGAGAGGTGCCTCTTCTCTCTAGGATCATTTCTGCCGCTGCTCTTATTGCCTCTGCCGGTAGTTATTCGAGTCCTGTGGCAATCGCTTTCGTGACCGTCGCTTTCTTTGAGAGTTTAAGCCTATTCCTCCTCCACCATCACTGATTGCGTTCCCTTTCGATCCATCAGTATACACATGTATCCCCTTATTTTCAGGTGCTCAGTCGCTATGTAATTTTCTGTGCCCCTCTTCTTTCGAAGTTTTCTTGCTGCCCTTTTTTAGTATGCCTGGGATTGATTCCCTTAGTTCCGACATTTTGATTTTCCACGGCGGGCATTTATCGGGTGCCGGGATTGATTTGACTTTACATTTTGCTGGCCCCATGGTCCTTTGCATTTTTTTCGAAGCTGGTTTCTTTATCCTGCCCTTCCGGGGTCCGTTCATTCTTTCGGGATAGAGGTGGAATGAACGTTTCAGTTTTTCCGCCAGTATCAAGACTTTTCTGTACCTTCGGTCTGTCATTGGTTGGATGCCTGTGATCGTTTCCATCGTCTTGATGGGCGTGGACTTCATGGGTCCCGTGATTATGCTATTGCACGGTTTTGACTATTGCTCACTCTGAAATTGCTTGTTGGATGCACTACTCCCACGCTGTGAGAACATATGTAGGTTGTTTTAGAAACGTTTATGTTCAATTCCACTTTTTTGACCAGTCTATCTATTTTTTAACGTATCTTGCAGTCGATTGTTGCTGGGCATTGACTCTTCATGCACCCATATTGCCAGGTCGTCGGCATAAAGGCAAGGTACTCCTTTGGTAGGCATGTTGCTATGTCATTGCAAAGATTAGAAAGAGAGTTGGTGAGAGCACTCCTTCTTGGGGGACCCTTGCTCTAATGTGGGCCCTTTTTACGGTGTATCCCTGAACTTGAACCTTGTTGTTCTGTTCTCTAGGTATCTATCATTTGAACTTTCTTCCCCTTTTTACCGAGGTGAGAAGCTTCAGTCTTAGCCCCTCTTTCCAGACTGTGTCAAACGCCTTCTCCATATCTACCAAAACTGCCAGTGGCTGTTTCTTTTCTTGGAAACCATATTCGATTTCCTGGGCGATATAGGTTACTTCTGTAGATCGGTACTTTTGAAAGCCTCCCGTTTGTACCATGATAAGCTATTTACTTTCTAAATGTCAAGATAGCCGTTTGTTCACAATGCGTTCCATGAGTTTGCCCGTGCAGCTTAAGAGACTTATTGGTCTGTAACTCGCCGGGTCGAGTTTATTTTTCTGGTTTAAGGATGGGTACCATGATCGCTTCCTTCCATTCTCGCGGTACTATGCATGTTCTCCACAACATATTTAGGACGGCCAGTAGGCCTTTTGTTCTTGTACCCAAGTTCTTAAGCATCTCATTTGTGATCTCATCCTTTCTGGGTGACTTTCTGAGCTTCAGCTCCTTAATCCTCTTCCAACTCGTTTCTTTGGGGAATGTATCCGTTAGGTGACTATCGGTTTTTCTTGGCTCTTGGGGGGCTCACGCATTTCTTTGTGTCCTCACTTTTGTCTTTGTTGCTGATTCTGCTGACTTATTTTTTTAAATTTTGACATTTTCAGCTTCCCTTCTAGAGCAAACTTTTATCTTGTTACAGGACTATTGGGGGGCGGCTGGTACGTCACCCAGCGCTTTGCCAGCTACTACAATTTGTGACTGTCCTATCAAGGTTCAGGGATTCGGTCTTATCAACCCAGCTCTGTTGTGTTGATCGTTGACCTCCCGCTTGTACTTAGCCGCTGCTGCCTTGTATGCAGTATTGGTCGTTACTGTCTGTGCCTGTTCTGCTTCTCTCCTTGCCACTTCAATTACATTTTCAAGCTTCTGGGAACTCTGCTGTCCAGTATGGCTTATAATCCTTCCGTCGGCCTCTTGGGATGGATTCCAGTCCGCTTTCAGGATTGCTTGAGAGTTCCTTGACAGGGGTGCAGGGTTTTTTTTCATGCGTGTTGAGCTGTTCAACATTGGTATCTATTAGTGCCGCGTACTGTTTCTAATTGTTTTTTTTTTAATTCCACCGCGGCAACCACATTTTGGGCTCAGGTACAAATTTTAGGTCTACTTGCAGCTTGACGAGCCTTTGCTCACTATCTCCTAGTTGCTTTGTCACCCGACGTACTGTTTTTGTGGAGATGTCACTTGTTAGAAGGCCAAATCGGGGTGTTTGTCGTAGGCCACCTTCTTGAGTCTTGGTAGAAGGTTGGGGATTGTCTGAGTGGAGAAGGAAGTCTGGGTGTCTTGGTGGAGAAGGAAGTCTGGGGCATTGATGAGGAACAGGTTGTTCCAGTCTTCTCCAGTTTTCCACTTCTACGCCTCTGCTGTTCGTTCGAGGTAGCCCCATCTTTCTGAGTGGCTGTTGAAATCACCGACCACCATGCATGCTGTATCATTTATAGTCATTGCCTCGAGAGACAGCGAGATGTCAGTTGGGCAGAATAAGTTATACACGAAAATCCTCATTTTATCCCTGTAATGAGGACGCCTACGATCTCTGCTGCACCGGCACCTCCTGTGGTTACTTTCATTTCCTTTGCTGTAATGCCGTTTCGTACTAGGGGGAAGACTCCACCTTTGTGTCCCCCTCGGTCTATTCTGGGTTTGGAACCTCTGATCCCGAATCTAAGTTGGGCATTTAGATGTGTCTCTTGTATGCACGCAATATCAATTTCGTCTTCAGCAAGTCTTATTGCGAGTGCTTGCTTTTTGTAATGGAGACCTTCGGCATTCCATTGCCTGCTTAATCGTCTCTGGCCGTATTTTACCATATGAATCAGTAGCTTTTTCCCGTGGGCCTGCTCGCTGCTTTGCCGAGTTGGAGGGCGGCACCGTCGATAAAACGGGCCCTTCGAAGCATGGGACCCGGCACTCGTCCTGGCCGACGGATCTCCACAGGTTTATCACCATATCGAGATTCTATACTAAACATATTCTTAAAAAATTTGTCATGCAGCCTTTGCATGGTTATGCTACGTCACAACTTTCAGTATCATTTTTAGCTCAGGTACTTATCTTTCGGCCGTGTGTCCGATTGCAAAAATCTTTTACTGAGTTCGCTCTCCTTTAACCCTGCGCTCTGCTCTGCTGTCCCCAACCAAAACCCACAAGGAGCAGGTTGCTATTTTCTTTCAGGGGAAACAATCCGTAGACGACCTGTTCTCCCGGGCTGATGAGCGTCATGTGCCCAGCTATACCAGTTTTGTTCATGGACTGCTTGGTTTGCCTACCGTCCAGTTTTGTGTAAGGTTTACCCGCCAGCCTATGATTGTCCCCAACCATAAATTACAAGGCAGCAGTGGTGCCCGCGAGGAAAAACAGTTTTTTTTTCGTGGGTCGCTTTATGGACGCTCGTGTCGATATGGCAGTTGCATTTGCTCTTTAATTTCATTTGATCCGGAAACCCCGGGGTGGGGCCCCTGCACATCAATGTATGGGTCGTTTCATTCGGGGGTATCAGCGCAACAGCTTTTGCACTGCCGTTCATCACCCGACCTGATTTTCGGGGATGTTAATTGCGCGAGCAATCGTACCCTGCCCGGCTGTCTCGGGGGGGCAGTTTCGTAAGGCGCTAGAACGTAACTTTAGGGGTTTTGTTCGGTCAACTTTACCCAATATTTTTACCCGTTTGGCCTCATATAAGGAGTTTTTTCGCAATCTTCTCTTGTGCCGCTGTCACCTGATGTACCACATTTTCCGTGCATCGGGAGTTTCGGGCAAGCCGCTCAACTCGCGCCCCATGACTTCGATTTTCGCTCCGTTCTGGGTGCACCTCTCATCCCTTCGCATACAGCCTTTCCCCTCTGCCGGGGAAACTGATATGAAACATGTTCACACATCGCCGTTTCATGACCGTTCCTCGGGACTGCTCCGACATTCATCTCGACTAGTACAGTTCTCCAGTTTTGCTTCGTGTGGGTTCTGTTTTCTGTTTGAGGTGCACCTTTCAACCCTTCGCATGCAGCCTTTCCCATCTGCCGGGAAACTTATACAAATAACGTGTTCACACATCTGCCGTTTCATTTAGCGTGCCACGGGACTGCTCCGACACTCAGCTTGACTCGTGCACATGGCACCGAGTTTCACTTCGTGTCTCGTCTTTGGGATGCACCTGTTTGTTCTTAAATTCGGTCATTTACTCCGTGGGAGTTATTGTTTTGTTCACGGACGCTCGTGCTCTGCTGATTCGTACTTCTTTTTTTAACTTGGGCCTATTTTATCGGACTTCGGCCAGGAAATGTGTGCGGTGTTCAGGGATTTCCGGCTCCTGCATTGATTTTTCGTGTTTGTACTACCACCACAGTTTTGTTCGCGGACGTTAGTACGATGCTGTTTCGTACTATTTTTTTCTTTTTTTTTTTAACTTGGGCATATTTTAGCGGACATCGGCGAGGAGATGCGTGCTTGTTCAGGGATTTTCGGCCCCTGCATTGTTTTTCCGTGCTTGCACTACTACAACTACCTGTAGGTCTCTCCGATCCCTGCCCCCATTGGCTAGACCGGAACCACAGTCTGTTTCCAGGGTCACCACTTGAAGGGATTTTAGACATATAAATAAAAACGAAGGGCGGGAGACGACCATCTTGGAAGGAGTCATACTGACAAATAGAAGAAGAGGAACACAACGCAGGATATGGATTCATGGTGTAACTGATGGTTTGAACATGACCGCTGCAGAGGTGGTATATCTGGCCTATGAGAGATGGAAATTGAGAAGAACTGTTGAGGTGGAAAAGTTTTGCTCAGGACCAAGCTATTTGGTGATCATGATACTGAAATGTTTGTTTCATAAGAACATTTTTTCTAGTAAAGAAAAGATTTGATTTTACTCAAACTGTGATAAACGTCATTAGATGTCGTCGCTGTTGCTAACGATACTTTGGCAACAGAAGCAAGTCCAAGACAAATGGAATCTAATACAAAAGATATCTGGTAAGAATTTAATTTTGGGTTGGTTTTGTTTTCATTCACTGGGTAGATACAGCAACATGAATTGCGGCTTTGATTATAGAAAACATTTGTACATATGGTATTTACAATGGCTTCAGCATCTGCCGGGGAGACTGAGTACTTCCCGGGGCGCCAGTAGAAGTTATAGTTCGTTCCAAAACTCTTGAACATCTTTACCGACCGATATAAAATCATCCACTTGACATAAATTATTCAAACAGAATCCCGTGGAAATTAATCAGTTCACAATGTATTCTACCAACTGTCATTGGCTTATGTACATAACATTTATTTTCATTTATAGAAGTGGAAGGTAAAATTGTTCACAATTGCACCTTTCTTTTTATAATATGTAATAGGGATACGTCTGTGCAAAACATTCTCCACCATTTTGTGCATTACTGTAAATTCTAAACTTTGATTATTATTTTGTTGTGCTTATGCAAGTTATTTAACAAAAACGTTTTTGCATCAACTAAGCTATCTACCAATTAGTTAAACATAATTTCGTAAGGTCATGAAGTATCTCTCTCTCTCGCGATCCCCTTTTCCAGCCTTAGCATGGGTATGCTACGTCACAACGTTCAGTATCATTTATAGCTCTAGTGCTTATTCTTCAGTGAAGTGTATGATTACAACAAGCGTTTACTGGGTTCGCTCTCCGTTAGCTTCTTGCTGTCCCCAGCCAACATGCAAGGCAGCAGGTTGTTATTTTCTTTCAGGGTAGCGACCCTTAGACGACCTGCCCTCCGGGTTGATGAGCGTCATCAGCCCAGGTAACCAGTCATTTTGTGGACTACTTGGTCTTCCTGCCGTCCAGTTTTGTGTACGGTTTGCTCCGCTAGCCTTTGATTGTCCCCAATCAAACTACAAGGCAGCAGTGGTTCCTGCGATGGGAACATAGTTTTTGTCCTGGGACGACGTTTTACTTGTATACCATATTCTTAGCTATTTTCTAGTATCGTGTCGGCACTTGGAAATTTACAGTTGCTTTGCATTTTACCTTGTTCCGGGCTGGGCTGGGTCCACGCACAAAATAATGTATGGTTCGTTTCATTAGGCGCTATCAGCGCACTCACATTTGCATTTCAAATCATCACCCACCCTGATTTTTCCGGGGATGTTAATTGTGAGAACAGTACCCTGCCCGTTTCTCAGGGAAGGCAGCTTTGTTAGACGATAAAACGCGACTTTACGGTTTACGCTCGGGTAACTTTACCCAATAGCTATATCTTCGCTCGGCCTTTTGAAAGGAGTTTATCGCATTCTTCCCATGTGTCGCCTTCACCTGTCGTTTTATCACTAGCACATTCTGTGTTTGAGAGCCGCGGTAGCGTAATTGTTAGTGAACTCGCTTCTCAAGGCTGGTGGTCTGGGTTCAACTCCCGCAGTTTGCGCGGAATTTTTCCCGACCGCGACCGCTCTCAGGTCGACACAGCCTCAACTAGGTACCAGACATGCTCTGGGAAAGTAAAGGCCGGCGTGATGCTGACCACAACACCCATCGTGTGCCGACGGGCAATCAAATAGACAGGCCTAACACTGTATTGCCCAATATACACGAGTTATGAAAGGGTTCCTTATTTACTTTTTTATATTCTTTGTCTACTCCGCATTTGGGATCACCTATATATCGGCCGTATGCGGGTTCGCTCCACTTCGGTGCCTACCCCACCGTGTTTATCGGGTTTCTCACCTTACACACATGTGCCGTACCTCGAGACTGTCCTGACACGCAGCTCAACCCGTGCACATGTCTCCGAGTTTCGCTCCGTTTGGACCCTCCTCTCTCTTCTGGATGCACTTCTCAGCCCGTTGGGTGCAGCTTTTCTTACAGGCCGGGAAGCTGCTAATTATGGTACGACCGTTGTGTTCACATTTACCGTCACATTTACCGTGTCTGGAGACTGCCCTGACATGTAGCACAACTCGGGCACAGGTCTCTGAGTTTGGCTCTATGTAGGCCCACGTCTCTACTTCTGGATACACCTCTCATCCCTTCATGTTCGTTTTTGTTTTTATGGACTCTTGTCCCGTAGGTGGCAATTGTAGTGCGGTGATTTACTCCGGCGGAGTGAGCATTTGTTTACTGACGTCTCGTAGCTGCTGTTTTTCTACGTTTCTGCAAAATTGTGGATTTGTTTCTTCGGACAACGGTCAGAAGATGCGTGCATTTTGTTCAGTGATTTCTAAAACCAGGATTGCTCTTCTGTGCTTGGACTACTACCGCTACTTTAACTCTCCCTCGTTCCCTGCCCTCTTATCCAGACCGGAACCAATATCTGTTTCCAGGGTCACCACGAGCAGGTGGAGCACGATCTTGATTAGTGCCAGCTCACTAAACCTGGTGCGGCGTTGTGTCTATGCGTCTTTAACAACGTGAGGTATATACGACTATTTGCAAAAAATTACTTTTATCCGTCAGATGGATTTCGTACAAATTAAATCTTAGTGTATTCACGAAATTTGAAACGAACTATAGTTATATAAGGTACTGGTTATTGGTAGGAAATAAACAGTAACCAGTAAACAATAACCAACAACCAGTAACATATAACCGGTAACCGGTAAAATATAACCAGTAAGCAATAACCAGTAAAAAATAACCGTAGTAACCAGTTCAGTAAGTTAATGATCCGTTCATAAACATCGACATTTGAAGAGGTTAATGATCCGTTCATAAACATCGACATTTGAAGAAGTTAATGATCCGTGCATAAACATCGACAGTTGAAGAAGTTAATGATCCGTTCATAAACATCGACATTTGAAGAAGTTAATGATCCGTGCATAAACATCGACATTTGAAGAAGTTAATGATCCGTTCATAAACATCGACATTTGAAGAAGTTAATCGTCCGTGCACAAACATCGACATTTGTAGAAGTTAATGATCCGTGCATAAACATCGACATTTGAAGAAGTTAATGATCCGTGCATAAACATCGACATTTGAAGAAGTTAATCGTCCGTGCATAAACATCGACATTTGAAGAAGTTAATCGTCCGTATGGTGCCGGGGCCAACTAGGGAAGCAAAGAATAGTACCACTGTAACATACAATGCATGTCGTAAGAGGCGACTGGTGTAGGCCCTAGAGATGCTACCCTAGTAAAGAGAAAGATACATAAACAAACATCGACATTAGAAGAAATAAATGATACATAGGCAAACATCGACATTAGAAGAAGTAAATGATACATATACAAACATCGACATTAGCAGAAATAAATGATACATAGACAAACATCGACATTAGAAGGAGTAAATGTTACATAGACAAACATCGACCTTAGAAGACGTAAATGATACATAGACAAACACCGACATTTGAAGAAGTAAATGATACATAGACAAACATCGACATTAGCAGAAATAAATGATACATAGACAAACATCGACATTAGAAGTAGTACATTATAATTAAAACGGAGGAGAGGTCATTAATAGTCCAACGCAATTTGGTGTTTTATTTTACGTTTGAAACGTACAAATCATCTGTTTTTCATTGCACACTTCAAGAAAATATATTGACCTTTGCAATCATTATTCGCATATAATATCTAATCTTGTCTTGTAACTTCCATGTAGCGATGAGTGTATCTCACACTGAAATACAACAGAGAGGACATGGATTTCTAAGTTACAAATTTCATCACATCATTCGTATTGCCTTCTTGGCAATTCTGTTTCATGCACATTCTGGTATGTCTAATTTTATTAATAATTTATTGTATCGAATAATTGCAATCTTCTTCTTCATCTGCCTTCTCACTAGATTGGGATTTCGGATTCTCTAATAAAGGCATCGGAATGCCTCAGATTATCAGCTACGCCAAATAGTTTGTCTTGGACGCTAGTGTAAGTGGGCCACCTCTTTCTTCTCAAGTCTGCATGCTGGGGGCAGTTTTGTAGGATATAATTCCTATGATTTCTGCTTCCCCGTTTGTGCCGACCTCTTCCCGCAGTAAGTTTTGGCAACCCTCATGATGGTAGGTCTCACATTCTTACTGTGTGACTAAATCTCAGAGGCAGATTGACGATCGTAGAATCCGTTATCCTACTCCTCATTGTGAGGGTCGTTGCACCATGTTATGCGCCTTACGGCCTGTTGCATCCGTTTTCTGCAAGCATTTGTTTCGGGTTAGCATTCCCTAGCGGACACATGCATCCGATTTCAGCCAAATCTCCTTAGTCGCCTCTTACGACATGCGTGGCATGTAGCAGTGGTTCTATTCTTGACACCCTACATTTTGGGCCACGGTAACCACTCGGGCGTAACTGCATTGGAGAATGTGCCTTCTATTTACAAATACGGCATCTACATGTTATAAAATCTGCATGTTATAAAATCTACATGTTATAAAAAAAAAACATAGACAATGAATATCTGAACGCAGAAGGTTACATATACTCTCTATTTCGGTTGCACAAGTTATGCATATCGAAAGATGCAGCAAGACAGAAAGCCATGAGAGAAACATTAGTAGATATATCAACCAACACAGAACGAGAGTTAGTCGATACACATTAGTCTATGTTAGTCGATGCACATTAGTCTATGTTAGTCGATACACATTCGTCTATGTTAGTCGATACACATTAGTCTATGTTAGTCGATACACATTAGTCTATGTTAGTCGATGCACATTAGTCTATGTTAGTCGATACACATTAGTCTATGTTAGTCGATACACATTAGTCTATGTTAGTCGATGCACATTAGACGACATGCTTATAGTCCGTTTACAAATGTTTGCCCTCAGTCAAGTTCAATTTTCTCAAAAAGCATCTGTTGTATTGATTTGAAATTTTGCAGGCAGTCTTATATTTACGATGACCAAAGGAATAGGTCGTTGACAGGTCGAAATGCAGCTCAGATTTTGCATATCGGCGAATTTATTTGATGTTTTGCGAAAACTTTAGCAAAGCTATGCAAAAGAACAAATTTTACAGTGATACACTTCATATAGGTTAAGGATGTCATACAAGGCGGATCCCTATTCATATAGTGATGGGTGCCATGTAAATAATTAACATAGACATATAATTAGCATAGACATATGGAAGAATTATAAAATAGAAAATTACTGGAGTATGACAATAATATATTTCTAACCTTATTCTGTGTCGGACGAGTCCAGTAGATTGATGACTGTTCTTCTTCTTCTTTTGTCGTCACACTGCTACCGGGTTGTTGCCCAGTGTCGTCACACTGCTACCGGGTTGTTGCCCAGTGTCGTGGTTTTGTGTTTTTCTCTTGCGCTGTTCTGGTGGCTTGTGTGATTGTTATCTTTGCTCTTTCACAGGATTCTGCTACGCCATCTAACCATCTTTTCCGTGGTCTTCCTCTTTCCCGATGTTCCGTTGTAGAAGACTCTGTATACTGTGGAGTTTGGATGCAATCTTATTAAGTGGCCAAACCACTTCATTCTTTGTTTATCTATGTAATTCAAGCACGGTTTAGTGCCAACTTTCTTTCTCATGCTGATGTTGGTGATTCTGTCTTTTCTTGTGTTGTTGGTAACTTTTCGCAGGCAACACATTTCACATGTAGTTATTTTTGTGACTGCGCTTTACTCAATGTCCATGTTTGGCTTTGGTAACACAAAGTAGGTATAAAAATGCTGTTGATCATCTGTTGCTTAGCTGCCTGTGAAATTTGTGGGTGCCTTAACAGTGGGGCTAGCTGGTAGGTTACAGCATTTGCTTTTGTACTCTAGCCTCTATCTCTCTATCCAGTTTTCCGTCTTCTGTGAATATGCTTCCCAAGTATTTGAATTCTTTCACTTGGTTTATTTTAGTGCCATTGACATGGATGTCTAGATTATTATGTTTTCTTCCCATATTCATTATTTCTGTTTTAGTGTTGTTGATTTTCATGTCATGTTTTACACAAATTTTGTTCAAGGTGTCAATATGATGTTGTAGATCTTGTTCATTTTGATGTATCAGGCACTGATCATCTGCAAACAGCAGTTCATTTATTTCATCATTATCTGAATTTGACTCTTGAGTTATTTTATCCATATATGCAATAAAGAGTAGTGGTGAGAGGACACAACCTTGTCTAACACCTGATGTAATGGAGAACCAGTCGGTCATTCCTTCTGTTGTTCTTACTGTACTCTGGCTATCTTGATATAAGGCCATGATATTACCTAATAGTTGTCCCTGGACGCCATATTCTTCAAGGATCTTCCATAGTTTGCACCTGTTTACTCTATCAAATGCCTTTTCTTGGTCTATAAATATAAGCTGTTTACTTTGATTCTATTCAATTGTTTGTTCGCAGATCTGTCTTAGTGTAAATATTGCGTCTGTGCAGCTCTCTTACCACTCCTAAACCTAAACTGGCTATTGCTTAACTGGGGCTCTAATATATGTCTTGCTCTTCACTCCAATATGTGTGCAAACATTTTTCCTATGTGGCTCAAAAGAGAGATACCCCTGTATGTTTCACACTCTCTTTTGTCTCCTTTGTTCTTCCATATTGGGACTATAATAGCTCTCTGCCAGTCCTCTTGTGCCTCCCAGGCTATGTTTAAAAATTCTGGTCAGCCATGTTATTGCTGTTGTTTTACACGCAAGTAACATTTCTGTTGTTATACCATCTATCCCTGCTGCCTTCCTTCTTTTGCTTTGATTTAGTGCCATTTCAACTTCGGATTCTAAAATGTTCAATTGTTGGTATTTTCCATGTTTCATTTGAAATGTTTCTGTGCCTTGTGTTTCGCAGTTTAACAGTTCCGTAAAATATTCTTTCCATCTGTCTTTAATATCTTTGCTGATTGTAAGATGTTTCTTAGACTTGTTATTTATAATGGTGACTGGATTGAATTGTTCTTCTCTTAGCCTCATTGCCTTGATGCTTCTGTAAATTTTCTTGGTGCCTTAGTGCATAGTTCCGCTAAATGTTCTCCATACTTTGCCCAAGATTCTGATTTTGATGACTTTACTTTATTTTTACTATTCATTCTTGCTGTTCTGTATTTGGTGTAGTCTTCATCTAATTTTGACTTTTGCCACCTGTGAAAACACTCTTTGTTTTCATGTATAGACCTTTTAACTTCTTCATTCCACCATACTGTGTGCTTTCTGTACTTATTTAACTTTTTAAGTCCACAATTGTCTTTCACTATATCCATGATATTTGTTTTGAAGATTTGCCATTCTTTATTTATGTTGCTTACTCCCTCTAGGGTGTTAAAAGCTGATGTAACTGCTCCTTCAATTTGATTCCTAGTTTCATTATTATTCAGCTTTTCAATATCTATTATTTCAATTTCTTGAGTTGTACTCCTGTCTTGTTTTCTATTTGATTTTTGTAGAAATAGTACCACTGGTCTATGATCAGAGTCTAATATTGCATTTGGGATGGCTCTAGCGTTTTGTATTCTCCATCTTTCACTCCGTTTTGATAGTATAAAGTCGATCTGTGATGCTTGATTAATATTATTCCATTTATACCAGGTTAATATCTGGCTCCTCCTATGTTGGTAAAATGTATTGGTGATAAATAGATCATGTTCTGCACATATATTAAGCTGGTGTTCCCGTTGCTGTTGCATTTCGTTGTTGTGTCGCTAAATGGTCCTAGATGTGTCTCCCATGGTGTTCTTCGCTCACCGAATCTTCCGTTAAAATCTCCCATAATATATATGTTGTCAATGTTGTTGACTTTACTAATGTTTTCACTTAATTCGTCAAAAAATGTGGTTCTTTCTTCTTCACTATATGAGTCGTTGCATGGTGCATGAATCTGTATGTAAGTTACTTTCCTCTTACCTTGCGCTGTTCTGATACGGATGATTCGTTCTGATGTATACTCTATTTCTAATATAAATTTGGCTGCTGTAGGGGCAATAATGAACCCGACTCCATGTTTGTTGTTTTCGCCTGGTTGTGCTCCTCGCCATGTAAATACGAAATCTTTATGTATTTTCTTAATACCCTGTCCTTTTCTTCTAGTGTCAGCTACTCCCATGATTGTGATTTTATGTTGGATCATATATTCTACTATCTCTGTTGTTTTATCTCCTAATCCACTAATATTCCACGTTGCTATCCTAAACTCTGGTGTTTTACGTATTGCTGTGTTCTGTGTTGGTGCTACTTCCGCCGGCTTTGTTATTGTGTGTTTGCTTTGAACGCCGTTGTTACCGCGTTCTAGGTTGAATTAAATGCAAACAATCCTTTCTCCAATATTCATCTTCTTCTTTCAAGACATGGTCCTCACATTTTATCCAGTAAGCTTTATCAACATTTGATAGCGCAGCGTGTGTTAGTATCTTGACGTCAGACAATTTGAATGTAGTATTTTCAGCTGCCACTTGTCCTTTAATTTGAGCCCACGCAAGTTCTATTGGGTTTAAATGGGAATGGTACGGTGAAAGTCTCAAACACCTATGACCACGCTCATCTATCACCTTGTCAATTTGAAAAATTTCTTTAACTTTTGTGTCTGCTTTACAATGGACAATAATTCTGGTTTGAAGTAAGTTTCATTGGACGGAATATTTTCTCTGATGAGCCACATCTTTATTGCATCTTTTGTGCTCGATGTCGTAGGTATTTTGTCTTCTTGTGATATAACATTGTGATATGATGCATTGTTTATTATGAGACAAGATGGTCTATCTAAAGATGGAAGAACTGTTTTCTCGAGCCAATTTCTAAATATTTGGCCATTCATCTTTGCGTGATAATCCCTATTGTCTGTAGACTTTGAAACGAAAACGAGTTCAGCATTCTGCAATAATCCATTATGTCTACTACCACCGTGGGCTATGACTAAATGTTGTCCTTTACTACTTGGTACATATCGCTTTATCCTTCCATCTACTGACTGCCATTCCTTTGCATTGGCGTGATGTGCATTGATCCATGTTTCATCCAAATACACAATATCATAACTTTCTCTGCACATTTCTCTTACTTCACGTAGCTACTTGCTTCTCATAACTACTAAATGCGGCTGCTCGCAAATAATATTTCTTCCACTCGTATACTTTCTAAAGGTGAAGCCTAATGTCCTTATAACTTTCCACAACGTACATTTAGATAACTCAATGTCATTGTTCTTCCTTAAACAAGTCTGCAGCTTTCTTACAGTCACTGTTTCTTTACAATCCAACATTTTCACAATTGCTCTTCGTATAACCTCCTTGTCAAAGCTATCTACAATTGACTTTCTACCGGCTATTTGCTTATTGTTTGGAGGGTTTATTCTTGATTCATGCATCCATCGACGAAATGACCGTTTACACAAACCCAAAGCATGCACTGTTCTCTTTTCGGGGTTTAAAATAGATTGATAAAATCTTCCACGATCAGCTTCTCGACTAAAATATAAGTACAGCTTCATTGCAATGCTTTGAAGTGTGCAGAATTTCACTTTCAAACCCATTCTGAAATATAGCAAGAATCATCCAATGTTTCTGGTAATTGGTTTCTGGTAAACTCACCTACTGCCTGTATAGGTATAGACTTTACCTCTGAGCATATCCGTTCAAGTGTGACACCAGCTTCTAAACGGCAAAAAAACCATGCGCACGAGAAAATATGTTGTTGACCACAGAAGTTTGGGTGTGAAGCTGTAAAATCTTTAAAAATGTCTCCTTTTACACTGACAAGAGTTGTATATACCCATATAAACAAACATGGAAATAAGCTGTACAATCTACAAGGCAAATTTTTGTTTGTTTGGTCATTCATATTTCAAGTTTGTATGCAAAATTTCATCATCGTAGTTGAAATGGTTGCAGAGTTAAAGATTTTTAAACAGGGGCAAACATTTGTAAACACACTTTAGAAGAAGATCGGAGCAAGTGTGAACATGTCCGATGTGTGAGTACATGTCCGATGTATGATGTCATGTTCTATGTGTGATGACATGTTCGATGTGTGATGATATGTTCGATGTGTGAGTACATGTTCGATGTATGATGTCATGTTCTATGTGTGATGACATGTTCGATGTGTGATGATATGTTCGATGTGTGAGTACATGTTCGATGCATGATGATATGTTCGATGTGTGATGATATGTCTGATGTGTGATGATATGTTTGATGTGTGAAGACATGTTTGATGTGTGATGACATGTTTGATGTGTGAAGACATGTTTGATGTGTGAAGACATCTTTAATGTGTGATGACATGTTTGATGTGTGATGACATGTCCAATGTGTGATGAATATGATCCTCCACTGTAAACATAATCCTGCTTAATATTTCTCATTACATGTTCTACATAGATGTTCTACATAGATGTTCTACATAGATGTTCTACATAGATGTTCTATAAACTTGAAGAGAGGATACGAACTTATCTTACTTCCCTTGAAACAGTGACCCAATTTGATGACTAAGGCGTCATTTTCCCATTCAGTTCTAGAATACGGGAATCCATACTCATCTCTTCAATCTCACCGTACCATGCGACCGTACTGTATGAACGTACCATGTGACCGCACTGTATGAACGTACCATGTGACCGCACTGTATGAACGTACCATGCGACCGTACTGTATGAACGTACCATGCGACCGCACTGTATGAACGTACCATGCGACCGTACTGTATGAACGTACCATGTGACCGTACTGTATGAACGTACCATGTGACCGCACTGTATGAACGTACCATGTGACCGCACTGTATGAACGTACCATGTGACCGCACTGTATGAACGTACCATGCGACCGTACTGTATGAACGTACCATGCGACCGTACTGTATGAACGTACCATGTGACCGCACTGTATGAACGTACCATGTGACCGCACTGTATGAACGTACCATGCGACCGTACTGTATGAACGTACCATGCGACCGTACTGTATGAACGTACCATGCGACCGTACTGTATGAACGTACCATGTGACCGCACTGTATGAACGTACCATGTGACCGCACTGTATGAACGTACCATGTGACCGCACTGTATGAACGTACCATGTGACCGCACTGTATGAACGTACCATGCGACCGCACTGTATGAACGTACCATGCGACCGTACTGTATGAACGTACCATGCGACCGTACTGTATGAACGTTCCATGCGACCGTACTGTATGAACGTACCATGCGACCGTACTGTATGAACGTACCATGTGACCGTACCATTTTACCGTACCATGGGACCGTCCCATGTGTAACCGTACAATGTGTAACCGTGTATGTGACCTTACCATGTGTGGCAGTTCCATATGACCGTACCATGTGACCGTACCATGTGACCGTACCATGTGACCATAGTATGTGTTATCGTACCATCTGAGACCATACCATGTGACCATACCATGTGACCGTACCATGTGAGAGTACCATGAGTGACCGTACCATGTGAGAGTACCATGTGACCGTACCATGTGAGAGTACCATGAGTGACCGTACCATGTGAGAGTACCATGAGTGACCGTACCATGTGAGAGTACCATGTGACCGTACCATGTGAGAGTACCATGAGTTACCGTACCATGTGAGAGTACCATGAGTGACCGTACTATGTGAGAGTACCATGAGTGACCGTACCATGTGAGAGTACCATGAGTTACCGTACCATGTGAGAGTACCATGAGTGACCGTACCATGGACATTCTTGCTGATGGGTTACCATTATAAACGACATGGGAATACCACAACAAAGATCCAGTGATATTGTCAGTTGTACATGTAGAAGACAAATATATTGTATTAATATATTAGCCATTTCATCTGTCATCACATTGAGAGAGGGAAGTGAAGGAAGACACATTGAGAGAGGGAAGTGAAGGAAGACACATTGGAGAGAGGAAGTGAAGGAAGACACATTGAGAGATGGAAGTGAAGGAAGACACATTGAGAGATGGAAGTGAAGGAACACACATTGAGAGAGGGAAGTGAAGGAAGACACATTGAGAGAGGGAAGTGAAGGAAGACACATTGAGAGAGGGAAGTGAAGGAAGACACATTGAGAGATGGAAGTGAAGGAAGACACATTGAGAGAGAGAAGTGAAGGAAGACAAATTGAGAGAGGGAAGTGAAGGAAGACAATGGATAAAGCTGACATTCTGAACGTCCTCATAGAGTATGGCCAAGACGAAGACTTTCAGTTAAACAAACATTACAAATATCAATACAAGATCACTACTATAATATGAGCAGATTGGAACAAGTTGTCATTCTGCGCCTTAGAACAGGACACACTCGACTCCGCAGCCACATGTGTACACAATTCAATATTGGCAATTCAGCCATGTGTACATGTGGACAGACACATGAAACTGCAGAGCACAGTCTTCAAGAATGTCCCGAATATAATACACTGAGACAAACTCACTGACCTAACGAAACAACACGCGATAGAAAACTACACGGACCTCTGTGTGAGCAACAAAAACCAGTGGTCGCTGAGAAATCAGAAGGGAGCGTTTTGTTACTAAGTCGTATTGAGAGGCCACTGAGGACTGGCTGCAGCTCTCCCACCCCTCACCCTTGAGCGGAAAACTCAATGTCGTGCAGGTCGCATTCTCGCGCAACTATTAATAGTGCGGTAGATCAAATATATGAATATTGTGACAGGTTCGTTGAACATTATTATAAATACGTCAACAAATATTACTTATCAAGATGTGTGCTAACCAAGCATAGACAACAAAGTGGGATACATTTTGTGATAAAATTGTGTAAATTATGTGTGGAAATGTGTGCATCACGACAAGAAAGACATCCTAAGTATGCAAACACGTTGTTTAATCAATATCGAATTGGCGTAGTTGAGCCTCTGAACGCTGTTGAATTTGTTGAGTTGGGAATTGGAGCATCTATGGACATGTCTGAAGTGTTGTTATGATAGTTCTCTTATAAATTATAACTGACGTGAGAGGTGTATAAATGCTTACACAATTGTTATGATAGTTCTCTTTTAAATTATAACTGACGTGAGAGGTGTATAAATGCTTACACAATTGTTATGATAGTTCTCTTATAAATTATAACTGACGTGAGAGGTGTATAAATGCTTACACAATTGTTTCGAATTTCTACAGCGCAAGTGTAAATTGTCGCAATGATTGTTACCATATACGTAAGATTGTATTCATTACTGTTATTGTTTTGAATTCTATAACATTAGTGAAATCTTGCACTTTTACTCACAAGTGGATATCAACAATATAACATTAGTGAAATCTTGCACTTTTACTCACAAGTTGATATCAACAATATAACATTAGTGAAATCTTGCACTTTTAGTCACAAGTGGATATCAACAATATAACATTAGTGAAATCTTGCACTTTTACTCACAAGTGGATATCAACAATATAACATTAGTGAAATCTTGCACTTTTACTCACAAGTGGATATCAACAATATAACATTAGTGAAATCTTGCACTTTTACTCACAAGTGGATATCAACAATATAACATTAGTGAAATCTTGCACTTTTACTCACAAGTGGATATCAACAATATAACATTAGTGAAATCTTGCACTTTTACTCACAAGTGATATCAACAATATAACATTAGTGAAATCTTGACTTTTCTCACAAGTGGATATCAACAATATAACATTAGTGAAATCTTGCACTTTTACTCACAAGTGGATATCAACAATATAACATTAGTGAAATCTTGCACTTTTACTCACAAGTGGATATCAACAATATAACATTAGTGAAATCTTGCACTTTTACTCACAAGTGGATATCAACAATATAACATTAGTGAAATCTTGCACTTTTACTCACAAGTGGATATCAACAATATAACATTAGTGAAATCTTGCACTTTTACTCACAAGTGGATATCAACAATATAACATTAGTGAAATCTTGCACTTTTACTCACAAGTGGATATCAACAATATAACATTAGTGAAATCTTGCACTTTTAGTCACAAGTGGATATCAACAATATAACATTAGTGAAATCTTGCACTTTTACTCACAAGTGGATATCAACAATATAACATTAGTGAAATCTTGCACTTTTACTCACAAGTGGATATCAACAATTATGGCTACCAAGTTATATTCCAATATTTTATCCAGCGTTATGGGCTGCAGCAATGAAGAGTTTTAAAAAAATGGTATTCCATTCATTATATTTAGCCGAAAGAGGATTTAGCATGTCACCAGTCTTTTAACAAAGTGAAGAAACAGATTGTCGATAGAGCGATTTTGATGACAAAAATGACAACAAACATCGAAAAATTAGTGTCATCACATCAAGCTCAACTCTCTCACTAATAATATTATATTCATTTTTAATAACATATATGTTTTTGTTCAATCATAATGTAAGCAAAACTATTATTATTCGTATTTTCTTCTAATAAAAATTATTTTTGTTCTTGTTTTTCAAAATATAGTAGGTACAATATAGTTTATCCAAGCGGGCGCTATCAAAACATTCACATGGGGATCGCGAGAGAGAGAGAGAGAACTATTCACTGAAAAAAGTAGGCGCTCATTCAAAAAAGGTTGGGAACCTATGATATGGACAATATTTCAAGAGAACGAAAGGAAAGAATGAAGCTAAACCAATTCACTTCAGCTGATAGATTGCAATAGCTTGGAGATGGTAGCAATCCAGCAATGATTAGAACAGCAGATGTATGGGTAATGTCATCAGTAAACATCGAACTAGTACGGTTAGTCGTGGGCGCTGTTGGACAATCAGCAATGGAGAACAACACATATGAACATTTCTGCAGTGCAAAAAAATATTGTCAAACTGAAACTGTGATGGTTATTTGCTTCAAACAACGAATATTGTTTGCAATCACAACAACATTGTTACAATCACAGCACCATTGTTACAATCTCAGCATCAGTGTTACAAACACAGCAACATTGTTACAATCACAGCAACATTGTTACAATCACAGTGACATTGTTACAATCAAACAACATTGTTTGCAATCACAACAACATTGTTACAATCTCAGCATCAGTGTTACAATCACAACAACATTGTTACAATCTCAGCAACATTGTTACAATCACAGTGACATTGTTACAATCAAACAACATTGTTACAATCACAGCAACATTGTTACAATCACAGTGACATTGTTACAATCACAGTGACATTAGTATTGAGCTATTTTTCAGTGTTGACACAGACCTGTGGAGCGGCTTTTTATGGAACGAACTGTATGTACAAATGTAATTGCAACGGTCAATGCGAGACAGATGGTAGTTGTCGTGCGCCCGGTAGCTGCTTGCCTGGTTTCTTTGGTCCAGCTTGTCAATTCGGTAAATTTTGTATGAAATTAAGTGTAGAGATATCATTATAGTGAAGGTATATTTACTTGCGTTCTGATAGTGTCCAGAATAGAACATATTTGTCTCTAAGGTGTTGTAGTTCTTAAATAAATCCTTTCATGCTAGTCTTATCCTGCTCGCAGAACCTGTGGTCAGTTTTGTTACATATGGACACCACCCCAGAATCCCCGTATTCTAATTTAAAGTTTCCAGGAGTGATCTTCTTGTATAATTTCCTTCCTGGCATTTCTGACAATCAAATAGGGTATTACCGTCACTATAGTTCGTTCCAAAATTCTTGAACATCTTTACCGACAGATATAAAATCATCCACTTGATATAAATTAGAGTTTTACATTTTTAAATAGGTAACAGTGGCGACCTTCCTAAAATATATTTCGCCACTCAAACCGTTAGTGCTGTAAGGTTTTCATTATGTGTTATTATTAAAATAATAGCGATGTTGATTTGGTATGCGTGTAGAAGGTTAACAATCCATGCTTCACATTCAAGTAAAAATCAGGAATCCCGTGGAATTAATCAGTTCACAATGTATCCTAGCGACTGTTATTGGCGTATGTACACAACATTTATTTTCATTTATTGAAGTGAATGGTATCATTTGTTCACTATGTCACCTTTCTTTTATAATATGTAATAGGGATACGCCTTTGCAAACATTCGCCACCATTTTGTGTATTAATGTAAATTCTAAACTTTAGTTATCATTTTATTGTTCTTATGCAAAATTATAAAATAAAAACGTTTTTGCATCAACTAAGCTACCTACCAATTAGTTAAACATGAATTCGAGACAAGCAAGTAGAAGATAATAGAGAATAATTATGTATTTCTTCACTGTTGAAATTTGGGGTTATGTTTAGTAATGAACAAATATAACCCAGGCAGTATTCAATCCGGTCTCAAGTCATTAAATTAACTTTTTTTTTATTCCGGTAACCCTAACTACTTACTTACGGTCTATATTGTTGTATCAGGTTCTAACTACGCTTGATTTGTAACATTAGTGTTTATATCTCACAGATAGTCTGTGTTGACATTGTTTTCTGTAACATCAGTGTTTATATCTCACAGATAGTCTGTGTTGACATTATTTTCTGTAACATTAGTGTTTATATCTCACAGATAGTCTGTGTTGACATTGTTTTCTGTAACATCAGTGTTTATATCTCACAGATAGTCTGTGTTGACATTGTTTTCTGTAACATTAGTGTTTATATCTCACAGATAGTCTGTGTTGACATTTTTTTCTGTAACATCAGTGTTTATATCTCACAGATAGTCTGTGTTGACATTGTTTTCTGTAACATCAGTGTTTATATCTCACAGATAGTCTGTGTTGACATTGTTTTCTGTAACATTAGTGTTTATATCTCACAGATAGTCTGTGTTGACATTGTTTTCTGTAACATTAGTGTTTATATCTCTCAGATAGTCTGTGTTACCATGTTTTCTGTAACATCAGTGTTTATATCTCTCAGATAGTCTGTGTTGACATTGTTTTCTGTAACATCAGTGTTTATATCTCTCAGATAGTCTGTGTTGACATTGTTTTCTGTAACATTAGTGTTTATATCTCTCAGATAGTCTGTGTTACCATGTTTTCTGTAACATCAGTGTTTATATCTCTCAGATAGTCTGTGTTGACATTGTTTTCTGTAACATCAGTGTTTATATCTCACAGATAGTCTGTGTTGACATTATTTTCTGTAACATCAGTGTTTATATCTCACAGATAGTCTGTGTTGACATTATTTTCTGTAACATCAGTGTTTATATCTCACAGATAGTCTGTGTTGACATTGTTTTCTGTAACATTAGTGTTTATATCTCACAGATAGTCTGTGTTGACATTGTTTTCTGTAACATCAGTGTTTATATCTCACAAATAGTCTGTGTTACCATGTTTTCTCTGACATCAGTGTTTATATCTCACAAATAGTCTGTGTTACCATGTTTTCTCTGACATCAGTGTTTATATCTCACAAATAGTCTGTGTTACCATGTTTTCTCTGACATCAGTGTTTATATCTCACAGATAGTCTGTGTTACCATGTTTTCTGTAACATCAGTGTTTATATCTCACAGATAGTCTGTGTTACTATGTTTTCTCTGTCTTGATGTTGTTTTCTATGACATCAGTGTTTGCATCTCACAAATAGTCAGTGTTGACGTTGTTTTCCGTAAACATAGACCCCTAACTGGCGCAAGGAAACAACGGCGCCACAGATTAGTGAGCTGGCACTAAATCTCTGTCCTCCCCTCCACGTGGTAACCTGGTAACAGACGGTAGTTCCGGTCTAGCTAAGGATGCAGGTGCCGTGGGAGAGCTACTCTGGGCAAGTAGGGCAAGTAGAGATGCAAAGGTAGTCACGCTAGATGGGATCCGCTCGCAACACAGACGAGCGAACGTCCAGAGTGGGTATTAATGCTCGCCTCTCCCGGACGATGGGAAAAGCTTGAAGGATAAACGTGGAATCGCGTGTGGCGAAACTCGAAGCATCCGCATGCTCTCTCTTGAGCCCTCTCTCTCTTGAGCCGATGAGTATGCTAGGAGTCGAGTTGAATTGCACGAGGGACCACATAGGCGGAAACTCAGGACCCTATCTCACGGAGGGCGGCACGATTATAAGTCATCAAAGAGACGTTGACCCACGTGGGAGCTAATTCGAATCCCGTGCATGCTCTCTCTTGGGCCCTCTCTCTTGAGCCGATGTTTATGATGGGAGTTGGATTGAACTGCACGTGGGTCTACATAGGCCGATCCAAAAGACGTTGACCCGTGCGGGGTGTAATTCGGAGCCCGTGCATGCTTCCTCTTGAGCCCTCTTTCTTGAGCCTATGAGTATACTGGGAGCTGAGCTGCGCGCGGGTCCACATGGACAACCTTGACAAATGTGAGCACGGTGGAAATTGACGGAAATGGTGAGGTATGTACCAGACAGAGCGTGTACGCATGCGAGCGATGCACGGGTGAGTCCGCAGAGGGCGAAAACCCTGACCCCATCACAGGGGTGCAGGTTGGAATTAACGGGGATGATGAAGTAAGCAGCAGGGCAAATCGAGCAAGCACGCAGAAGACGCATGGGTGGTCCGCAGGAGTGAAACCTCGCCCTCCCATCACAGGGTTAAGCCCCAGGCGGAAACAGCACAGGCAAATGTGAGCACGATTGAAATTGACGGAAATGGTGAAGCTGGCACCAGGGCGAAGCGTGCACGCATGCAAGCGATGCAGGCACGACAAGCGCCTACAGGCGCGGCAGGCACGAGGTGTGCGTCCACCCGAATGTGCAGAACAACTGGAAAGCCCAGCAGAGGTAAAGTCAGTGCGTGTTTCTGCTCTCAGGGAACTGCATTGTAGTTGATTGGGGACAATCAAAGTCTAGCGGAGCAAACCGTACACAAAACTGGACGGTAGGCAAACCAAGCAGTCCATTAACAAGACTGGTATAGCTGGACAGATGCCGCTCATCAGCCCGGGAGGGCTGGTCGTCTACGGGTCGCTGGTCG
>CM036768.1:30510057-30570057 GCA_020796225.1 Arion vulgaris | reverse complement strand
CATCTATCTATCTATCTATCTATTTTATCTTATTCATCTATCTATCTATCTATCTATCTATCTATCTATCTATCTATCTATCTATCTATCTATCTATCTATCTATCTATCTATCTATCTATCTATCTATCTATCTAATCTATCTATCTATCTTACTATCTATCTGTCTGTCTGTCTGTCTGTCTGTCTGTCTGTCTGTCTGTCTGTCTGTCTGTCTGTATGTCTGTCTGTCTGTCTGTCTGTCTTTCTGTCTGTCTGTCTGTCTGTCTGTCTGTCTGTCTGTCTGTCTGTCTGTCTGCCTGTCTGTCTGTCTATCTGTCTGTCTATCTGTCTGTCTATCTGTCTATCCATCCATTATCTATCTATCAATACATTTATTAGTTAAACTGTCCATTATCATATACCATCTATCCATATATCTATATCTACTCCATGAGGCCATTACCTTGTAGTGGTGGGGGCTTGCGTACTCAGGGACCCGGAGAGCTATGCCGGCAGGGTTACCAAACCCTGGGAAGGTCGAAGGAGGGAGGGCAGACTAAATGTGGTCTCCTGGCCCTACAGGTTGGGGGTTGTGCGATGGGCTAACTACCCATCCATTTTTAAAAAACAGTAGTTACAGAAACCAAAAACAAATTGTTCAAAACTAACTGAGTCTCGGAAGGACTAGGGCTCCATGCAGGAGACAGATGACGCGCAGCAGCCAAACCCGCAAGGAAGCTGATGTGCTGACGACCCTTTTCGGCCGCAGACAACAAAGATAGAAGCACCCAGGTTGATTACACAGAAGAAGTCCACCTTTGTAGGGATGTGGAATGTAAGGACACTGCTAGAGACAGGCAGATGTGCACAAGTGGTGAAGGAGATGCATCGGTACAAGCTTACGTTGCTGGGAATGTGTGAAACAAGGTATAATGCTTTTGGGGAAACAAGACTTCAGATTGGAGAAACGCTGCTCCATTCGGGCAAAGAAAATGAAGATGATCCTCGGGAAGCCGGGGTGGCCTGATGCTGACCAAGGAAGCAAGCAAAAGTCTGATGGAATGGGAACCAGTGTCGGACCGAATTATTAGTGCAAGTTTCGTATCTAAGTTCCAGAAGACCTACATAATTATGTGTTATGCACCGACGAACGATGCAGAGGAGGTGGAAAAAGACCATTTCTATACACACCTACAGGCAACTGTGGACAAAGTACCAAAGCACGACATGATGATTCTTATGGGGATTGAATGCCAAGGAGGTGGGCAAACGAAAACACTGGCAGGGAAAAGAGATGGGAGTAAATGGTCTTGGAAGCATGAACGAAAATGGTGAGATATTTGCAGATTTATGTGCGTCCAATGAGCTTGTCATTGGGGGTACACTCTTTCCACATCGAAGATGCCATAAGGCAACATGGATCTCGCCAGACCATCGGACGGAAAACCAGATCGACCATGTGGCAATTCGCCAACGATGGAGAGCATCACTACAAGATGTTAGAGGGAAGAGAGGAGCAGACATAGGATCTGATCACCATCTGGTAACTGTAAAATTAAAAATGAAACTATCGGCAAAGAAGAAACAACAAAGTACACGAATCAAGTTTGATGTCAAGAAACTCCAATCGCAGGCCACAAAGGAAGTCTTCCAGATTGCTCTAAAGAACCGTTTCGAGGCGCTACAGACAACAGAAGAGGAAGGTACAGTGGAGAGTAGGTGGAACACCTTAAAGCAGGCGACGGTTGGGGCCTGTGAAGAAATACTTGGGAGACCATCATCAATCAGGAAACCCTGGATCACGGACGAAACATGGCAGAGGGTGGAGGAGAGGAAGAAGCTGAAACAAGAAGTAAACCAGTCATGAACAAGACAGCAAAATCAGGCAGCAACTAGATATAACGAGATGGCTAGAGAGGTAAAGAGACAGCTGAGAAACGTCAAAAGAGCATTCATAAATGAGATAGCAGAAGAGGCAGAGACAGCAGCTAGCAAAGGTGACCTCAAGGCTCTCTATGAGACAACCAGATTGTTGAGTGGGGGGAAAATAAGCAGAGCAGGCCAGTGAGAGATAAGACTGGAAAACTTTTGACTAAAATTGATGAACAACTGGGGCGCTGGAAAGAGCATTTGTAGGAAGTGTTAAATAGACCTCTCCCACTAAACCCACTAGATTTAGGGCAAGGAGACCCGCTGGACATAAACGTGGGGGAGATCACAAAACAGGAAATCCGCAATGCCTTGAAAACTTGAGAAAGGGCAAGGCGGCAGGAGTTGATAATATCCCAGGATACCAGCAGATTGGAAGAAAGGCCTCTCGTGAAACTGCCAAAGAATGGCAATTTGTCAAACTGTGACAAGTGGAGAGGGGTCATGCTGCTCTTTCCCTTCCAGCAAAGTCCTCACTAGGTTATTCTGGGCAGGATGAAAGACGCTATAGACCAGAGGCTTAGGGACGAACAGGCGGGATTCCTGAAAGATAGATCTTGCAATGACCAGATAGCCACCTTAAGAATCATAGTAGAACAAACAAGGGGGTGGCAGGCTCCGCTCTACGTGTGCTTTGTTGATTTTGAGAAGGCATTTGACAGCATAGATAGGAAATCAATGTGGGGATCCTAAGAAACTATGGGGTGCCGGAGAAGACTGTCGACATCATCAGGCAGCTGTATGAGGGGTTTGCCTGCCAGGTTATTCATGATGGAAGACTGTCAGAGGAGTTCCAGGTCACTACTGGTGTTAGACAGGGATGCCTGCTGTCCCCCTCCTCTTCTTGGTGCTACTTGATTGGGTCACACGCACAGCCTACGCCAGGTCTGGAAAAGGCATACAGTTGACACTTATGTCAAAGCTAGAAGACCTGGATTTTGCGGACGATCTCGCCTTTTCTTTTGCAGACTACAAGACATGCAGGAAAAGTGGATGTTTGGCACAAACGGCACAACGAGTCGGTCTTAAAATCAGTCAAGAGAAGACTAAAGCAATGCGTAGCAACAACATACAGCAAGATCCAATACTGATTGAGGGAAGGGACATAGAAGATGTGGATGAATTTGTCTAACTTGGAAGTAAGATCAGCAGATCAGGAGGTACAGATGAGGACATTAATGCTAGGATTAGGAGGGCCCGACAGGCCTTTGCGATCCTGCACATGGTGTGGAAATCCGCTGCCATCTCCACGAAAACAAAGCTCAGGATTTTCAGCTCAAATGTGAAGTCGGTGTTGCTGTATGGCTCGGAAACTTGGCGAGTCACTAGGCAAATACAAATAAGATCCAGACCTTTTTCAACGGATGTTTGCGGCGGATTCTCAGATTGAGATGGTATGATAGAGTTACAAACACGGATCTGTGGATAAGAACAAGGCAGGAACCTATGATGACACAGGTCAAGAGGAGAAGATGGCGATGGATAGGCTATACCTTGCGGAAGACACAGTCGAGTGTCACTAGACAGGTGCTCGAGTGGAACCCGAAAGGGAAACGAAAGAGGACGCCCTAAGCAGACTTGGAGACGAGGTCTTACTGAGGAGCTGAAGAGTGCTCAATTGACCTGGGAGACCATAAAAAAAACAGCCAGAGACCGAGAAGAGTGGCGAACAACTGTTGAGGCCCTATGCTCCACGAGGAGCGGAGAGGATTAATGATGATGACATATCTATATATCTCATCCATCACATCGATTCATTCCATCCATTTATCCATCCTATCCATTCATCCATCATAGTCATCCATCCTATCCATCCTATCTATCTGATCCATTCTATCGATCTATCTGGTTGTCTTTTATATCGTTTTCTTGTATCTATGCTCGTATATCTTCTATATCTGTCTACTCCGTCTGATCTGTCTAGTCTGTCTTTCTAGTCTGTCTAGTCGGTCTTGTCTATCTTTTCTGTCTTGTCTGCTTTGTCTGTCATTTTTGTTTTGTCTATTAGTCTGTCTGTCAATCCGTCTGTTTGTCCATCCGTCTTTCTGTCCATCTGTCTGTTTGTCGAACAGTATGTCTGTCCATTTGTCTATCCGTTTGTTCTTAGTGTGTATCCCCTTCATGTCCGTTTCATACAAGATGTCGACAGAGATTTCCATTTTGCCGTTCTAGATGTCTTGCTATTAATTGTTTTCCATATCAGATCACAATCTATCAATTCTCTATTCATCGTTCGTATCTATATTTTCATTTGGACACCCATGTCTTCTTTTTCCCATCTGCTGTCCATCTGAGAGCACTCCTAGTCAAAGCTTGACATACTAAATACATGACAAATCCACACCTTTCCCTCTTTATCGTTTAATATGTCCAAAACAACATCAAAGTTTGTTTATTTTAAAAGCACTTCAATTTGGTGACATATTTGGTCTGAAAACAAATAGTTTTCAGATTAATTAATATTATTGACAAAATGATGAAATAAAATATTAGTACAACGTAAACTGTAGTTACATGCAGTAATAACGTTGACATTTTAATATATTTTTATTCTTTATATTTTCAACATATTATCTAAGATTGGGGCAGTGGTAAGGGGGCACTTAATAATGTGTCAATCTCCATTGGGCAACCTGGCAAGTCCGCCTCTGTTTCTTTTTGTGCATTTGGATGTTCCCATCTTCATTGTTTTATTTTGTGAAGATTTCTTTATTTAACATAAGTTCTGTTTAAATCTCTGTACATTTCTACTTGTCTAATGTACAAATGTACAATTTTCTGTTTAAATCTCTGTACATTTCTACTTGTCTAATGTACAAATGTACAATTTTCTGTTTAAATCTCTGTACATTTCTACTTGTCTAATGTACAAATGTACAATTTTCTGTTTAAATCTCTGTACATTTCTACTTGTCTAATGTACAAATGTACAATTTTCTGTTTAAATCTCTGTACATTTCTACTTGTCTAATGTACAAATGTACAATTTTCTGTTTAAATCTCTGTACATTTCTACTTGTCTAATGTACAAATGTACAATTTTCTTTTTAAATCTCTGTACATTTCTACTTGTCTAATGTACAAATGTACAATTTTCTGTTTAAATCGCTGTACATTTCTACTTGTCTAATGTACAAATGTACAATTTTCTGTTTAAATCTCTGTACATTTCTACTTGTCTAATGTACAAATGTACAATTTTCCGTTTAATTCTTCCGTACATTTCTACTTGTCCAATGTACAAATGTACAATTTTCTGTTTAATTCTTCCGTACATTTCTACTTGTCCAATGTACAAATGTACAATTTTCTGTTTAATTCTTCCGTACATTTCTACTTGTCCAATGTACAAATGTACAATTTTCTGTTTAAATCTCTGTACATTTCTACTTGTCTAATGTACAAATGTACAATTGTAAAAAAAAACTATGCATCCTCTAGATATAGTTACGGCGATATTGATATAATCAAAATAATGTTGATATAATTCGTCAAATCGCATGTGGGAAAAACATTGTTTGTTTGAAACATATATTCTATTAATTGTGGACGGACAATGTCTTCTGTGACGAACTGATTGAGACGTTTACTTTGCCGTCTGCTTGTTGTGGGTTTGAATGTAAAAATATTAGCAAACACATATTGGCAAACACATATTGGCAAACACATATTAACAAACACATATTAACAAACACATATTAACAAACACATAATGGCAAACACATATTGGCAAACACATATTAGCAAACACATATTGGCAAACATATATTGGCAAACATATTTTGGGCAAACACATATTGGCAAACATATATTGGCAAACATATATTGGCAAACATATATTGGCAAACATATATTGGCAAACGAATATTAACAAACGCATATTAGCAAACACATATTAGCAAACGAATATTAACAAACGCATATTAGCAAACACATATTAGCAAACGCATATTAACAAACGCATATTAGCAAGCGCATATTAGCATGCGCATATTAGCAAACGCATATTAGCAACCGCATATTACCAAACGCGTATAAGGAAACGCGTATTAGCAAAAGCATATTAGAGAAAGCATATTAGCAAACGCATATTAGCAAACACGTATTAGCAAACGCGTATTAGCAAACGCGTATTAGCAAACGCGTATTAGCAAACGCGTATTAGCAAAAGCATATTAGCAAAAGCATATTAACAAACACATATTAGCAAACACATATTAGCAAACACATATTAGCAAACACATATTAGTTTAGTTTAGTTTAGTTTAGTCGTCGGATCACCATCACTGCACGTCGAACAAATTAGTCCATAAGTGCTCCGATCTCTCCCTCAGTATGTCCATCAGCGTGTGGCGACTAACGACACCGGTTCTTTGTTGGTTTACAATTCTTCTTTGTCTGCCAGCATAGCGTTCTTGTCGAGCTACACCACACTTAACTTTGAGTTCTTGCAGTCTGGTTAGTGTTGTGGATTCACCGCTATCACCTGAATCATGTACACGCCCTCTCTCCTTAAGGAATTTATAATATCAGCCTGGTCCATTGCTCGTCCGCTTTGGACAGCAGCCATACCTGCAAGCCTATCCGCACGTTCATTCCCCTTACACCTGCATGCCCTGGCACAAAAATAAAACTGATCCTTGTCAGCTTAGACCTCCCCAGCGATTCTATCCAATGTCTCCTAGCCAATCCTGTTTCAATCTTCCTGAGCATACTCATTGAGTCACTGAGAAAACATGCATGGATAAAAGTCTGTGATTCTAGCCAAATCATCGCTTTGGTAACCGCCATGATTTCCATAGTGAGACTGCTTGTAGTCACGGCAAAACCACCACTGTCTTCCTTCACAACATCACCTCCGACCTGAGCAGTGAAAGCCCACGAGCTCCGCACATGTCGAATCACCTAACCATCCGTATAAATGATTACATCATGCTCAGATGCGTTCTCAGAAATTAATGCCTGAACCTCTGCCTCCACAACAAGTGGGTTGCGTTGCCTGCATTCTTTATCAAGTTCGATGCATACAGAAAAGGATGTAGCGATTGCTCTTGGCACTGGTATCCATTCTTCACCGGATCAATGTCTTCAAGTGTACACACCTGTTCAATACAGTCCTCGGCCTGACCCATCCAAGATTTTCCTCTTTTAACCTATTTCCTTTTTTGTTTCTTTATTTCCAAGTGCAGAGGATGTTGTGTGTCAGCATTGACTCGAAGGTATGCTTGTGCACGGCTCATCAGTATTCTATACTCCATAGTAGGATAGTCAAGGAGATAGCGCATCGCCCTGCACGACGTGTCTTTAGTGCAACCAAGTATAATGCGCATCGCCTCGTTCTGTATTCTTTCCAGTCGTTCTATCTGACTATGACTGAGAGTCAGGATCGCCAGCGCATACTCAAGCACAGAAAGGACCAGACCCTGGTATAAAGACAAAGATGGCGCTGTTCACAATCCGCCGCAGCCATTACCCTCATCGCCAGCAAACCTTTCCTCGCCTTCATTATCACATGAGCTATGTGTTCCGTAAAAGCTAGACTACGATCAAAACGCAACCCCAGGTATTTCATAGACTGAGATCGCTCCACCACCTCTGAACATAAAACCACAGATGGTGTTGGAGTGTTGACGATGTGGTTGTTTAAAGAGAACCATGTCACCGCTGCTTTTGTGGGGTTGACCAATGCTCCTGCTTCAACGCACCATCCACCTATGCGGTCGAGTTCTGACTGAAGTTCCTCCACAAGCTGTTCTCTATCCTTGCCCTGACGATACACCAACACATCATCTGCATATGACATTGTCCTTCCTCTACCCGTGATCTGCTCTTTTGTGATGCTCACAGTATAGGCATTGAACAACACCGGAGATAATGGTGACCCCTGTGGTAAGCCAGGGTGGATTGTTGTTGGTGATGACGCCCAACTGCCACATTTAAACACTATCTTTCGCTGGAAGAGGGCCGCAAAGATCCAATTGAGGAGGAATGGGCTGATATTGAGTTCAGTCAGCTGCACCATTAAAAATGCAACGGCACTCTATTATAGGCATCTTCAAGGTCAATTGCAGCAGCACATGTCTCAATGCCCGAGTGAAAACCCTCATAGACATCGTAGGCGAACACCGCTGCATTACGCCATGTCCAAGCGGACGTATTTAAGCCGTGTTCGCCGTGCGCCTGCTCGCCGACCCTGTCTTGGCCGTCGTCCTCTTTTGTTTCTACGTTTGATCGTAACGTTATTGTAATCGACGTCCGCCATCTTGAACTGAACGAAAACCAAAACAAACCGTCACCACACGCAAAAAACACACACTGAGGAAAATTTCAGCACATATGCACGAAACTCCGTAGCACCGGCGAAGATCCTCAGTGAATGGACTTCCTATTCACTTTGCATAGCTATCTGCATATGAAATTAACCATCCATCTTAGACGAAATATTAGCACCGCACAAAAACAACACTTTGGCGTTCGCCAACTTGAACCGGAAAACACATATTAACAAACACATATTAGCAAACACATATTAGCAAACGCATATTAGACACTATTAGCAACGCGTATTAGCAAACACATTTTAACAAACACATATTAGCAAACACATATTAGCAAACGCATATTAACAAACACATATTAGCAAACACATATTAACAAACGCATATTAGCAAACGCATATTAACAAACACATATTAGCAAACGCATATTAGCAAACACATATTAGCAAACGTATATTAACAAACACATATTATCAAACGCATATTAACAAACGCATATTAGCAAACGCATATTAACAAACACATATTAACAAACACATATTAGCTAACGCATATTAACAAACTCATATTAGCAAACGCATATTAACAAACACATATTAGCAAACGCATATTAGCAAACGCATATTAGCAAACACATATTAGCAAACGTATATTAGCAAACACATATTAACAAACACATATTAGCAAACACATATTAACAAACACATATTAGCAAACGCATATTAGCAAACGCATATTAGCAAACACATATTAGCAAACGCATATTAGCAAACGCATATTAGCAAACACATATTAACAAACACATATTAGCAAACGCATATTAGCAAACACATATTAGCAAACACATATTAACAAACGTATATTAGCAAACACATATTAGCAAACACATATTAACAAACGTATATTAGCAAACACATATTAACAAACGTATATTAGCAAACACATATTAACAAACGTATATTAGCAAACACATATTAGCAAACGCGTATTAGCAAACGCGTATTAGCAAACGCGTATTAGCAAACGCGTATTAGCAAAAGCATATTAGCAAAAGCATATTAACAAACACATATTAGCAAACACATATTAGCAAACACATATTAGCAAACACATATTAGCAAACACATATTAACAAACACATATTAACAAACGTATATTAGCAAACACATATTAACAAACGTATATTAGCAAACACATATTAGCAAACACATATTAGCAAACGCGATAGAATGAAGTAAAATCTTGCGTTTACCTTACATTGTGAAAATTGTGGGTTTAAATCCAGAAAGAATTGTTCCTGTGTGAATGTTTTTTTCCAGAGTTACCTAGTACATTTAAAATGCTTTTGGCAGGACACTTACCATTTCTGTGGAGATGTAAAGAGCCATATTGTGAAACTCGATGCAATGTGCACATCCCTGTGCTGTTAGATCGTATGTTGTACTATTACGAGAATACTATCTGGCATTCAACAAGACAAATATGAAGTGTATACATGCATGTGTGTTTATTTTCTATTTTAAGGCATCATTTCATCGCCTGTAGAAGTAAAGCTCAACAATAAAACAGCATGTAGGGTCCGGAAAGATTTTATTATCTCTAACAAAATAACAGACATTTATTGCGAAGGAAGGCTTCCTGTAAACCGAGTTGAAGTTACAGGAAATAGTATTGGTTATTTATGCAGCTTGCATATTAGTGGTGGTATGTATAATCTGTATATGTACAACTTGTATATTAGTGGTGGTAAGTATAAACTTTATATGTACAACTTGTATATTAGTGATGGTAAGTATATACTGTATATGTACAACTTGCATATCAGTGGTGGTAAGTATAAACTTTATATGTACAACTTGTATATTAGTGGTGGTAAGTATAAACTTTATATGTACAACTTGTATATTAGTTTTGGTAATTATAAACTTTATATGTACAACTTGTATATTAGTGGTGGTAAGTATAAACTGTATATGTACAACTTGTATATTAGTGGTGGTATGTATAAACTGTATATGTACAACTTGTATATTAGTGGTGGTAAGTATAAACTTTATATGTACAACTTGTATATTAGTGATGGTAAGTATAAACTTTATATGTACAACTTGTATATCAGTGGTGGTAAGTATAAACTTTATATGTACAACTTGCATATCAGTGGTGGTAAGTATAAACTTTATATGTACAACTTGTATATTAGTGGTGGTAAGTATAAACTTTATATGTACAACTTGTATATTAGTGGTGGTAATTATAAACTTTATATGTACAACTTGTATATTAGTGATGATAAGTATAAACTTTATATGTACAACTTGTATATTAGTGGTGGTAAGTATAAACTGTATATGTACAACTTGTATATTAGTGGTGGTATGTATAAACTGTAAATGTACAACTTGTATATTAGTGGTGGTAAGTATAAACTTTATATGTACAACTTGTATATTAGTGGTGGTAAGTATAAACTGTATATGTACAACTTGTATATTAGTGGTGGTATGTATAAACTTTATATGTACAACTTGTATATTAGTGGTGATAAGTATAAACTTTATATGTACAACTTGTATATTAGTGGTGGTAAGTATAAACTTTATATGTACAACTTGTATATTAGTGATGGTAAGTATAAACTTTATATGTACAACTTGTATATTAGTGGTGGTATGTATAAACTTTATATATACCACTTGTATATTAGTGATGGTAAGTATAAACTTTATATGTACAACTTGTATATTAGTGATTCTAAGTATAAACTTTACATGTACAACTTGTATATTAGTGATGGTAAGTATAAACTTTATATGTACAACTTGTATATTAGTGGTGGTAAGTATAAACTTTATATGTACAACTTGTATATTAGTGATGGTATGTATAAACTTTATATGTACAACTTGTATATTAGTGGTGGTATGTATAAACTTTATATGTACAACTTGTATATTAGTGGTGGTAAGTATAAACTTTATATGTACAACTTGCATATTAGTGGTGGTAAGTATAAACTTTATATGTACAACTTGTATATTAGTGATGGTAAGTATAAACTTTATATGTACAACTTGTATATTAGTGGTGGTAAGTATAAACTGTATATGTACAACTTGTATATTAGTGATGGTATGTATAAACTTTATATGTACAACTTGTATATTAGTGGTGGTATGTATAAACTGTATATGTACAACTTGTATATTAGTGGTGGTAAGTATAAACTTTATATGTACAACTTGCATATTAGTGGTGGTAAGTATAAACTTTATATGTACAACTTGTATATTAGTGATGGTAAGTATAAACTTTATATGTACAACTTGTATATTAGTGGTAATATGTATAAACTTTATATGTACAACTTGTATATTAGTGGTGGTATGTATAAACTTTATATGTACAACTTGTATATTAGTGGTGGTATGTATAAACTTTATATGTACAACTTGTATATTAGTGGTGGTATGTATAAACTTTATATGTACAACTTGTATATTAGTGATGGTAAGTATAAACTTTATATGTACAACTTGTATATTAGTGGTGGTATGTATAAACTTTATATGTACAACTTGTATATTAGTGGTGGTAAGTATAAACTTTACATGTAAAAAAAAAAGAAATAGTAAAGGAACCTTGTGGTACCTGGGTAATACCATGTTAGGCCTGTATTTTCATTGACCGTTGGCACACAATGTGTGATCTGAGAGTCGACCTGAGAGCCGTCGCGGTCAGGAAAAACTCTACGCCCACTGCGGGAGTTGAACCGGACCACCAGCCTTGAGAAGCGAGTTCACTAACAACTACGCTACCGCGGCTCTAAACTTTACATGTACAACTTGTATATTAGTGTTGGTATATCTCTCTAGTTGTATCAACGAGTATATCTCTCTAGTTGTATCAATGAGTATATCTCTCTAGTTGTATCAACGAGTATATCTCTCTAGTTGTATCAACGAGAGATATACGTCCGGGTAGACAACGAACGATAGGATTGAGAGAAGCACAGCTACTTCGGGATAGAGAACAGAGGCAAAAAACGCCAGAACGAGATCGATAAATTGCGGAAACTCGTCGAAGTACAACAAAGACACAAACTGTTTCTATCTATTCACTACAAAGAGGTACTAGATGCACTGCAAGAAAAGCAACAGAGAAACTGTTGGATCAAGTACAAGGAAGGACAATATGTTTCCAGATTCTCGGATATAGACGACCAGGCCCAGATTCTCGGATATAGACGACCAGGCCAGCGCGACGAAAACGAAAACTCCAAGAATTTCTATAGAACCGCGACTAGTTGTATTCGCGTCATTTTGCAAGAACAAAGACACGGCGTGGATATGCGTACAATGTGTGTGTTGACAACGAAAGGGCTATCGAAAGTCCTAGAAGAATGTGTCGAGAATTTCCAAATGGAAACAGATAAGTACAAGAGAAAAATATACTGCATTTCAAAGTACATCCTATATATCGACGTTATACCGACAACGTCTTTTGTACCACAAGGTGGAGGAAAAATTATACTCTGGAATCCGGTCGTTGTTGTTGCAACACCTTCAATAGACAAGAAAGCAAGCATACATGCACTCATAGACGAATCGCAGGAAGTATACGAACAGATAGAAGTATTACAATCGGAAGAAATCCAATCTCACATGTGTTTTTGGATCCAGTCTCCACCTACCAACGATTGAACTAGTTCGGAAGATATGTTTGAAGGGGAATACGACTGTAGGAGGTACTCCCAGACAGAAAATCGTGCCACACCTCGAACAATACTGTATCTA
This sequence comes from Arion vulgaris, assembly GCA_020796225.1. Lineage (NCBI taxonomy): Eukaryota > Metazoa > Mollusca > Gastropoda > Stylommatophora > Arionidae > Arion > Arion vulgaris. Next base: position 30,557,073 of record CM036768.1, on the reverse strand, counting down.
TAGCCCATTGGCGCAACTGGAGAAGCAACTAGCGATGTAGAGACGCCGGTGTTTGGATGGTTTCTTCAGGTTGAGAAACATGGCGGGGAAAAATCACTAGTGATGGCCTTCGCTCCGATTTGCTGCAGACTCGGGGCAACTAGGACAACAGCGCAGAAAAAGCAGAGTCGTCTAGCAACGCTCGCCATTTTTCTATAACAGATACTACAAGATATAATCCATTTCAATACAGAGTACGACATCTCCACCGAATCAAACGGCATATAGTTTGCCCGGATCCAACCCAACCACTCTTGTGCAGTTTCTTCCGAGATGGGACTGAGAACTTCCGCTGCACAATTGTAATTCTGCCCTACAGCAAAAGATCATAGTTCTTTTCGTACACTCCAGTCTCTTCGACAAGAGTTTCTTTCGTATGTATTGCGTTTTTTTCCAGAAACCCGTGGAACGGAAAACGCCACATACGACCATAGCGAAATCTCTGCAGATCCGTACTCATAGATTTCCTATACTTTCAAATGTGCTATACAAAAGGTAAAATCCCACCCTAGTTCTACGAGAGGACTACTAGCCGTCCACAAGACCCTCTTGTACACAGACTGCAAAATTGCGATGTCAACCGACCACATAGAGCGTACCCCACTTCCAGTCGCTTCACTCTAGTGCAGTTTCCACACAGATGTGTCCCACAATTTGTCCCAAGGAATGCATATCCAACATTTTCAAGGAAGGATCGAAGTTCTTCTACAGGGTGTTCAAGATAATAGCAGCCTGTGAATGGAGTCAATCTAGCATATATGTATGAAAATGAGAAGGTTCAGTTATGACGTAGTATAGGTCAAGGTTATGTGACGGTATGTAATTGTAGTGCGGAAGGGGCGATGAACAAATGTGACGTAAAACGAGCTAGTCAGAACCGGTTTAAATAGTACATAAACATAACGCGATAGATTATCTGGCAACTTTCGATGTGTCAATGGGGCTGCTTTAATCTTGAACACCCTGTATAACAGCCACACACGAGCCCATCATCTACATAGAGCACATTCGAAGTTCTGTCCCACAACGAAATATTTCTGCTCTTCTCGAATTTTTCCAATCCTTTCGAGGGTCTCGTTCCGTTTTTCCACAACTCGTCGAGTAGAAAATGCTATATAGAACCATGGCGAAACGTTTGCAAGGAACCTTCTGTCCGACATCTCCCGAGTCGACAACCTAGTCGAACATTTCTACGTCCACTATACAGTCTTCCAGCGTTTGTATACTATATATTTGGCTACCTTTTAAAAGAGAGTTTCAAGTCACCCGGAGAACCAAGGGAGAGCTGGTAGTGAGGGTGGTAGGCGGGGTGGAAATCGTAGGTGGGTGGCTCAGGCTCCCTTGGTAGTCCGAGTGGCTCATGGCTCCTCTTGGTAGTCAGGGTGGCTCACGGGTCCCCTTGGTAGTCAGGGTGGCTCACGGCTCCCCTTGGTAGTCGGGTGACTCACGGCCCCTTGGTAGTCCGGGTGGCTCACGGGTCCCCTTGGTAGTCCGAGTGGCTCACGGCTCCACTTGGTACTCCGGGTGACTCACGGCTCCCCTTGGTAGTCAGGGGGGCTCACGGCTCCCCTTGGTAGTCCGGGTGACTCACGGCTCCCCTTGGTAGTCCGGGTGGCTCACGGCTCCCCTTGGTAGTCCGGGTGGCTCACGGCTCCCCTTGGTAGTCAGGGTGACTCACGGCTCCACTTGGTAGTCAGGGTGGCTCACGGCTACCCTTGGTAGTCAGGGTGACTCATGGCTACCCTTGGTAGTCCGGTGACTCACTGCCTGAGTCCGGGTGGCCTGGCCCTTGGTAGTCCGGGTGGCTCATGGCTCCCTTGGTAGTCCGGGTGGCTCACGGCTCCTTGGTAGTCCGGGTGGCTCATGGCTCCCTTGGTAGTCCGGGTGGCTCATGGCTCCCTCTGGTAGTCCGGGTGGCTCACGGCTCCTTGGTAGTCGGGTGACTCACCGCTCCCCTTGGTAGTCCGGGTGGCTCATGGCTCCCCTTGGTAGTCCGGGTGGCTCACGGCTCCCCTTGGTAGTCCGGGTGGCTCATGGCTCCCCTTGGTAGTCCGGGTGGCTCACGGCTTGCCTTTGTAGTCCGGGTGACATGGAACTCTCTTTTTACATCTACTATCTAGTAATATCAATTATTATATGTTTCTATTTGTTTCATAATTATTCTTCAGATAAGGTTGGTTAGAATCCACACACATTTGTAGAAGACGAATCACATGAAAACTCGCAGAAATTCATAATTGTATTTATTTGTAAAATGAATGTAAATCAACAGCAAATAACACATACAGATGTATCTCACTACTAGTTGATATAATTATAATTTATCAAAAGGAGTTTGAAAAAATAATAGAAGCTCTAGTCACTCACAATTTAGCAAAATATTTTTTCTAGTCTTAGAAAGGGAACTATAATTTGACCTGCAGTATATTCAAGCTCACTGTTTTATAGAATGTAATGTGAGTTACGATGTCTTGGCAAAGGAAGGCAGTAGTGAAGAATAAATCTACCAGCCACTGTTTATCGTGTATAGCAAACATTTGCAGTAGACTGGAAGATAAACACTGGTTTTTAATATGGAAAATACTTTCTCAAAGACTTCAGCAGAAAAGTGTAGGTCATTATATTTTGCCTACATACCGACATTGCACACTCAACACACACTTACATACTCCAGGAATAAGTCAAACATCTCTTTGCCAGTGTCAGCAGGTTGAATAGACATCGAAGCATATCCTGCAAGATACCCTCTACTGTATGAACTGAGAAACAATGTCTCACCTCACATTATGCTTCCCAAACAACCAACTAAACTATGAGGAACCTGACTGACATAAAACTGACTGCCCAGTATGTGGTCAGCAATAAATCATACACAAAATCATATACTCCAGAAGAAGAGTAGGAAACAGTTGTGTAGAATAGAGAATTAAACTTACTGTATTAACTTCAAATAAAATATGTTTGTGTATAAACTCAAGCACAATTGTGATATTGTTATTATATTGTTGATATCACAGGACGAAATCTTGCACTTAAACAACCAACTAATCAGACCGGTACTGCCTCTGTTCATGTTTCATCTAATGCTGTTGATGGAAATAGAGAGACGAATATTTCAGGTAATTCATGTACCCATACTGCAAACAGTAATCCTATGTTTATGGTGATATACCGACAGCCAGTCATCCTCTACAGAGCAGAGTTAGTTAACCGTAATGGTAAGTTGCTTAAATGTCTATAAAAATAATAATAATGCTAATTTTCTGATTAGATAAATTTCCAAGTATTCTTTGACTTACTTTACCTAAGTTCAGTGAAGTAGAGGTACCGTGATCGTCAATACGTGAAGAAATGGGTGGGCGATTGCGGAGGGTACATCCATGGAAAATTGACTTTTTATAAAACAATTTAATGCGGATGTGCTTTTCATCTTAGTAAACTACCAACTCATTTTTTATTTTACTTTTTGCTCCTCCCTGAGAACACTTCTATGTACGCACATGAAAGTAATATATTTCCAGACCATGTGGTATGTTGGAGAATATGTTGTTGGAGAATATGTTGTTGGAGAATATGTTGTTGGAGAATATGTTGTTGGAGAATAAGTTGTTGGAGAATATGTTGTTGGAGAATATGGCGTTGGAGAATATGTTGTTGGAGAATATGTTGTTGGAGAATATGGCGTTGAAGAATATGTTGTTGGAGAATAGGTTGTTGGAGAATATGTTGTTGGATAATATGTTGTTGGAGAATATGTTGTTGGAGAATATGTTGTTGGAGAATAGATTGTTGGAGAATATGTTGTTGGAGAATATGGCGTTGGAGAATAGGTTGAGAGATATGTTGTTGGAGAATATGTTGTTGGAGAATATGGCGTTGGAGAATATGTTGTTGGAGAATATGTTGTTGGAGAATATGTTGTTGGAGAATATGGCGTTGGAGAATATGTTGTTGGAGAATATGGCGCTCGAGACTAGGTTGTTGGAGAATATGGCGTTGGAGAATATGGCGTTGGAGAATAGGTTGTTGGAGAATATGTTGTTGGAGAATATGTTGTTGGAGAATATGTTGTGGAGAATATGTTGTTGGAGAATAGGTTGTTGGAGAATATGTTGTTGGAGAATATGTTGTTGGAGAATATGTTGTTGGAGAATATGTTGTGGAGAATATGTTGTTGGAGAATATGGCGTTGGAGAATAGGTTGGAGAATACTTTGTTGGAGAATACGTTGTTGGAGAATACGTTGTTGGAGAATATGTTGTTGGAGAATATGTTGTTGGAGAATATGGCGTTCGAGAATAGGTTGTTGGAGAATATGGCGTTCGAGAATATGTTGTTGGAGAATAGGTTGGAGAATACTTTGTTGGAGAATACTTTGTTGGAGAATACGTTGTTGGAGAATATGTTGCTGGAGAATATGGCGTTCGAGAATAGGTTGGAGAATACTTTGTTGGAGAATACGTTGTTGAGAATACTTTTGGAGAATACGTTGTTGGAGAATACGTTGTTGGAGAATACGTTGGAAAATGCAGTGTTGGTGTATACGTTGAGAATACATTGTTGAGAATACAGTGTTGGAGTATACTACGTGTTGGAGAATATGTTGGAAAATAAGGTGTTTATAGAATGCGTTGGAGAATACGGTGTGGAGAATACGGTGTTGTAGAATACGGTGTTATAAAATCTTTGGAGAATACGGTGTTGGAGAATACGTTGTTGGAGAACACAGTGTTGGAAGATACGGTGTTGGAGAATACGGTATTGGAGAATATGTTGGAGAATACGGTGTTGGGGAATACTTTGGAGAATACAGTAGTGGAGAATACGATGTTGGAAAATACGTGGTTGGAGAATACTGTGTTGGAGAATACAGTGTTGGAGAGTACGGTGTTAGAGAATACGATGTTTGAAAATACAGTGTTAGAGAATACGGTGTTGGAGAATACGTTGTTGAAGAATACGTTGTTGGAGAATACGGTGTTGGAGAATACGTTGGAGGATACGTTGGAGATTACGTTGGAGAATCCCGTATTTATCCTTGGCCATCAGTAGACAATATGTCATGTAGTTAACATCCTGATGGCAGACTTTACTTCCATTGAAAAACCCATTAAAGAGCAACAACATGAGAGCAAATGGAAGCAAATAGACAAATGGCTTTGGGGCAAATATCAATAAGAACGATACGTAACGAATCAAAAGTATCGGCTGAATCCAAAGACAGAACATATACGCAGGGTGCTGCTGGTGGTGAGACGGGAATGCGTAACAAGCGTAAGGGTTAGCCGACTACTCAGCAGGTGAACACTGGAAAGCACATCAGAGACTTAAACCCAGTGCAAAACAAAGGTCTCGGTAAGTGTCTTTGGAAAACACTGTAACGCATCGTGTCGATACATGGGAAGATTGCGGTAAACTCCGTACATGAGACCAAGCGCATAGAAACCTCTTGGGTAAAGTTAACCGAGCGCAAATTCTAAATTTGCGTTTTAGTGCCTAACGAAACTGCCCTCCCTAGGAAACCGTGCACGGTACTGTTGCATTTACAACTAACAACCCGGAGGAACTTAGGTAGGTGATGTTGGCGAGCGCAACATTTCAGTTGCATTGGTAGCGCCGATTGAAACTACCTTCTAGAATATATGTGCGCAGTTCCAGTCTAGTGTTACCCGGAGACAGGAAGAAAAATGAAGAGTAAACACTTGCAAATTGCCATGTACCGACACACGCCCCGCAACGATGAGAATAGTCTTACTCAGGATAAACTCACCGTGGATAGAAAAGTCAAGCTGATAGTGCAAAGGTTTAAACCCAAACATTGAATAAAGGCAATACTTTTCGGACGCCAATCATCCTACACCGAGTGAGATGACGTCAAGCACCATGTATCAATCCTACACAGAGTGAGATGACGTCAAGCACCATGTATCAGATCAAATAAATGCTACGGCAAAAAGATGATCGAAAAGGCTTAGATCCAGGCCAAAATATACGGCAGAATGGATCGTACCCTAGGCTAGCTACCTAGTAAACAAACATATGGTTGAAACCGAATACACCACTAAAGGATAAGCAGCTGAGCTCTATTTGGTACTGAAGGTTTGTGAACGTACACCCGTTCTTAGTGCTTGGCCGTTTATATATCACATTAGACTGATAAAAACGGCCGAAAAGAACGATCGAGAAAAAAGATGAAGAAGAATAGACAACGGGAAGCAAAAAGATAAAATGAAGCGAAAAGATAAAATGAAGTGAATATAGAAAAAAGCGAATAGACCAAATGAAGCGAATATTGAAAAAAGTGAATAGATAAAATGAAGTGAATATAGAAAAAAAGCGAATAGACAAAATGAAGCGAATATTGAAAAAAGCGAATAGACAAAATGAAGTGAATATAGAAAAAAGCAAATAGACAAAATGAAGCGAATATAGAAAAAAGCAAATAGACAAAATGAAGCGAATATAGAAAAAAGCAAATAGACAAAATGAAGCGAATATAGAAAAAAGCAAATAGACAAAATGAAGCGAATATAGAAAAAAGCAAATAGACAAAATGAAGCGAATATAGAAAAAAGCAAAAAGACAAAATGAAGCGAATATAGAAAAAAAGCGAATAGACAAAGGTATGGAAGAGGGTATTGTCAGGGTAAGATACAAAACATGGAGAAATAATCACAATATAGATGAGACTGCAGTAAAACTATTTGATTGGCGAAACACGTAATCACAAAGTACTGTAGTTTACAAATTACAAAAACAATGACAATATACAGCAATGTTTCGACCAACAAGACATTTATCAAGCAAACGAACTACTGGAGTGACAAATAAAAAAAAAGCAATGTTTCGACCAACAAGACATTTATCAAGCAAACGAACTACTGGAGTGACAAATAAAAAAAAAAAAAAAACATATGGACAACTACATACGGAGACATTCAAACGTTTCTAATGAAAATCTGGAAATAAAACGAATAACGAAATTAATGTAATACAAAAAAACACACATCATCATGATCAAATAGCTTGTCCTGAGCAAAACTTTACCACCCCAACAGTCCTCCGGAATTTCTCCCTCTCATAGGCCAGATGTCCTGCCTCTGTAATCCTCATGTTCAGACCATCAGTTACACCCCGAATCCATCTTCTCCGTGGTCTTCCTTTTCTTCTCTTTGCCGGTATGTCTCCATCCATGATGGTCTTCTCCAGCCCTTCGTGTCTTTTGATATGTCCAAAATATCTCAATTTTCTCTTTCTTATTTGTAGCATCAGCCAGTTTTCTTGATTTTGAGTTCTTTATGGATAGATCTATTTGTTCTCTTCTCTGTCCAAGATATATTAAGGACTTTTCTGTAACACTTATATTCAAAAGTACATATATGTTTTTCCACTGTTCTATTAAATGTCCATGCTTCACACCCATACATTGCCACTGGGAATATGCATGTTCTTAGTATTCTGATTTTTATTTTCTTATCAGTTCCGTTCCATATTGTTTTGATTAGTTTAAATTTTGGTAAAGCCATGTTTGTTTTTTCTTTAAGTTTCTTCATCCGATTTCCATCTGTTGTTAGCAGTGAACCAAGATATTCAAAACTGTCCACATTTTCTACTTTCTCTCCATTGATAAAAATATTATTTGTCATGTCCGTTTAATCTGTTGTCATTATCTTTGTTTTTGCAACATTGAGATATAGATTTTGTTTTTCGCTTTTATCTTTCACTTCTCCTAATATTTCTCATCCCTTTTTGTGATGTTGACAGTAACACTGTATCGTCAGCGTATCGTAGTTCATGTATTTCTCTTCCTCCGATTATAAAAAGATCGTATTGTTCTTTTCCGATATCTTCTGTAACATTTCTCATGATGTTTTCTGCATATATGTTAAACAGACAGGGTGACAGAATGCAGCCTTGTCTGACTCCATGCCCTATGTCAAACCAGTCTGATGTATCATCACCTGTTCTTAGAGCCTATTGTATTCTGCATGGTGATTACCCGATAACCCTGAATTTGTGTGTGGTCTTTACCAGGTTTTGGCAGAGGTACCAGGTAGATGTGTAACCATTCTTCGTTGATTACTGCAGTCGTAATGCTTTTGTTGTAGATGCCAGCCAGTTCTTCCCACTCTCCATCAGACAACTCGCCAATGTCGCAATACCGTATGCCATCTGGACCAGGTGCACTGTTTTTTGCTCTCAGTACAGCATCCTTGATTTCCTCCACCGTCACCAAATCATTTTCATCTAATTCCTGGTTCTGACGGTGCATATTATTTGTATAAGTGTAATGTTTCTTGATGTTCCCTTCAGTCTTAGACTAATGATTCTTTCATTTATGGGATTGTATCCTAGCAGTGTATTAGATGTTTGTTTTTGTAGATATATCCGCCCGAGTGGTTACCGGAGCCCAAATTTGGGGTGTAAAGAATAGAAGCACTGTTACCTGCCACGCATGTCGTAAGAGGCGACTAAGGAGGTTTGGCTGAAATCGGATGCATGTGTCCTAAACGTGCAGAAGTATATACGTTTAGGGGCCTACCAAACAAATGTGCATCGTATACACGTTCTTGGCAAAGATCAAACTTATCACAAAGAGTGATTAAAATTGGTCGTAAAGAACGAACGCAAAGAAGAAGAAGAAGTAGATATATCGCCACTCCATCCCTTCCATTTTTTTATCTCCACCAGAGTATATAAACATTCCATTTTGTGTATTAAAGTGATCTTGTCTGCTCCACCTATGCTCAGAAATTACCAATATGTTTAATTGTTCTATTTCTTTCTCAACTATCTGTTGTTTTCCATCATTCATCGTTCTCACATTCCACGCTCCTATTTAAATTTCTTATTAAGTCCAACACGGGGGTCTTCCTTGACAACACAGTTAGGCTTTTGGTCGTCATCAGATTGGCTAGTACTAGTCCCCGCCTTGGACTAGTGTGTTTATAAAATCCTCCTAGCCTGGGGGCCTCACCAACGTATCTTGTTTCTATTATGTTGTATTCCATATTATTGTTGAGGTTTTCTAGGCATTGTCTTGGAATGTAGTCGGCCATTGCTGTCCTTCCTGGCAGTGACCATACTGGTCCATGACCATAACCATTGTCTCTATTACAGAGATCCTCTGTCTACCGTCGTGAGTTTTGAGACCATAACCATTGACACTCTGTCGGCCGCTACCTCACTCATCCACTATCTGCTCAAATGGCTTCCACGTGACTCTGCCGGGGAAGGGGGTTAAACGGTACTCCACCTTTCCCAAGGATGTCCGGTTGACTAGCGGAGGGAAGGAGGCGACTTACATCTCCTTTGATATAGGTTTACATCATGAATACATGAAATATATGCACATATAGATTACAAGGCATGAGAAGAGAAAGTAATAAGAAGCATATGAATGTAATACGTTGAGCCCACGTGGTTGCAAGGTACCATACAACGAAATCAACCGATTCTCCAGAGCAAATCGACTGCGATCATCCGAGGAACATGATCGGCTGGCTGTGAGCTGGACATCGTGAGCTCCTAAATAGCTAGTATAATTCAAATGGTTGGTTTCATGGGTCACAGAGCATTGGCGTATGTCGTGCAAGTGTTGGGTGAATCGGTCACTGAGCCTCTGCCTGTCTCGCCGATATAAGCCTTGTTACACTGCTTACAGATAATGGAATAGATAACATTTCGGACTCGCATGTGAAACCATCTTCAATAACAAACGTGGCTAAAGAAAAGATACAGTACGAGTCTGTATCACATAAGAACACGTATTGCAACGCCGACGCCACACTGGACAGTGCCAAAATGACTCTGGATATTGGACTTAAGGCGACTGTGTACCAACATATCCTTAAGACTTATGTCCCATCTGTAAGCCACCAAAATTAGTTGGGGAATACTGAACGGGTCTCAGGATCTAACGTAAGGATAGACACATGACAGAATAAAACATTTTTCACCAGTGAATTATGGGGATGGAAAGTTAATATAGGTTTTACTCTGTCAGAGTTAGTAGTTCTATGCTAGCTGGTAAGGGCCTGTTGGCGAGTGATTTTCTGAACTCGATGCATAGCAAATACAAGCACCTTCTCCACGTATAGGCGCTTGCGGGAGAAATCAAGCATCTCGTGAGCTCTATCAAGAAAATCATCGTCCTCGCTACAAAGGCGACGAAGACGTAAGAACTATGAGAATGCCAAATAATCACGACAAGCCTAGGGATGGGAAAGTATAAAGGAGAAAACTATGTGCATCAGTAGGCTTGTATACTTACTGATGTAATGATAGTTGATAGGTATATGGTGATATTAATTTCAAGAAAGTTGACACAAGTAGTGGAGATGTGAGAAGAAAAACGAATAGAAGGGTTGAAAACATAAATGAAATTAATGAAGCGTGACAAATCGGCTTCAGGCATATCAGTAATGTCAATAGTCATCAATGTATCTGTGATAAACAGACGGAAGTGGGCCATCATATGTAGTCCACAATAGGTGTTCAAGATAACCCATAAACAAACAAGCATGTCTAGATCCCATTTTAGTGCCCATAGCGACCCCACTGATCTGTTCAAAGAATAGGTCATTGAACTGAAAGGAGTTGAGAGTGATAACTAGTTCTGCAAGACGAAGGAGAGCCGAGGTGGAGACAAGGGGATTAGTTCTCCTATTGAGAAAGAAGTGGAGAGCTTTATGGCTGTCAGGATGATATATAGAAGTGTGCAATGAGCACACCTTGAGGAAGATATGGTAGGTTCTCTCGGGTAGCAACTCAATAGAAGAAAAAACAGTCAAAGCGTGGTTCGTATCTTTCAAAACTAAAGGGAGTGTGGTGACTATGGAATTAAGGATACTATCAAGAAACTCGGAGATGTGTTCCGTAGGGCAAGAGCAACAAGAAACGATAGGCCTATCAGGATTGTTGAGTTTATGAATTTTGGGGCGCATATAATTTGCGGGTTTGCTCAAACAGCTATCGATCACACAGAGTCATGATGCACCCGTGGGATGATCTTTCGTGGTATTTAAGTTCTTACTTTTGTAACGAGGACGATGACTTGCTTGATAGAGCTCGTGAGATGCTTGATTTCTTCCGCAGGCGCCTATACTCGGAGAAGGTGCGTGTATCTGCAATGAATCGAGTTCAGAAAATCACTCGCCAGCAGGGCTTTTCCAGCCTGCATGGGAGAGAGTAAAACGTATCTTAACTTTCCACCCCCATAGTTCACTGGTAAAAATGTTTTATTCCGTCATCTGTCTATCCTTAAGTCAGATCATGAGACCCGTTATGTCTTCCCCAAATATCCTGTGGTGGCTTACAAACGGGATATAAATCTTGAGGATATGTTGGTACACAGTCGCCTTAAGTCCAATATCCAGACTCATTTTAGCACTGTCCAGTGTGGCCGTCGGCGTTGCAATACGTGTGCTTATGTGATACAGATTCGTACTGTATCTTTTCCTTTAGCCACGTTTGTTATTGAAGATGGTTTCACTTGCGAGTCCCGAAATGTTATCTATTCCATTATCTGTAAGCAATGTAACAAGGCTTATATCGGCGAGACAGGCAGGAGGCTCAGTGACCGATTCACCCAACACTTGCGCGACATACGCCAATGCTCTGTGACCCATGAAACCAAGCATTTGAATGATACTAGCCATTTAGGAGCTCACAATGTCAGGTCACAGCCATCCGATCATATTCCTCGGATGATCGCAGTCGATTTGCTCTGGAGAATCGGTTGATTTCGTTGTATGGTACCTTGCAACCACGTGGGCTCAACGTATTACATTCATATGCTACTTATTACTTTCTCTTCTCATGCCTTGTGATCTATATGTGCATATGTTTCAATTATTCAAGCTATATATTTACTTGATTTTTATTGTTTTTTCTTTTCTTTTCTAGTTTTTATGTGTGTTGTATGTGTTACATTTGTTTTGTTATTCGTTTGTATTCCCAGATCTCCATTAGAAACGTTTGAATGTCTCCGTACGTAGTCGTCCATATGTTAGTGGTTTTTTTAAATTCGTCACTCATGTTGTTCGTTTGCTTGAAAAAAAGGCCTTGTTGGTCGAAACATTGGTGTATATTGTTATTGTTTTTGTAATTTGTAAAACTACAGTATTTTGTGATTACGTGTTTCACCAAAACATGGAGAACTATTAGAGCCAAAGAAAGTATTATATCATTTAGTGGTATGTAACGGATAAGTAACATTAATCCTTCGTAATTTTTGCTATCTTATGTATGTTACCGTATGTCTGTTACCTTATGTATGTTGTCTTAATTATGTTATCTTATGTATGTTACCTTATGTATGTTACCTTATGTATGTTATCTTATATATGTTACCTTATGTATGTTACTGTATAAACGTATGTTCCTTGCCAGGCTCACCCATCTTGGACATGTCACTCACGAGGGGTAATACTAAATATGACTACCTTGTCCTCCATTTGGGATATGGTTTGAGACTAACAATTTCATTCTGTAAAAAATAAATACTGAACGTTACTATACCAGCTACAAACAGACTATTTCTTCACAAGTATCTATGGCTACAAGAGTCATTCTGATATCACTGGAAGTAGTGAAAGACAACATTAAGCTACTTACACGAGGAAAGAAATAAACTACAACTGGAACACAATACAGAGGACGGATAAGAATAGAAAAGAATAGTGTGCATTTGTTGCTGTTCTAAACGTCAGGGGCGTCACTGACTTAAGGGTGTGAGAGAAAGAAAGAGAGAAAGAGAGAAAGAGAAAAGTTTGCTAAAGACAACTAAAAAAATAAATGAACCAAAATGTATACAAAAGTAACTATTCTGCTGGAAGAGTCTAAATCTCGTCAGTTAAATTAAAATCATTTGCATATTCCCATTATAAATGACACTAATCTGTGTGTATATTATTTTATTTTGTAATTGCAAAGGAAGAAACCAGACATTTCTTTCTAACAGTAGAACGATTATGTTTAGTAAAAAAATTTGAAACGTAACGTACTCGCTACTAATGCTATATTACATATTATTGTATTTTACCTACACTATTGATTGAAGGGGCCGATTTAAGACGGATGAAAAAATGTTGCAGGGACAAAACTAGCATTGACTGGAAAGAAAATAGTAAATTGACAAGTCTGGGTCTTGCAGAAGATTTTGTCTTGTTAAGTGAAAGCAGGCAGGAGGATGTACATAGAAAACAGTTGTTTGTTAAGTGAAAGCAGCCAGGATGTACAAAGAAAACAGTTGTCTTGTTAAGTGAAAGCAACCAGGATGTACAAAGAAAACAGTTGTCTTGTTAAGTGAAAGCAACCAGGATGTACAAAGAAAACAGTTGTCTTGTTAAGTGAAAGCAACCAGGATGTACAAAGAAAACAGTTGTCTTGTTAAGTGAAAGCAACCAGGATGTACAAAGAAAACAGTTGTCTTGTTAAGTGAAAGCAACCAGGATGTACAAAGAAAACAGTTGTCTTGTTAAGTGAAAGCAACCAGGATGTACAAAGAAAACAGTTGTCTTGTTAAGTGAAAGCAACCAGGATGTACAAAGAAAACAGTTGTCTTGTTAAGTGAAAGCAACCAGGATGTACAAAGAAAACAGTTGTCTTGTTAAGTGAAAGCAACCAGGATGTACAAAGAAAACAGTTGTTTGTTAAGTGAAAGCAACCAGGATGTACAAAGAAAACAGTTGTCTTGTTAAGTGAAAGCAACCAGGATGTACAAAGAAAACAGTTGTCTTGTTAAGTGAAAGCAACCAGGATGTACAAAGAAAACAGTTGTTTGTTAAGTGAAAGCAACCAGGATGTACAAGGAAAACAGTTGTCTTGTTAAGTGAAAGCAACCAGGATGTACAAAGAAAATAGTTGTCTTGTTAAGTGAAAGCAACCAGGATGTACAAAGAAAACAGTTGTCTTGTTAAGTGAAAGCAACCAGGATGTACAAAGAAAACAGTTGTCTTGTTAAGTGAAAGCAACCAGGATGTACAAAGAAAACAGTTGTCTTGTTAAGTGAAAGCAACCAGGATGTACAAAGAAAACAGTTGTCTTGTTAAGTGAAAGCAACCAGGATGTACAAAGAAAACAGTTGTCTCGTTAAGTGAAAGCATTTAAGACTAATGGTTGACCAGAAATTTCTTCTCGAGATATGCCCACGATATCTCTATCTTCACCTTACTATAGCAGTTGTTACTAGTGGTTAACCAGAGATTTTCTTCTCGAAATATATGCTCAACATATCTCTATCTTCTCCTTCTTATAAAGGTTGCTACTAGTGGTTGACCAGACAATTTTTCTCACAGTATGCCCAACATATCTCTACCTTCTCCTTCTTACACAGTTGTTACTAGTGGTTGACCAGACATTTATTCTCGAGATATGTCCAACATATCTCTATCTTCACCTTTTTACAACAGTTGTTACTAGTGATTGACCAGACATTTCTTCTCACAGTATGCAAATCATATCTCTATTTTCACCTTCTTATAATAGTTGTTAATAGTGATTGACCAGACATTTCTTCTCACAGTATGCAAATCATATCTCTATTTTCACCTTCTTATAATAGTTGTTAATAGTGGTTGAGCTGATAACTGTATATCTCCACATCTCAAATATGAAAATCATGAACAGTGCTGGTATGACAATTATGATTACCTTGATGAGCCAGAGAAATAAAAGAGAGAGAGAAAAAGAGAGAAAGAGAGAGAAAGAGAGAGAGAGAGAGAATGTTACGTTCACGTTACAGATTGGTAACATGTTGTGAAATTAATATTAACAACGTAAAAAGTAGAATTGTTTTATATTTTCAATGTGTTATAATATAATTTATATGTTCATTGTATTATATTATAATATGTATGGTACACCAGAAGTACGAGAACGTCTGCAAGGTTTCATTCTGAAAACGTATGATTCCAAACAAGAGGTTCTAGAAACATACACAGAACCAGGGACCAAATCATCTGTCTACCAAGTTCCTTTAACAACAGGCCCACAACTAATAAGCTACTTGACTATAACCACCGGTACTCCAGATGGAATACTAACAATATGTGAGTTGGAAACATATGGAGGTAGGGTTTCATTATTTCTAATATTTATATTACAAGTGTGTGTGTGTGTTTTATACGTGGGTGTTTATGTAAATGTATGTGTGTGTGCATGTGTGGGGGTGTAAACTAGTAGAACCGGATCCAGTATACCAGTGTTGTACAACATTTTGTAAACTATAGCGCATCATACTGTTGGTAATGGAGGCGCGAGCACCATTCGGCGATTTCAAGAATCATACCATTAATAATAATAGTAAGAGAGTGATATTAACAGTAATATTAAAAAATATTTATAAAATATGAAAAGGTAATCCTAACGTATATTCCTGTCCTTTAATGAACAAAAAAGTATTGAAAATGTTGGTGTGCAACTGGAACAGACTGCTTTTACTACATTATCTATCTTTGAGTCTGTCAGACAGGATCATTGTTTATTTTTGATGATGATCTTAAATGAAAAGAAGACGTCACATAGATATGTTGAACAAAAGCACGACATTATTTTCATGGCAAAACTACTAATCAATCAATATTTATTCCTGTCTAACAAAACTCAGAAAGTGTCATGCGTGCCAAGGGAGGATTTCACAAATATATCTTTGTGCAATTTCAAGATTTATAACTATTCAAGATTCGATTTTTTTAAAACATCACAGACGCTACATCAAAGTTCATTTGCACCAATGGATGCCAACGGTTTATTGTTTATTATTTTTTTCAATGGTTTGAACAATTATTAAATCTGTTAGCAAATTGGACAGTAAGGATTTCATATTTTACAAAAAAGATGACATACATCGCCACTCATAAATTCAGCAATAGATTTCAAATTTAGAAAGTGAGAACGGAATTTCTTGTTTAAATGTTTAATACAACATTTTCATTTCTTTTGAAACCCATTTATTGAACTTAAATGCTTGAGATGTCACAATCTTTCACTTGTAATTAGAGACATAACTCATTTAATTTACTGTAATGTTTGTCAAGAAAGAGTAATTTTGTATCCATGACGTGTCATCAAGTTCCACATACTATTATCTTGGAGATGATTTCAGAAATTCTCGTATCACAATTAGAAGACTTGAGAATTATTCTAGTATCTTTCCCCATTCAGTCACCTGATATCTCTATAAAGAATTACATCACAGTCGATGACGTGTAGAAGATGATATCATGCAATTGATAAAATGAGTCACTATTGTCTATACATGCTCAAACTTTAGCGCATTTATACTTACCAGATTTCTAATGCATTTCAATTATATACATTTTGAAGTTGGTTCACCATTAGCACAAAGGGCATGAGAAATAAACTATGTCTATCATTCATTGAAGGTGCTTCATTAGTTGTTATAGCATCACGTTTATAAAGTGACAAGTTAATCTCCTTAACAGGTGCAAGAAAATAGGTTACAAATTATTTTCACTCAATTCGTGCCACTACTTGTTTCTGTCACAGGGCTACCAGGTTGGCCCAGTAGCATGGCCATCTATATTTGTATTGCGATTCTTAACTCGAGTGATGCTAACTCCATTTATCTAGCTTTTTCTTGCTTTTCTTTTATCATGGCTGAATTATTTTATATTTTGTCCTTAAGTTTGTTGAATGCGTGATGTGATTTCAACAATAAACTGCGTTTCTCATTGCTTTACTTTATCCCGCATTAAACTGATCTTTCGCTCTTGTGGTTTTAGTTAAAGGCCAAACTTTTCATTGAAAAAAAAAATAAACTTGATAAAGTTTATCAGTTGTAATTTGGTTGTATTGTTTATGTTTACTATTTGTCTATCTAATAAATCCATATCAAGTTATACAATGTGTTATATCACTATACTATTTGTTTATCAAGTTATACAATGTGTCATATCATTATACTATGTGCTGATCAAGTTATACAATGTCTCATATCTCAATACTATTTTTGTGTATCAAGTTATACAATGTGCCACATCACTATCCTATTTGCTGATCAAGTTATACAATGTTTCATATGACTATACTATTTTCTGATCAAGTTATACAATGTGTCATATTACTATACTATTTGTTTAACACGTTATACAATGTGTCATATCTCTATGTGACAGAACTCATAAATCTATGTTTAGAACACGGTCTAATAATAACAAACACATTTTATCAACATAGAACTACATAAAAACTTGGTACAGATGGGACAATTTGCTTCAAGCGTCACAGATTGATGACATACTTGTAAGATACAGGCAGAAGGGATATATCACAGACACCAGAGTTATACCAAAGATTAACATTGATACCGACCATCGACCTGTCGTAGTAACTGAAAGAAGCAATCGCTGAGACCGAAGGACAAAACTGAAACAAAACATTGGAAAGAACCTGTTATAAACTTTAAAAGTTGGAGGAAGAAACAACCAGAGACGAGTTATATCAAGAAATGAACCAGATCTACAACACATTACCCAAGATAATTGATAACATCGAGAAATAATAGGAAGAATTTAAAACCTCCATATCAAACAATTTACTTAAAGTATGTGGCACAAGAGGACCAGCCAAAGTTCATCTAAAAATAGCATGGTAGTGTGAAGAGATACAAAAAGGAACTCAAAGAAAGAAAGATTGTTTCCAAACATGGTTGAAATCTAAAACCATAACGACTATGTACAATACCGTCTAGCCAGAAGAGAGGTGAAAAGAATAGTCAAGAAAGAGAAAGAAAACTCATGGTGCAAATATGGAGAACATCTAACAGACTTATGTAGGACAAAACCGAGATAATTTTTTACAAGTGTCAAGGCAGTGAGAGTGAGAGACGATAGCTACAACCCTACCACTATCATAAACAGTAAGGAAGGAACACCATTACTCACAGACAAGATAGAATGACCAGATGGAAGGAATATTTTCAAGAACTTTACAATCCTACAAAATTTGCTGAAAATATATAAACGCAACAAAGGAAAGTGAAGAAAAAGAACCATATAAATTGATCCAAGAAATTGAAACAGCAATAAAGAACAGCCCGAACAAAAAACCACCAGGTGTAGATGACATACTCAACAAAGCCATTAAAGCATGCTAAGAAATGGGTGTAAAATGGTTAAACAGAATATTCACAGCAGCATGGACAGAAAGAAAAGTTTCTGATGACTGGAAAAAATCAGTAACAATCCCATTATGGAAAAATAAAGGCAATAAAAGAGAATGCGAAACATACAGAGGCATTTGACTACTAAACCACACTGGTAAAATATACGCAAAAATATTAGAACAGCGTATAAGACAGTTCGCTGACCCACAAATACGCCCCTCACAATTTGGATTTAGAAGAGGAGTTGGATGCACAGACGCTCTATTCACTCTGAGACAACTGAGTGAAAAGCAATAGAATATAATCAAGAGCTACACTTATTATTCATCGATCAAGAAAAGGTATTTGACAGAATAGATAGAAGTATTTTATGGGAAACACTAGAAAACTATGGGATCAAGGGACAACTGCAAGACAATATCAGAGCAATATACACAAATAGCCACAGTGTGATAAGAACAACAGAAGGAATGACAGACTCATTCGAAACAAAATCAGGAGTAAGACATGGTTGTGTGCTCTCACCTCTTCTCTTGAACGTACATATAGACAGAATAGTGAAAGAGGCAGAGTGTGAAAAAGACCTTATTCACATAGACAATGATTGCGACGATCAATTAAATAATCAAATCAACAAATTACTTTTTGAAGACGACCAAAGTCTAATCTATGAAGATGAAGATCAGCTACAACATCATATGAATTCTTTGCTAGTAGCATGTAGGAAGTACATGAAAATCAGCAAACAAATGACCGAGACCATGAAAATCAGCATAAAACCAAGCCAAGAAAACATACAAATAGACAACACCAGAGTAAAGCAAAATTATGAATTCAAATATTTAGGCAGCATTTTCACAGATGACGGAAAACTCGATAGAGACAAGGTGTCAAAAAGCAAATGCAGTGACATACCAGCTGGCACCATTACTACAACACCTACAAATTCAAGATGGAAGTGAAAAGACAGATGATAAAAGTATTTTCCTACCAACACTTTGTTACCAGTGCCAAATTTGGTCTCTTACAGCAAGCAAAACATCACAGAAAGCTCACCATGTGTGAAATTAAATGCTTGAAGAAGGCAATGGGAGTCACCAGGAAAGACAGACTACGAAATGAGGACATTAGA
Source organism: Arion vulgaris (assembly GCA_020796225.1). NCBI lineage: Eukaryota > Metazoa > Mollusca > Gastropoda > Stylommatophora > Arionidae > Arion > Arion vulgaris. The sequence goes on along the minus strand of CM036768.1, from coordinate 30,537,772 downwards.
AGCAGAGTGGGCATAACTTCATGCACCGAATACATTGAAAGACAATAAATGCGGTTGTTTGTACATATAATGAGAATAAAATACAACCAACCACCAATAACAGCATACAATAAAAGAGATTGGGTACTAAAACTAAGGGAAGACCAAGAAAAAGATAGACAATATCAAGACCACACTACATCAACACGGATATAAAACAACACGAACGACTCATCTGGCACTAGAACGCAAATTAAAGCTGCCATCGGTACACTTAACGGCAAGAGTGGACAGCCAACTACATCTTCCACCTGAGAATAGACAATAGACAATAGACATATTACTATACTATTTGTTTATCAAGCTATACAATGTGCGATATTACTATACTATTTGCTTATCAAGTTATACAATGTGCATATCACTATACTATTTGCTTATCAAGTTATACAATGTGCATATCACTATACTATTTGCTTATCAAGTTATACAATGTGCATATCACTATACTATTTGTTTATCAAGCTATACAATGTGCGATATTACTATACTATTTGCTTATCAAGTTATACAATGTGCATATCACTATACTATTTGTTTATCAAGCTATACAATGTGCGATATTACTATACTATTTGCTTATCAAGTTATACAATGTGCATATCACTATACTATTTGTTTATCAAGTTATACAATGTGACATATTACTATACTATTTGTTTATCAAGCTATACAATGTGCATATCACTATACTATTTGTTTATCAAGCTATACAATGTGCGATATTACTATACTATTTGCTGATCAAGTTATACAATGTGACATATTACTATACTATTTGCTGATCAAGTTATACAATGTGCATATCACTATACTATTTGTTTATCAAGCTATACAATGTGACATATTACTATACTATTTGCTGATCAAGTTATACAATGTGACATATTACTATACTATTTGCTGATCAAGTTATACAATGTGCATATCACTATACTATTTGTTGATCAAGCTATACAATGTGCGATATTACTATACTATTTGCTGATCAAGTTATACAATGTGACATATTACTATACTATTTGCTGATCAAGTTATACAATGTGTCATATTACTATTAGTTAGTTAGTTAGTTAGTCTTTCCTCTTGGGCCTGTGGGCGGCATAGGGCAGAGGTCATAGCTCTCCATGTCTCGCGGTTCGTTGCTATTTGCTTTAAGTCTTTAATGTTTACTAGGCCCATCGTTGAGACTTCTCTGGTGATGGTTCTACGCAGAGTCTCTCTTGGTCTTCCTCGTTTTCTTTTTCCCTCTGGTGTCCATATGAGGGATTGGTAAGGAGTCTTCTCTCATCCATTCTAAGTGTGTGGCCGATGTAGTTCAGCGGCGCTTTCTTATAAAATTTGATACATTTTCTTGCTTGGTCTCTTGTCTTATTTGTGTATTGGGTCTGAAATCTGACCATTTGAGGTTCAGTATTCTTCTAAGACATTTATTCTCAAAGTTATCTAATTTTCTTTCTAGAGCTTTTGTTGCTTTCCAACTCTCGCATCCATAAGTTAATACTGGAATCACACAAGAGTTAAGGATCTTTAATTTTAAGTGCTTGCTGAGTGAATTGGACTTCCATATATTTGACAATTTGTTAAAAGCACTTGATGCCAATGCGATTCTGTGTGGAATTTCTGGCGCTGTATCCCCGTAGATGACATCATACTCCCTAGGTATGTAAAACTTTTGACTTTTTCAAGAGTGTAGTTTTTAGTTGAATATTTTCTGGACTGCTGGTAAGGTCGACAATTTTTGTTTTTGTGGTGTTTATTTGGAGACCAATTTGTCCTGAGATATTTTGGAGAAGGTTTGTTTTCATTTGAATATCTTGATGTGATGAACTCAAAGGGCTATATCGTCGGCAAAATCAAGGTCTTCTAAAATTGTATCCACCCACTTGATCCCATATTTGCGTTATTGGTGCATTTTCGCATGACCCAGTCAATTGCTATTCCAAAGAGCATTGGCGATAAGACGCAGCCTTGTTTCACTCCTGTTTCCACTGGGAACCAGTCAGAGTTACCGAAATCTGTTCTTACACTGCAGCGCGATTCACTGTAGAAGGATTTTATGATGTTGATGAATTTAGCAGGAAACCATAGTTTTTGAGTAGTTTCCAAAGCGTAGGACGGGGAATACTGTCAAACGCTTTCTGAAAATCAACAAAGTTGATGATTAAATTCGATTGAAATTCTACGAACTCTTCAATGATTACTCTTAGTGTGAAGATGTGATCTATGCATGCTCGTTTTGGTCTAAACCCTGCTTGTTCTTCTCTTAGCCTTTCATCTATAGACTTTTTCAGTCTCTCGAGTAACATGCTACAAAAAGTTTTCCTGGCACTGACAGTAGGGTGATCCCACGCCAGTTATTACAATCAGACAAATCTCCTTTTTAGGTAATTTGAAAATAATACCATCTTTCCACTGTTGTGGTGGGGATTCATTTTGCCAGATTTCATTTATAAGTTGGAGTATATGTTGTAAGTTGTTATCATCTGCTGCTTTGAGCATTTCTCCAGAGATGTTATCATCACCAACCGCTTTGTTGTTTCTCAATTTTTAATGGCAGATTTCAACTCTTCCAGTGTGAATGGCTCGCAGGAAGCTTCTAGTGTGGGCATGGTGATTTCTTCATCTAAGTTGGGAACAATCTCTAGTTGCGGTCTATTTAGTATTTCTTTAAAATGTTCTGCCCATCGTTGTTTTTGTTGTTCTTCTGACAGCAGTATCCTACCTTGATTGTCTTTGATTGGTTTATTTGGTGTAGGAGTATGTTTGCATAGTTGCTTCATAACTATGCAAACATACTCCTATATGAAGCATACTACTCTTATGAAGCATATTACTATACTATTTGCTTATCAAGTTATAAAGTATGTCATATCCTACCGAGAGTATTCCACAAAGCACGAATCCGTAGCTCCGACAACAATCGTAGAGAACTCTGGAAATAATGCACTTGTGAACAGAAATGTGCAGTTCAAAATCGTACTCACGTCTTTTAGAATTCGTTGCAAGAACTAAATCACTTAGCTACAGAGTGATGTTCACCAATAATAGATTCAAATGGGCAAACTGGATTTTTTCTGCATTTAATTTTGAATGTTTATTTTTAAGCAGATTGTTTAGCAGTACTCACACCTAGCCTCTCCTAGTTGCCTTTGACGACATGGAGAGGAAACGGTATTTCTGTTCTTAGTTAGCCCGGAGACCACACTTGTTCAGTGGTTAAACACATTTATATAACTGGTGAAATAATTGAAAGTTACTTAGCACAGGAAATGAATGACTCGTCTTATGTCATCGTAATCTAGAAACATAAATGTCTAAAACTGTTGAACATGATTTCAGTGTCACGATCTATCCTCCGTCAAGAATTTGATGTAATTCTAAATTATGTTTCTAATCCCCATAATGTAATTGGTCAGCTTGTCAACTTTGCAGTGTTAGTTTGAACTCGTCCATGTTATGACTATATCATGTTGGAAACGTCAAAATATGTTCTTTATGTACTTAGAATGACATGTGATTATTCACTATGTGCAGACAGAATGCATGAAATATATAGTGTGTTGTATATGTCTTTAGTTTTACATGTTTTGTTAGTTATGTTCTAATCAATTATACATTATTTTCCCTTTTGTTATAATCTCATGATAATAAATGCGTTTCATGAAACTGCATTATTTGTTTTTTATCTTGCAGATATACCTTGTATGGACAATAAATGTGTTCATGCAACTGTGTAATTTTTGTGATTTATCATGCAGATATACCTTGTATGGGAAAGAAATGGGGATTCGACTGCTCGAACGACTGTCATTGTGAATATGGACATGCCTGTTTTGCTGCAAATGGAAAATGTAGTGAGGAACCTTTCATATGCCCTAAAAGCACCTATGGATTCTCGTGTCAATATTTATGTCCCAAAAAGTGCAATGGTCAATGTAATGTAGAAAATGGCGATTGCTTTAGTTGCCAGAGCAACTACACAGGAGCCAGATGCCAAACAGGTGAATCATAATTACAGGATGAAGTTACAGCTATAATGTTTAGTAAACAACTTAAGTTATCAATCAACTAACAGAGACATTGCAATGAAAGATTACTTTGTTTAGTAAACAAATTGAGTCTATCCATCAACTAACAGAGAATTACTTTTACATGGCTGAGTCAGGCAGAAGGCACCCTTGGGAACATATGTGAACCTTCCGGAATCGAACCAGGAGCGGAATGTATTGCTGTGCCACCCCAATTTTAGACTGCTTTTACAGTCATGAAGAAAAACTGTCAACAAAATAATCCATCACTAATCAACGCGGAGGTTGAGGGTCTCTCGAATGACCACGTCAATGAAACAGATGCAGTAATCTACACTATGGTTCGGTTCAGTCATTCGCCAACAACGCTGTGCGTGAGCTTTTTCTTCACGCTCAGGAGGAAAAAATAATAGGAGAGACTAGTGTGGACTATGCGACAACCACAAGTAGTTTGACGATGGAGGTACGTGTGGTTACAGAGGCGGTGACGTTGTTGGCGTCTCATGACTTCGTTCGTGTTTTTATACTCAGTGGCTCCATGAGTATGATTCGTAAAGTTGAAACAGGAAGGGTGAGATGGAACTTGGTGGAGGTACTGGTACAGACAATGATCAGAGAAATCACCTTCAATTTTGTCCCTGGACACGCAGGAGTCAGGGTAATGAACGAGCTGACAGATTGGCTGGCATGGCCACAGGATCGAGGGGACTGCAATGGGCCGAAATGACATTCTTAATGCACTGAGAGAGTCTTTTCGAACAGAAGAGTTTCAGAGTTGCGAGTCCCACTCGCTGACCAGATTGAGAGAGATGGGTGTCAAGATTGGTGCAGCCCGTAAAGAACAGAATTCCAAATACGCAAAGAGACTGAATAATCAACATCGGACTGGCGTATTGGGCCACTGGACGCTGCTGGATTTGCTGAGGCAGAGGTCGGAGCACCTATGGGCATTTCCGGAGCGCTGTGATGATAGTCCTCTGATAACTGATAGCTGATAACTGACTACTCTTACCCTTCAACCTTATCAAACAGTAGCTCTCGTTATATCTCTACACGCTTTGACAGACTACAGTGCATCAACCTGTTTCCTAAGCTGGCGAGTGGAGTTTCCGTAGGTCTTAGTCATTACCAGTTCAGTGACCTGCGTAAGGTCCTGGTCATTGCCAGCTCAGTGACCTGCGTAGGGTCTTGGACAGTGTCAGATCAGTCACCTGCTTAGGGTCTTAGACAGTGACACGCCTGAGTGGTTATGGAGCCCAAATTGGGGTGTAAAGAATAGAACCACTGTTGCCTGCAACGAATGTCGTAAGAGATGATTAAGGAGGTTGGGCGTGTGGCTAGCTACCACATACCGTAAAAAACACTAGATGGCTACAGAACGGAGGGCGAATAGAACAAACGATGGCCGAAACCGGAAACATCGGTGAAGAATAAGCACCAGAGCTCCAGATGGTGCTGCAGATTTGACGCAAAATACACCAATACTAAGGCTGCATGAATCAGATTTCCATATGAATAGAATTTATGTAGAAATCTGGTACATCTGTCTGGGCGGTGATCGGAAAGAGAGAGAGAAAAACGTGACAGCTCAGTGACCAGCGTAGGGTCTTGGACAGTGTCAGCTCAGTGACCTGAGTAGGGTCTTGGACAGTGACAGCGCAGTTACCAGCGTAGGGTTTTGGACAGTGTCAGCTCAGTGACCTGAGTAGGGTCTTGGACAGTGTCAGCTCAGTGACCTGCGTAGGGTTTTGGACAGTGTCAGCTCAGTGACCTGAGTAGGGTCTTGGACAGTGTCAGCTCAGTGACCTGCGTAGGGTCTTGGACAGTGACAGCTCAGTGACCTGAGTAGGGTCTTGGACAGTGACAGCGCAGTTACCTGAGTAGGGTCTTGGACAGTATCAGCTCAGTGACCTGTGTAGGGTCTTGGACAGTGTCAGCTCAGTGACCTGAGTAGGGTCTTGGACAGTGTCAGCTCAGTGACCTGTGTAGGGTCTTGGACAGTGTCAGCTCAGTGACCTGAGTAGGGTCTTGGACAGTGTCAGCTCAGTGACCTGCGTAGGGTCTTGGACAGTGTCAGCTCAGTGACCTGAGTAGGGTCTTGGACAGTGACAGCTCAGTGACCTGAGTAGGGTTTTAGACAGTGACAGCTCAGTGACCTGCGTAGGGTCTTGGACAGTGTCAGCTCAGTGACCTGAGTAGGGTCTTGGACAGTGACAGCTCAGTGACCTGGTAGGGTCTTGACAGTATCAGCTCAGTACCAGGTAGGGTCTTGGACAGTGTCAGCTCAGTGACCTGCGTAGGGTCTTGGACAGTGTCAGCTCAGTGACCTGCGTAGGGTCTTGGACAGTGTCAGCTCAGTGACCTGAGTAGGGTCTTGGACAGTATCAGCTCAGTGACCTGTGTAGGGTCTTGGATAGTGTCAGCTCAGTGACCTGTGTAGGGTCTTGGACAGTGTCAGCTCAGTGACCTGAGTAGGGTCTTGGACAGTATCAGCTCAGTGACCTGAGTAGGGTTTTGGACAGTGACAGCTCAGTGACCTGAGTAGGGTTTGGACAGTGACAGCTCAGTGACTGCGTAGGTCTTGGACAGTGACAGCTCAGTAACCTGCGCAGGGTCTTGGACAATGTTAGCTCAGTGACCTGCATAGAATCTTGGACAGTGTCAGCTCAGTGATCATGCATAAGCAGTGACCACCACTTCCCAAAGTCAGAACCTCTGTCTATTTCCTCCTTATCTACAATAATGTTTAACAGTGACTCACACCATTACCACAGTCAGAACCTCTGTCTACCTCCTTCTAATCTACAACTAATGTTTAAGCAGTGACGCACCACATTACCACAGTCAGAACATATGTCTACTTCCTTCTAATCTACAACTAATGTTTAAGCAGTGACCCAGCACATTACCACAGTCAGAACATATGTCTCTCCCTTCAATCTACAACTAATGTTTAAACAGTGACGCACCACATTACCACAGTCAGAACCACGGTCTACGTCTTTCTAATCTACAACTAATGTTTAAGTCAGCGTGATACTGTACAATATCACAATAAGTAAATTAATTGAAATAATGAAACTAAAGTAATATTTATATTTATTTGAAAAAGAAGAAGAAGTAAGCGATTTTACATTTTATAACTAATCAATAACATAACTAATCAATAACATAAACTAATCAATAACATAACTAATCAATAACATAAACTAATCAATAACATAAACTAATCAATAACATAAACTAATCAATAACATAAACTAATCAATAATATACTAATCAATAACACTAATCAATAACATAACTAATCAATAACATAAACTAATCAATAACATAAACTAATCAATAACATAAACTAATCAATAACATAAACTAATCAATAACATAAACTAATCAATAACATAAACTAATCAATAACATAAACTAATCAATAACATAAACTAATCAATAACATAAACTAATCAATAACATAAACTAATCAATAACTTCACTAATCAATACATAAACTAATCAATAACATAACTAATCAATAACATAACTAATCAATAACATAAACTAATCAATAACATAAACTAATCAATAACATAAACTAATCAATACTAAACTAATCAATAACATAAACTAATCAATAACATAAACAATCAATAACATCAACTAATCAATAACATCAACTAATCAATAACATAAACTAATCAATAACATAAACTAATCAATAACATAAATAATCAATAACTAAACTAATCAATAACATAACTAATCAATAACATAACGAATCAATACATAATAATCAATAACATAAACTAATCAATAACATAAACAATCAATACAAACTAATCAATAACATAAACTAATCAATAACATAAACTAATCAATAACATAAACTAATCAATAACATAAACTAATCAATAACATAAACTAATCAATAACATAAACTAATCAATAACATAAACTAATCAGTAACATAAACTAATCAATAACATAAACTAATCAATAACATAAACTAATCAATAACATAAACTAATCAATAACATAAACTAATCAATAACATAAACTAATCAATAACATAAACTAATCAATAACATTAATAAAAAAAAGTATGGACTAGAGTAGGTTATTGTTTCTAGACATATTTAAGACATAGATTACATGAACTAGAGTATGTTATCTTATCTTATTTTAACCACATTTGCCATGAAGGGCGTGGGGAGATTTAGTTTGCTTTCTTGTGCCAGGTGTGTTGCGCTTGGCGTTGTCAGTCCATGCTTTCGCGTTGAATCTGAGATGTTATCTATCCATCGTGTTCTTGGCCTGCCTCGTGCTCTGCGCCCTGAGTGTCGATTGTTGTAGTCACGTGATGGTAGTAAATGTGGTTCCATTTTCATTTGATGGCCGAACCACTTGATTCTTTGCTTCTCGATGTACTGTATACATGGTATAGTACCAACGATGCTTCTGATATTCTCGTTTCTCACTCTATCTCTCCTTGTAACGTAGACATCTTATTTCACATGTTGTAATCTTTCTTGTGTCTTAGTCAGAGGCCATGTTTGGCACAGCAGAGAGTTGGAATAAATATTCAGTTTATCAGATGTCGTTTCACTGCCATGTTAATGCTTGGATGTTTTAATAGTGGTGACAGTTGATATGTCACTGCGTTTGCCTTCTGGCATCTAGTCTCGATTTCTCTGTCCATCTGCTGTGAATATACTCCCGAGATATTTGAATTCTGGAGTCTGTATTTTGACATTATTCACGTGTATATTTAGTTGACAAGTTGACCTACCTATTGTCATGACTTCTGTTTTGGAGGTGTTAATTTTCATTTCATATTTTGTGCATGTCGCTCTCAGTGCATTTATGTGTTGTTGAAGATTGTGTTCGTTGTCGTAATTTATACTCTGATCATCTGCAAAAGTATTCGTTTATTAAATTGTAGTTCGTTGTATCATTGTATCGAGTTGTTATCGGTTGTTATCGAGGTTGATCGAGGTGTTATCGAGGTTGTTATCAGGTTGTTATCAGTTGGGTTGTTATCGGTTGTACGGGTTATGAAAGGTTATCAGTTATCGGGTATCTGTCTTGGTTTGCGAAAGCAGTATAGTGAACACATCCCTGCCTTACTCCTGATGATAATTCAAATTCGTCTGTCAGGTCATCGTTTTCGTAACTCTGGCATTTTGGATAGCGCTGATATGTCTAATAGTTGGCCTTGAATTCCTATTCACTTAGTATATAGTTTGTTTCTGTTATTCTTAGAAGATTATTGTTGTAAATCATCTACAATATGACAGACGAGATTATCATTGTAGTCTGTTCCAGTGATGAACTAGAGTAGATTATTTTTGAATCTATCTATCATATATAGAAGACAGAGATTAATTACATTGATGTGTGTTCCTTGATGACTAGGTAGATTATTGCTGTGAAATCTATCTATACATATTAAGACAGACAGAGTTAATTACTTGTATGTGTTCAATTATGAACTAGGTAATTATGTATGTGAATCTATCTATACATATAAGACAGACAGAGATTAATACATTGTATGTGTTCCATTGATGAACTGAGTAATTATTGTGTGAAATCTATCTTACATATATAAGACAGACAGAGATTAATTCATTGTATGTTGTTCCAATTGATGAACTAGAGTAGATTATTGCTTGTAAATCATTACTACATTATAAGACAGATTATTACATTGTATGTTTGTTCAATTGATGAACTAATAGATTATTGTTGAATCTATCTATACATAGTATAGCAGCAGAGATTAATTACATTGTATGTTGTTTGAGAAGGTAGATTATTGTTGTAAAATCTATCTATACATATATAAGACAGACAGAGATTAATTACATTGTATGTGTGTTCCAATTGATGAACTAGAGTAGATTATTGTTGTGAAATCTATCTATACATATATAAGACAGACAGAGATTAATTACATTGTATGTGTGTTCCAATTGATGAACTAGAGTAGATTATTGTTGTAAATCTATCTATACATATATAAGACAGACAGAGATTAATTACATTGTATGTGTGTTCCAATTGATGAACTAGAGTAGATTATTGTTGTAAAATCTATCTATACATATATAAGACAGACAGAGATTAATTACATTGTATGTGTGTTCCAATTGATGAACTAGAGTAGATTATTGTTGTGAAATCTATCTATACATATATAAGACAGACAGAGATTAATTACATTGTATGTGTGTTCCAATTGATGAACTAGAGTAGATTATTGTTGTAAAATCTATCTATACATATATAAGACAGACAGAGATTAATTACATTGTATGTGTGTTCCAATTGATGAACTAGAGTAGATTATTGTTGTAAAATAACAAATTAATTCATTTTTTTTCATGGTATATTTCTAGAAAAAAAAACGTTGTTTTTTTTATCAACTGCATTTTGTTGCTTGTGGGTTGCAAAGTTATGTTGCATTGTAGGCAGTACAGAATTGATGCTGGATGAGATAACAAATTAAATATGTTATGTTACTGTAAGCACTACATCCAATAATAATCTAATGTTCCATTAAAATATAAGAAATAACTACCTTAACACATTCATTACTTAAATGAAAAAAAACCGCTCTGCTGTTTTTATTGTTTGCACACATTTTCATTCCATGGATACAAATTTGTATGAAATGAACAAACATATACTAAACACCTGATGGGAACACGATGTAGAAATAGATAGTTTTGCTGTAGATTAAATACATGGAATTGGATCAGCATGCGTTAATGTAAGTTTAGCAATAATTGTAAATGAAACAATGAAGCGCAGTGTGCGGCAGCTGTGCTATTTTAATAGACAATATTAGCACATCGTGAGGCAGTTAGTAGTGAATGAGTTAAATGATAAGCTAATGGCCCATTAAATGATACAACGATATCAATCATCTCTATACGAAATACATAATCATCTTTATATGATTTATTTCAGTTTTGTATGTTATATATGATTTATTTCAGTTGTGTATGTTATATATGATTTATTTCAGTTTTGTATGTTATATATTATTTATTTCAGTTTTGTATGTTATATATTATTTATTTCAGTTTTGTATGTTATATATGATTTATTTCAGTTTTGTATGTTATATATTATTTATTTCAGTTTTGTATGTTATGTATTATTTATTTCAGTTTTGTATGTTATATATTATTTATTTCAGTTTTGTATGTTATATATTATTTATTTCAGTTTTGTATGTTATATATTATTTATTTCAGTTTTGTATGTTATATATTATTTATTTCAGTTTTGTGTTTTATATATTATTTATTTCAGTTTTGTATGTTATATATTATTTAATTCAGTTTTGTATGTTATATATTATTTATTTCAGTTTTGTATGTTATATATTATTTATTTCAGTTTTGTATGTTATATATTATTTATTTCAGTTTTGTATGTTATATATTATTTATTTCAGTTTTGTATGTTATATATTATTTATTTCAGTTTTGTATGTTATATATTATTTATTTCAGTTTTGTATGTTATATATTATTTATTTCAGTTTTGTATGTTATATATTATTTATTTCAGTTTTGTATGTTATATATTATTTATTTCAGTTTTGTATGTTATATATTATTTATTTCAGTTTTGTATGTTATATATTATGTATTTCAGTTTTGTATGTTATATATTATTTATTTCAGTTTTGTATGTTATATATTATTTATTTCAGTTTTGTATGTTATATATTATTTATTTCAGTTTTGTATGTTATATATTATTTATTTCAGTTTTGTATGTTATATATTATTTATTTCAGTTTTGTATGTTATATATTATTTTAATTGTCTGATTCTATGTGATTGTCTAACAACAAAAGATGAATATGTGATAAAGGAAATTAAAAGAACAAACATGGCCTTAACAAAAGAATTAAACTAAAGTATGGAAAAGAAGTGACAGGAAAAGAAGTATGGAAAAGAAGTGACAGGAAAACAAAGGTCAGAATAATAAGAACATGCGTATTCTCAGTGGCAACGTATGGATGTGAAGCATGGACACTTAACAAAGCAGAGGATAAGCAGGTGTGTGCTTTTGATTATAAGTGTTACACAAGAGTCCCCCGTATATCATGGACAGAGAAGAGAATAATTAGATCTAGAAAGAACTCAAGATAAAAAACAAATCTACCTGATTTGTTGTCATCACCCGCTGCCTTATTATTTATCAAGAAACGGATTGACCTCAGCTACACTCATCATTTCTTCATGATTTGGTAGAGAGTTATTTCTTGCCTCTTCGTCAAACTTGAGTAGTACTGGTGGATCAGGCCTATTTAGTATTTCTTCAAAATGTTCTGCCCATCTTTTCTTCTGCTCGGTATCTGATGTTAGAACTTTACCATCTTTACTCTTGATTGGGCAACCCTTTGAAACAAAAGTTCCAGTAAGTTGTTTTAGTTTAGTGTATAGCATTTTACTGCTCCTGTCTTAGCTGACTTTTCCCCTTCTTCGGCCAGTCGATTGACATATGCTCCTTTGTCTCTTCTAGCCGCTCTTTTCACTCCCTTGCCTAATATATTAGAGAGAGACATTTCCAATGTCCGTTAAAGTGGGAAAGTTCTGCTCAGGACCAGCTGTTATATGATGATGATAGTTATTTATCTAGATATCCATCACATATTTATTTATATATGATATACATTCTTTTCATAATCTGGTCACTGGCGCGTGCAAGCGATTGTTGTCAGATTTCCAAATGTGCAATATCTAATATTATTTGAATCTTTCTTTGTTTTCTTTTCTTTGTCCTTCTCTGCTTTTTTGCCGCTAGGCGTAGCAGGTTTAACTGATGATCGGTTTCCTAGATAATGTACGCTCGGTCGCTTGATATGGTGTAGTATTGTGGAGTTATAAGATGTCTGTAACTCCATCAACCCATCTTTTCTTGGTCTGCCCTTTCCTCTTGATGATTACATTTTCATGTTGTACGCTCTTGCAACTGGTGTATTCTGGTTCATTCTGACCAAGTGGTCAAACCATTTGAGTCTCTGTTTTCAATAAATCTAATAGCAGGTGCTGTTCCGACTGTTATTCTAATTTCCTCATTTCTTATATGGTCTCTTCTTGTTTTATTTACTGCTTTCCTCATGCATCTCATTTCGCATGTGGTAATTTTCCTTTCTTGTTCTTTTGTCAGTGCCCATGTTTGGCTCGGTAGCACAGTGTTGGTATAAAGATTGAATTTATAATTTGTCTTTTAGTCACTACTGGAATAGCTGGGTGTTTCAAAATTGGGGTAAGCTGGTATGTAATGTTGTTGGCTTGCTGGATTCTAGTTTCGATCTCTCTGTCCAGTCTACTATCAGATGTATCTACTATAAGATACTTCCAAGGTATTTGAATTCTCTCACCTGCTTTAGCGTTTGGTTATTTATTTGTATGTTGATATCTTTATGTTCTCAATATCTAATATTATTTGAATAGTAACACTGTATTGTATCTACAATAGTTACATAAATGTTAATGATTGCTTTTCAGCATGTCCGACTGACACTCTTGGGAAGTGTATGTCTTGCCAACCTGGATTTTACGGTAATATCTGTTCAGAAGAGTGTCCTCAATGTCAAAACAAATTGTGTAATTTCACAACTGGTGCATGCATTTCGTGTCTAGATGGATTTTATGGACAAAATTGTTCGCTTGACTGTTCAAAAAACTGTGCAGGAGTTGTTTGTGAAAGACAAAGTGGCAATTGTACGTCCTGCCTATCTGGAGTTTACGGTAGCAGCTGTTCAGAAGCGTGTCCTCAATGTCAAAACAAATTGTGTAATTTCACAACTGGTGCATGCATTTCGTGTCTAGATGGATTTTATGGACAAAATTGTTCGCTTAACTGTTCAAAAAACTGTGCAGGAGTTGTTTGTGAAAGACAAAGTGGCAATTGTACGTCCTGCCTATCTGGAGTTTACGGTAGCAGCTGTTCAGAAGCGTGTCCTCAATGTCAAAACAAATTGTGTAATTTCACAACTGGTGCGTGTATTCCATGTCCAGATGGATTTTATGGAAGCGATTGTTTGCTTAACTGTTCAAAACATTGTGCAGGAGTTGTTTGTGACATACAAAGTGGCAATTGTACGTCATGCATAACTGGATTTTACGGACAAAACTGTTCTACGCCGTGTTCTACAAATTGTGAAAACAAACTATGCAGTTCTGTAAATGGCGACTGCTTCTCTTGTATAGAAGGATTTTATGGAAACAATTGCTCAACCCAGTGCCCTATAAACTGTCATAATCAAACATGTTTTTTTACAAACGGTTCCTGCTTCTCTTGTAGTGAGGGATTTTATGGAAATTTCTGTACATCGGCTTGTGCATCAAACTGTTTGAAGAAAGCATGCGCTCTATTTGATGGACTTTGCCATCATGGTAAGTACATAAATAAATACGTTTTAATTGATAAATTTAGAGGGAGTAGGTTATGCTATAGGCTGTCCATTAATTCGTGAGCACGTTTAAAATTGATTTTCTCGAAAACTACCTGTTGGATCTCATTGCTTTTTGCATGCAGCCTTAGAATATCCATGACGCTAAAATAAAGCTAACCAGTAGTCCATAGATGCTACGGATTTTGCACATCGGCGAATTCCTTTGATCTTTTATGACAATTGCAAATACGGGAGCTCAAATATTAGATTTTACAGTAATCCCTAGAATGTGTCCATGTCAATTCTATTCATAGGTGTATCTCCATATTAACTTGATAGGTCAAGTAATTAAGTGTGTTGCCCTTTATGTGCAATCGTGAACTTGGATACAATATGCAACAGTTAGTCCTCCCTTCGGTCACCATTAGACCCCAGGGTGTCTTAACTTCACCACAAATTGTATGATGGTAGACGCATTTGGATATGGAAATGTATACGTTGCTATTTCTCAGTCTGTAATCAAAATATGATTTGTATCATCCCGAATCTGACGATTCCATGAGGTTGATAATTGTTACTGGCTGGACAAATTGTAATCCATCTCGGTGCCAGTACTCGTCTTCCTCTCGGAGCACATGTTCAACACACTTCTTCCAGAACTGCATGTCTATCATTGAGAGGACTCACGTGTCAGAACTTCAACATCACACATTTTAAACGCCCTGTTCTGTTCGGCAACTTGCCCTGTTACTTTAGCCCAGACAAGCTCTATCGGATTGAGGTGAGCATGATATGGAGGTAGTCGCAAAGACGTGTGACCGTATTCCGCAATGATTTTGTCAATATGAAACACCTTTGTCTTATTTGTCATCCTCACCAGGTGCAACAACTCGGGTTTCAAATATGTATCATCAAAGCTGACATTTTCCTTAGCAAGCCAAGTCCTAATTTGATCTTTTGTATTTGATGCAGTTGGTACTTTGTCTTTCGCTGATACTGCGTTGTGATAGGATGCATTATCCATTACCAAGCATGATGGTCTGTTTAGAATTGGAAGTAGATCTTTCTCCATCCAGTGCCTGAAAATATGTCCATTCATTTCTGTGTGGTAGTCCCTACCGTCGGTACTTTTGATTGGAAAATAAGTCCAGCATCATGGACAAGACCTTCTTCACTGCTTCCTGCATGTGTTAGTATAATACGCTGGCCTTTGCTGCTTGGTATTTTTCTTTTCTGTTCACCGTCTACTGATTGCCATTCTTTAGCATTGGTGTGGTGAGCATTGACACAGGATTCGTCCAAATATACAATATCATAGCCTTGCCTCCGCCGCTCACGGATCTGCTTCAGGTATTTACTTCGGACAGCAATTAAATGTGGCTTTTCACAAATAATATTCTTGCCGCCTATAGTTTTTCTGAAGGTGAAGCCGGCGGCTCTTACAATTTTCCATAGAGTACTTTTAGAAATGTCTATGCTGCAATCTGATTGCAGTTTTAATTTCAGTTTCCTGAGAGTAACAAGTTGATTTGTCGCAAACATTTTCAAGAGCTCCGTCTTATGACATCTATGTCAAAGTCGTCAATTGTACTTTTCCTTCCTTGCTTGACATTAGTGCACTTTGTGTCCTGTTTAATCCATCGGGAAAAGGATTCTCTATTCAGACCAAGCGCCAGTTGCGTTCGTTTCTAGGGTTATGAATATCGCAATATAGATGACCTCTCTTAGATTCCCTACGGAAGTGTTGGTATAGTAAAACTGTAACCTTCTGCATTGTTATAAATGTGCACTTCAGACTCATTATGAATGTGATATCAATGTCAGTTTTGATAAGCCAACAAATATGATACAATAGCTTCATACAAATAGCGAGATACACCTATAACTATACAACGGTATCCCAATTATAACGTCATATGCTTTCCGCTTTCAAAGTCGACTGGGTTAGGTGCACGGGAATTCGTAAAATTGTTGTTTACTCACGATATTTAAATGTTACCATAATGTATTTTTAGAACAACGCGTATGTGTACCGTAGATCTGTTACTATTGTGTACAATCCGGTGAGGTTGCTTTTAATATAACCTGAAGAAGAAATATTTCAAACTACATCACATTTTCTTGGAAAAAAAATATTTCTCTCGCGTCATGGATATTCTAAGGCTGCTTGCAAAAAATCACTGAGATCAAACAGGTAGTTTTCGAGAAAATCAATTTCAAACGTGCTCACGAATTAATGGACAGATTATAACAAGAGAATGAGTATTGACATTCCTTGATCAGATGTTGTGTAGCACAGGGTGCCACTGACAGGTTAAACCAGGCATGTTTAAAATATTGAGAAAATAGCTCTGCTAGTGAGACTTGCACATGTTGCTTGATTAAATATATATATATGTGACAGGATGGTGACCCTTAGAGCGGGTGTGATGTTGGGGGAGGGAGGGAGGGGGTTCAAGTAATACGCTTCCATCTTTATCTGGCAATAGTCTACTAATGCTGATTTTTTTTTTAGTATGTGAATAAGGTGGTTCTTCGTTTCTTTCTTATGTTCTTTTTCTTTCTTTGAACGTTGAGGATTTGAGAAGAGTTCTGTCAACATCCTTCGAACACGTCACGCTAATGGTGTTTTCTAACGTCTTGGTTATTCTTGTGACCCATGGTTTACGTGAACGACCTTTGGTTTGAAGCCAAGGTATCTAAATAGTAATGAAAGTGATATGATTATGATACCGATACTGACACTGAATAAGTTATTATTATTATTATTATTCATACATTTAGCAGAGCCAATTGCGAAGTAGATAACACGCTTCGATAGTAGTCACACGTGCCATGCTAATTCTCAGGTTCGAGGCCAATTTAGAGCAACACATTTGTCGGTGTGCACACGGCACGCTGTTGGAATACATATTTCCCCATCATTTACTTGAGGATTTAATTACAGGTACATCTGAAGTCGGAGTTAGGCTTGCCTGAATGTCGAGGACATTGATGAAAGCAAGTCATCTCGCAAAATCAGTCAAAGGTACATATTCGACATCGTTTCTAAGCCTGAATTCGTAACATGAAAACGCAAGAGAATAAAAACTGAAATAAAATTATTCACATATCAAACGCTAACATTCAGGCATTTTGGTTGAATATTTGAGTGTGTCTCCCAAACCTCTTTACAGGTAGTGATTTTAATGAAAATGTAGGCTATGTGTACTCTAAGTTCTAGACATAAACGTTGAGCAGTACGAGGCCTGGGTCAGATGGGAACAGAATTTGGAAGAAAAGAGTCTCAACGGCTACCACGTTTCAATGTTAATCTATGATAAATCAGAGTTAATCTATGATAAATCAGAGTTAATCTATGATAAATCAGAGTTAATCTATGATAAATCAGAGTTAATCTATGATAAATCAGAGTTAATCTATGATAAATCAGAGTTAATCTATGATAAATCAGAGTTAATCTATGATAAATCAGAGTTAATCTATGATAAATCAGAGTTAATCTATGATAAATCAGAATTAATCTATGATAAATCAGAGTTAATCTATGATAAAAGTAATCAGAGTTAATCTATGATAAATCAGAGTTAATCTATGATAAATCAGAGTTAATCTATGATAAATCAGAGTTAATCTATGATAAAAGTAATCAGAGTTAATCTATGATAAATCAGAGTTAATCTATGATAAAAGTAATCAGAGTTAATCTATGATAAATCAGAGTTAATCTATGATAAAAGTAATCAGAGTTAATCTATGATAAAGTAATCAGAGTTAATCTATGATAAAAGTAATCAGAGTTAATCTATGATAAATCAGAGTTAATCTATGATAAAAGTAATCAGAGTTAATCTATGATAAAAGTAATCAGAGTTAATCTATGATAAAAGTAATCAGAGTTAATCTATGATAAATCAGAGTTAATCTATGATAAAAGTAATCAGAGTTAATCTATGATAAAAGTAATCAGAGTTAATCTATGATAAAAGTAATCAGAGTTAATCTATGATAAAAGTAATCAGAGTTAATCTATGATAAAAGTAATCAGAGTTAATCTATGATAAAAGTAATCAGAGTTAATCTATGATAAAAGTAATCAAAGTTAATCTATGATAAAAGTAATCAGAGTTAATCTATGATAAATCAGAGTTAATCTATGATAAAAGTAATCAGAGTTAATCTATGATAAAAGTAATCAGAGCTAATCTATGATAAATCAGAGTTAATCTATAATAAATCAGAGTTAATCTATGATAAAAGTAATCAGAGTTAATCTATGATAAAAGTAATCAGAGTTAATCTATGATAAATCAGAGTTAATCTATGATAAAAGTAATCAGAGTTAATCTATGATAAAAGTAATCAGAGTTAATCTATGATAAAAGTAATCAGAGTTAATCTATGATAAAAGTAATCAGAGTTAATCTATGATAAAGTAATCAGAGTTAATCTATGATAAAAGTAATCAGAGTTAATCTATGATAAAAGTAATCAGAGTTAATCTATGATAAAAGTAATCAGAGTTAATCTATGATAAAAGTAATTAGAGTTAATCTATGATAAATCAGAGTTAATCTGTGATGAAAGTAATCAGAGTTAATCTATGATAAAAGTAATCAGAGTTAATCTATGATAAAAGTAATCAGAGTTAATCTATGATAAAAGTAATCAGAGTTAATCTATGATAAAAGTAATCAGAGTTAATCTATGATAAATCAGAGTTAATCTATGATAAAAGTAATCAGTTAATCTATGATAAAAGTAATCAGAGTTAATCTATGATAAAAGTAATCAGAGTTAATCTATGATAAAAGTAATCAGAGTTAATCTATGATAAAAGTAATCAGAGTTAATCTATGATAAAAGTAATCAGAGTTAATCTATGATAAAAGTAATCAGAGTTAATCTATGATAAAAGTAATCAGAGTTAATCTATGATAAAAGTAATCAGAGTTAATCTATGATAAAAGTAATCAGAGTTAATCTATGATAAAAGTAATCAGAGTTAATCTATGATAAAAGTAATCAGAGTTAATCTATGATAAAAGTAATCAGAGTTAATCTATGATAAAAGTAATCAGAGTTAATCTATGATAAAAGTAATCAGAGTTAATCTATGATAAAAGTAATCAGAGTTAATCTATGATAAAAGTAATCAGAGTTAATCTATGATAAAAGTAATCAGAGTTAATCTATGATAAAAGTAATCAGAGTTAATCTATGATAAAAGTAATCAGAGTTAATCTATGATAAAAGTAATCAGAGTTAATCTATGATAAAAGTAATCAGAGTTAATCTATGATAAAAGTAATCAGAGTTAATCTATGATAAAAGTAATCAGAGTTAATCTATGATAAAAGTAATCAGAGTTAATCTATGATAAAAGTAATCAGAGTTAATCTATGATAAAAGTAATCAGAGTTAATCTATGATAAAAGTAATCAGAGTTAATCTATGATAAAAGTAATCAGAGTTAATCTATGATAAAAGTAATCAGAGTTAATCTATGATAAAAGTAATCAGAGTTAATCTATGATAAAAGTAATCAGAGTTAATCTATGATAAAAGTAATCAGAGTTAATCTATGATAAAAGTAATCAGAGTTAATCTATGATAAAGTAATCAGAGTTAATCTATGATAAAAGTAATCAGAGCTAATCTATGATAAAAGTAATCAGAGTTAATATATGATAAAAGTAATCAGAGTTAATCTATGATAAAAGTAATCAGAGTTAATCTATGATAAAAGTAATCAGAGTTAATCTATGATAAAAGTAATCAGAGTTAATCTATGATAAAAGTAATCAGAGTTAATCTATGATAAAAGTAATCAGAGTTAATCTATGATAAAAGTAATCAGAGTTAATCTATGATAAAAGTAATCAGAGTTAATCTATGATAAAAGTAATCAGAGTTAATCTATGATAAAAGTAATCAGAGTTAATCTATGATAAAAGTAATCAGAGTTAATCTATGATAAAAGTAATCAGAGTTAATCTATGATAAAAGTAATCAGAGTTAATCTATGATAAAAGTAATCAGAGTTAATCTATGATAAAAGTAATCAGAGTTAATCTATGATAAAAGTAATCAGAGTTAATCTATGATAAAAGTAATCAGAGTTAATCTATGATAAAAGTAATCAGAGCTAATCTATGATAAAAGTAATCAGAGTTAATCTATGATAAAAGTAATCAGAGTTAATCTATGATAAAAGTAATCAGAGTTAATCTATGATAAAAGTAATCAGAGTTAATCTATGATAAAAGTAATCAGAGTTAATCTATGATAAAAGTAATCAGAGTTAATCTATGATAAAAGTAATCAGAGTTAATCTATGATAAAAGTAATCAGAGTTAATCTATGATAAAAGTAATCAGAGTTAATCTATGATAAAAGTAATCAGAGTTAATCTATGATAAAAGTAATCAGAATTAATCTATGATAAAAGTAACACATGAAGAAATCAGAGTTAGCATCATTTACTCTGCTACTATCCAGGTATCTATAAAAGTTCTCATCTGGATAGATTATCTCCGGATATCACAAACGCAAACTATTCTATTGATAGGTCATCTTACCTGAAACCTATTTGAAAATACATCTGCTTATATAAGCTTCCTGATATCAACTTTTGTATGCTCTTCTCTTGATATCAACTTTTTGTGTGCTCTTCTCTTGATATCCACTTTTTGTATGCTCTTCTTGATATCAATTTCGGTATGAGCTTCTGTTGATATCAACATTTTGTATGCTCTTCTCTTGATATCAACATGTTGTATGCTCTTCTCTTGATATCAACATGTTGTATGCTCTTCTCTTGATATCAACTTTTTGTATGAGCTTCTGTTGATATCAACTTTTTGTGTGAGCTTCTCTTGATATCAACTTTTTGTATGAGCTTCTGTTGATATCAACATTTTGTATGCTCTTCTCTTGATATCAACTTTTTGTATGAGCTTCTGTTGATATCAACTTTTTGTATGCTCTTCTCTTGATATCAACATTTTGTATGAGCTTCTCTTGATATCAACTTTTTGTATGAGCTTCTGTTGATATCAACATTTTGTATGCTCTTCTCTTGATATCAACTTTTTGTATGAGCTTCTGTTGATATCAACATTTTGTATGCTCTTCTTGATATCAACTTTTTGTATGAGCTTCTCTTGATATCAACATTTTGTATGCTCTTCTCTTGATATCAACATGTTGTATGCTCTTCTCTTGATATCAACTTTTTGTATGAGCTTCTGTTGATATCAACTTTTTGTGTGAGCTTCTCTTGATATCAACTTTTTGTATGAGCTTCTGTTGATATCAACATTTTGTATGCTCTTCTCTTGATATCAACTTTTTGTATGAGCTTCTGTTGATATCAACTTTTTGTATGCTCTTCTCTTGATATCAACATGTTGTATGCTCTTCTCTTGATATCAACATGTTGTATGCTCTTCTCTTGATATCAACTTTTTGTATGAGCTTCTGTTGATATCAACTTTTTGTGTGAGCTTCTCTTGATATCAACTTTTTGTATGAGCTTCTGTTGATATCAACTTTTTGTATGCTCTTCTCTTGATATCAACTTTTTGTATGAGCTTCTGTTGATATCAACATTTTGTATGCTCTTCTTGATATCAACTTTTTGTATGAGCTTCTCTTGATATCAACATTTTGTATGCTCTTCTCTTGATATCAACATGTTGTATGCTCTTCTCTTGATATCAACTTTTTGTATGAGCTTCTGTTGATATCAACTTTTTGTGTGAGCTTCTCTTGATATCAACTTTTTGTATGAGCTTCTGTTGATATCAACTTTTTGTATGCTCTTCTCTTGATATCAACTTTTTGTATGCTCTTCTCTTGATATCAACTTTTTGTATGAGCTTTTCTTGATATCAACTTTTTGTATGAGCTTCTATTGATATCAACATTTTGTATGCTCTTCTCTTGATATCAACTTTTTGTATGAGCTTCTGTTGATATCAACTTTTTGTGTGAGCTTCTCTTAATATCAACTTTTTGTATGCTCTTCTCTTGATATCAACTTTTTGTATGCTCTTCTCTTGATATCAACTTTTTGTATGATCTTCTCTTGATATCAACTTTTTGTATGCTCTTCTCTTGATATCAACTTTTTGTGTGAGCTTCTCTTAATATCAACTTTTTGTATGAGCTTCTGTTGATATCAACATTTTCTAAGCTTGCGCATTCTCATCTTCCGATGACAATATTCATAAAGTCGCAATCATATGGCTCTTCTTCCTCTTTTCGATTTTCTTTAGACGAGCCGCTTGTTAAATGCTGCATTGGGGTCGGTATGTGACTAGCTCATCAAGAGCCACTTATTAAATCTTGCATTGGGGTGGGTATGTCACTTTCGCAACACGAGACACTTGTTAAGCGATTAAACTCTGTAGAAAATGTTAGTTTAAGTCATAAACATCGATTTTTCAAAGTGTTGAGCTCTATAATGTACAACATTCGTACTATCGATTACACATAAAATTATGTTGTTTTGTTTACGTATCAAAATTAGAAAATTAATAAGAAACGCTAAATTTCAACCTTTTTTATTTCACATTGAGTTTTCTCCAAATCTTTTTGAATGAGTTTTATGATTGTGTCTGAGTTGATCCAATCTGAGTTTTATGAGTTTTAACTAATACTAAAGCTAGTTAGATGAAATTTGATATCCCAGACATAATTTCTAAGCTACAGGTCCATTAACAATTACATGTGTGGGACAATGTGTTTCAAACATTCATTTTCAAACTGAAATGATCACACATTTTGTGGGTTGTTTTTGTTGTCAAGCATACGTTTAAAACAATAATTACAATATATTTCTTTAGATTTTACGAAAAATAAATGGACATGCAGCTTTTAATATGTTTACAGTTTATTAATCATACCTTTATTTTCCAATATATTTGTTTGTTTTGTAAATTTTAGGATTCTGATAACATGTATTTTTTAAAGATGACCACTGTTGTCATTGCGACCATGCAACGGTTTTTTAAAGCATTAACATAGAACTACATTTATAGTTCAACATGCCCATTAAAGTAATTGCTCAAACATTTAACATTTTTTTTTTATAGACAAACCCCTTAAACCACATTAGTGTTGGTATGTCATTTGCTCAACACGAGCCACTTGTTAAATCTCGCATTGGCGTCGGTATGTGATTTGCACATTAGAGCATCAGCGAATGACGCCAATTAGACACATACAAAGCTATAAGCCAGTGCATCCGATTCTTGCATTCAGTTTATCGAGTTAACCTCCATGCTTAGGGCAAATAAATACCGACTGAAGGCGATTCCCCTTGACGAGGCAGATACATGTCACTTAACTGTTACTACTGCATGGTTATGTTACTTTTTTGATGATACACTATGGTAGTGTTACTTTACTGGTGATATTCTATGGTAATATTACTTTATTGGTGATATTCTATGGTAATATTACTTTACTTGTGATATTCTAAGGTAATATTACTTTACTAGTGATATTATATCGTAATATTACTTTACTGGTGATATTCTATGGTAATATTACTTTACTGGTGATATTATATCGTAATATTACTTTACTGGTGATATTCTATGGTAATATTACTTTACTGGTGATATTCTATGGTAATATTACTTTACTTGTGATATTCTATGGTAATATTACTTTACTGGTGATATTCTATGGTAATATTACTTTACTGGTGATATTCTATCGTAATATTACTTTACTGGTGATATTCTATCGTAATATTACTTTACTGGTGATATTCTATGGTAATAGTACTTTACTGGTGATATTCTATCGTAATATTACTTTACTGTGATATTCTATGGTAATATTACTTTACTGGTGATATTCTATGGTAATAGTACTTTACTGGTGATATTCTATCGTAATATTACTTTACTAGTGATACTCTATGGTAATATTACTTTACTAGTGATACTCTATGGTAATATTACTTTACTAGTGATACTCTATGGTAATGTTACCTTAATGGTGATACTCTATGGTAATATTTCTTTATTTGCTGATATTCTATAGTAAGGTATAACAGTTCTGGGAATTATGTAATGCAAAATA
This sequence comes from Arion vulgaris, assembly GCA_020796225.1. NCBI lineage: Eukaryota > Metazoa > Mollusca > Gastropoda > Stylommatophora > Arionidae > Arion > Arion vulgaris. Next base: position 30,513,181 of record CM036768.1, on the reverse strand, counting down.
GTATCACAGACAAAGAATTCCATAATAGTGATGTTTTAATCTCTTAAACTCTGAATCTCTTGTCACAACGAAGTTTGATACTAACTTGTGTCCGTTTTGTTTATCCACATTTGTTGAATTGTTTTCATTGAATATTATTAAGCTATACTGATTATTTGTCATGACAAATTTTATAATTGGAATAAAAGTAATATGATTATTTTGATCTCCTCGCAGATGCCTCCACATCTGACAGTCAAAGTGGCAATTTATATTACATTGCACCAATGTTCATAGGACTGATTCTTACATTAACTTTAGTGGCATACATGACTCGAAAATCAAAGTAAGAAGTCAACTATTTTCTAACTTAATGAGAGCAGAACATGTTTTCTGAAATTTTTTACATTTATCCCAATGATGCAAATTGATACATCATGTATCCATTTAAAAGTTAACAGAACAATAATACAAACTATGTAGCATGTGCACATTTATAAGTTAACAGAACAATAATACAAATCTATGTAGCATGTGGACATCTATAAGTTAGCAGAACAATAATACAAATATATGTAACATGTGAACATCTATAAGTTAACAGAACAATAATACAAATCTATGTAGCATGTGAACATCTATAAGTTAACAGAACAATAATACAAACTATGTAGCATGTGCACATTTATAAGTTAACAGAACAATAATACAAACTATGTAGCATGTGCACATTTATAAGTTAACAGAACAATAATACAAACTATGTAGCATGTGCACATTTAAAAGTTAACAGAACAATAATACAAACTATGTAGCATGTGCACATTTATAAGTTAACAGAACAATAATACAAATCTATGTAACATGTGAACATCTATAAGTTAACAGAACAATAATACAAATCTATGTAGCATGTGAACATCTATAAGTTAGCAGAACAATAATACAAATCTATGTAACATGTGAACATCTATAAGTTAACAGAACAATAATACAAACTATGTAGCATGTGCCCATTTAAAAGTTGACAGAACAAAAATACAAATCTATGTAGCATTTGCACACCTATAAGTTAACAGAACAATAATACAAATCTATGTAACATGTACACATCTATAAGTTAAAAGAACAATAATACAAATATGTGTAATATGTGCACATCTATAAGTTAACAGAACAATAATACAAATATATGTAACATGTGCACATCTATAAGTTAGCAGAACAATAATACAAATCTATGTAACATGTGCACATCTATAAGTTAGCAGAACAATAATACAAATCTATGTAACATGTGCACATTTATAAGTTAACAGAACAATAATACAAATCTATGTAACATGTGCACATCTATAAGTTAGCAGAACAATAATACAAATCTATGTAACATGTACACATCTATAAGTTAAAAGAACAATAATACAAATCTGTGTAATATGTGCACATCTATAAGTTAACAGAACAATAATACAAATATATGTAACATGTGCACATCTATAAGTTAGCAGAACAATAATACACATCTATGTAACATGTGCACATCTATAAGTTAGCAGAACAATAATACAAATCTGTGTAACATGTGCACATTTATAAGTTAACAGAACAATAATACAAATCTATGTAACATGTGAACATCTATAAGTTAACTAAAGAATATAAAAAAGAGTATAAAGACAAAGGATTGATTTCATTGAACATGGTGTTCTCCACTTGGCTCAGTTTTCTCTCTGCAGAAATGGCATGCCACTCCCCCACCCCCAGAGTGCTGCACAAAGCACGAACTGTCTAGCTCCAGCAACAATCCTAGCGTACTCGGAATAACAAATGTCAAACGTGACTCGGTCTGGATTCGCTATAGCATTCTCTTGCATTTATCCAAGATGTATTTGTTAATTGACGTAATATGAAGAGAAGACGATATTTGTATTGATGGAAGAGAAGCCGATTTTGAAGTTATGCGACTGCTGGATATGGGATATGTCTCTTTAACATGCTCAGTCTCTCATTGTTTGTGGTTTAAATATTTTCTAGTTGCATTCGTAATGAAGTTGTCAGCCATATTGTGGTAAATTATGATAACTACACCAACTTTACTAGCAACTATAGTATTGCTGACTGTATGTCTTATGAACAGTAAAAAGCTGACATATTTCAATCGTAGACATACTGCACTTGCGGTGAGGTCTCAGCTGTGTAATGTCATTGAGTCAGGAATCAACTGTTAAAATGCGACTTCAGACACTGTCACTGGAATTCTACTGTATCGGCTTTCTCTGACAATGGGAATGATGGACATTTGTATATGATATGCTCAACAACAGTATGTTTTTGTTATTGTCAACTCCACTTCTATATAATCCGCCACCACTTAGACTTTCTTTCTTTCTTTTCGTCCGCTTTCAACTCAGACAAAGTTCCATCTCTGAAACTGACTTTTGCGTGAAAATCTGTTTTTCAATTTCTTACAATGGCAGCAGCGTGCACATTGTAAATTACTTTACACTGGCAGCCGTGTGCTCAATGTGCTCGTAATTAGTATTTCCTCGCCATACAGGCAGATTTTCTCCGACTTCAGAGGTACTCACGTTATCGTCCTGAGTAAGACCAGGGACTCGAACAAATGCCGGACAGTAGGTTCGAACCCGAGCTATGAGGCGTCTCACAGCTAACAGGCCGAGATACTATCAACTACTCTAGGCAGTCCCCCTACCACTTAGACTAACATCAGTTACGATTAAAACATTATTTGATAGTGACTATTAATAGAGCTCAACGACATCTATTTAAAGTAGATGGCATCGATTTGCAAGAGTCATGCTTTTCTCACGGTTAGTTTTATATGACTTTCTTCAGAGTTAGTAACATATACAATTTGGTTGTACTAGCTCCTACAGAAAAAATTTGTAATACTGTCTGCAGAGTTAGTAACAAAACATTTTGGTTGTACTAGCTCCTACAGGAAAGATTTGCAATATTGTCTTCAGAGTTAGTAACAAAACTATTTGGTTGTACTAGCTCCTACAGAAAAGATTTGCAATACTGTCTTCAGAGTTAGTAACAAAACATTTTGGTTGTACTAGCTCCTACAGGAAAGATTTGCAATACTGTCTTCAGAGTTAAAAACAAAACATTTTGGTTG
>CM036768.1:30421336-30509957 GCA_020796225.1 Arion vulgaris | reverse complement strand
GCATTCTGTATGGAAATTCTACTCTTCTGTACAGCAAACATATCTCATAGCATTCGTTTGGATTCAGTGTCTGTAACAAGTTCTCGTTCACTAGCATTGCATTTGTATTTTATTATCTAAGATATCGGATGAAGTCTCTGTTGCACATTCACTGTGAAATTCTACTCTTCTGTACAGCAAACATATCTCATAGCATTCGTGACTGTGCTTACATTCCTACCTTGTCGCACGGTAGATAGTCTTCGATCCCTTAAAACCTCTGCAAGACTACATTGCAACAGTCTCTTTCAAGAGAAACCACGGGAATGGGGAATAAAATCTTGGTATGTGCCAACTCTCTGAATATCATGCAACCGCGCTACTTTATTTTAATGCGTCTTTAGCCACCAAAGACTATCTAAAAGTGTCTGTTATTGAATCAAACTAACCAGTAACATTCAACAACATTCTAGAACTGCTGAAACTTGGCAAATTGCATTATAGCTGTTGTCTTTATAGCTTTAGGGATAAGATGAGACGACGATAGTGATAACGAAAATATGCTTCGTTAGTAAACACGTACCCTGATATTTCCAGCTTTCGAAACCAACTTGGACACAACATATGTTGGGTGTGCACACGGTACATCGGTTGGAATATAGGATTGATGATCATTTAATTGGGGATCTAAATTACAAGTACCTCTAAGTTGAAGTAAGTCTCGCCTAAATGGCGAGGGTCTCTGATAATAGAGAAAGAAAATCTTTACTCACAAATCAGACAAAGCGGTAGCCTATTACAGGCTCTGCTAACGTCTGAATTCGGAGCTCATAACAAAACAAAGAGGACAGACTGTTATTTTGTATTCGTATTTCTTTCCATTCCCAATTGAACATTAACTGAACATATACGTTGATTAAATAAAGAAATGTATTAAGAACCATAGACACAGATACATGACGACTACTATAATATGAGTAAATTAGAACAAGGTGTCATTCTGCGTCACAGAACATGATACTATTGACTCTGCAGTCACATATTGAATATTAGCAATTCAGTTATGTGCACATGTGGGCAGGTACTCCAGAATGTAATGGAAACAATTCAAAACTGCCTTAAATATGACATACTTAGAGTTCATATTAGGGTACAGATTGAGAGAGATGGATGTTGATATTGGTACAGTCTGAAAATAACGACATATCAAATATGCAAAAAAAGGAATCAAACATCAAACTGGTGAATTTGGTTGCTTAATGATGCTGGATTTGTTGGGGAGGTGAAGGAGGCTCAGATCGCCTATGGATATGTCCGGAATGTCATGATGATAGTCCTCATAGAACTGGTAGCTGATCTGTGTCTACAAGGAAGAACAAGAAGAAGGTGAATAGAAGGAATTAAACAAATACAAAATAAAACTTACATAAATTATTTCTTGAAAACTTTTCTTATTCCTGAATGGCTTTTTCGCCGTCACCACTGTCTGCCCTGTGGGTATAAAATCAACATTGAAAGTGAGCTAAGGTTAATTTCTTTTGCAGTCTGTCTGTCCACAGCCAGGCTCTAGTCTTAAGGCCTTCGCGCTGTAATTATCTCTTCCGTAAAGTGATCTGACATTTTGTGTGTGTTGGTAAACGATAGAACGTCAGCGTGCCTTGTTATTTTACTCGAGTTTGAGTCTTTGGTTATTTATCGACAACAAATATTAGTATTACTGATATTGCAGAGTGTTAAATTGAATTTGTGCGTGTTGTTTTCATCTTAAAATGGGCAAAAAGTGCTGTGTTCCTGGATGTAAATCGAACTACTACTCGACTAAAGAATATGTGAGTGTTTTAAAATTTCCATCAAATTCTAATAGGAGAGACAGATGGAAGAAATACATTCCACGAAAAGACTGGTCACCAGCTAAATCAAGCGTTGTGTCATCCAATCAAGATGACATCCAGTCTGATGTAGACACAGTGTTTTTTCACATTGATCTAATGATTGTGAGTTGCTTTGTGTAGAGGTACAGAGGAATCATTAGTATATATTGCTGGATATGTCTCCAGTAAGATCAGTAGGAACACTCAGTGCATTTCATGTAAGGCCCTGCTACAAATGGAGAAAACAATGACAGTTGATGTTCAGCCAGAGATTGCTACTGACTACATTCAATTACTGGATAGAGGAGGGCTAAAATACCCATCTAAACTGATTACACTGTTGACGTTTGTGTCATATGCTGCTATGCAGAGGCTCATATCACCAGAATTGGAAGACAAATTTCTGGTTTATAAACAGCATAAGAAGCTCCTTGTCCATATTGTTACATGCAGTATTGTGAAACATTGCGCTGATGAATTTAGTGGTATGTGTGCTAATGGATGTCCAAAGGCAAGCATTATTTCAAAAGTCATTATTCCCACTTCTAATGTATTCTTAAACAATTACAGAAAAATGCATAATGATAAAACAGTCAGTTCTTCTAACAAGAGAAACTTGGCTAAATTTTCACATTACGTTTCATCAATTAACACTTTGCAACAACCTTAAGTTTACACATCAAATATCTCAAGGCAAACTATAAGAAACAATGTGTATAAGCTAATTTGTAATGTTTGCATGACAGGCGTTTTTGTTCTCAGTTCATCTAATATATATTGCTGTATGTGCTTCAAATGTCCATAAAATGTATAAACTAGGAAGGGTACTTCAAACTTCACTAGCAAATAATTGTTTAGTCATTTGCTTACAATATTTATCATTACATATCAATGATCTGAGTAAGATGGACATTTATAAAAGAACAACAAAGTGTGCTACAGTTAAAGCAACTTTTGTGTATCTAAGAACTACGTATTACATTATAATGCAACTATTGTTCTGCAATACTTTGTTAATCATTTTGAGCTTCTTCATTGAATTTTTTTAAAGCTGTGTTAAATATGAATAAAACCAAATATGAATAAAACCATGATCATTTGATTAAAATAAAATTCATTTTATGACCATATCTCAAGTTTGTTATTATATATAATCCATTTACGATGTTTGTCATTAAATGTATGTCTGTACAGTAATGGATTTCGTAAAGAGATCTTAAGAATATTGTCAGCCCCCGTTTCTTATCTAGGTCAGGGAATACCTGGCCAGTTGTCTGGCCTGTGCTAGAGCCTGGCTGTGGTCTGTCTGTCTGCCTGTCTGTCTGTCCGCCCTGTGGTTATAAAATCAACATTATAAGTGAGCCCGTGTTAGTTTCCTTTTCATTCTGTCTGTCTGTTTGTTTATATATATGTATATACGTTTACTTAACTGTATGGTTTGTTCATATATGAACATACTAGCAGATGCACCAGTTCCTCGCTAGTTTGAAATTTATACTTTAAATCTAATTGTAAACAGAGCGTGCGGTACATTTCTCAGTATGATGCAAGTCTTCGAAATGCCGCCCCTTAAATATTTTTCTTTAAAATAACCTTCAATTGTGATTTTGATTTCGCTGCTTATGACGCCCCTTACAGTGCCGCCTGGTGCGGCCGTCTCTCTGTATCATAGCACGGAGCGGTCCTGATTGTAAGTGTATTTAATGAACTAGTATAGATAGTGATATTCAACTCTTGTTTAAGCTGCTAATAAACAAAGTCTGGATGTGACCATGAATCGTTTAAAGTCCATGGGGGGACTGTAGTTTGTTTTAGCAGACGTTCTTGAAACCGCCATGGTTGGACATTGTTATGTGTGGGAACCTACTTATCCCGACAGGATACATGTCTCTATGAAGACAGTATTGCAAATGTAGAGCTACTACAACTAAATTGTATTGTTACTAACTCTGCAGACAGTATTACAAAATCTTTCCTGTAGGAGCTAGTACAACCAAAATGTAATGTTACTAACTCTGCAGACAGTATTACAAATCTTTCCTGTAGGAGCTAGTACAACCAAAATGTAATGTTAATAACTCTGAAGAAAGTCATATAAAACTGACCGTGAGAAAATCATGACTCTTGTAAATCGATGCCATCTACTTTTACTTTGAATAGATGTCGTTGAGCTCTATTAATAGTCACTCCTAAACAGGGTTTGACTGGGAACTGATGTCAGTATAAGTTGTGGAGGGTTATATAGAAGAGGAATTGTTAGAAGCATACTGTTGTTGAGCATATCCAAGGAAAATGTTCATCATTCAGATTGTCAGAGAAAACCTATACACTAAAATTCCAATGACGGAGTCCAAAATCGCATTACAAAAGTTTCTTAATGAACCACGATAATTCCGGACTTATAAACCTTAGACAACTGAAACCTCAACATAGGTGATGTAGGTGTATGGTTAAAATATATAAATATGCTAGTTCAACGTAGTTCGTGTTTTGTACAACATTCTCGGTCGGTGGCCAAGAGAGAACTGAAACAAATGGAGAACACCATGATCAATGAAGTCAATCCTTTGTATTTATACTCTTTTTTATATTCTTTAGTTAACTTGTAAATGTGCACATGCTGCATATATTTGTATTATTGTTCTGTTAACTTATAGATTTACACATGCTGCAAAGATTTGTATTACTGGTCTATTAACTTATAGATGTACACATGCTACATAGATTTATATTATTGTTCTGTTAACTTATAGATGTGCACATGCTGCATAGATTTGTATTATTGCTCTATTAACTTATAGATGTGAAAATACTACATAGATTTGTACTATTGTTCGTTAACTTATAGATGTTAACATGCTACATAGATTTGTATTATTGTTCTATTAACTTATAGATGTACACATGCTACATAGATTTATATTATTGTTCTGTTAACTTATAGATGTGCACATGCTGCAGAGATTTGTATTATTGCTCTATTAACTTATAGATGTGAAAATACTACATAGATTTGTACTATTGTTCGTTAACTTATAGATGTTAACATGCTACATAGATTTGTATTATTGTTCTATTAACTTATAGATGTGATGAAAAATGCATTTTCTGCTCTCATTTATTTAGAAAATTGTTAACGTCTTACTTTCTTCTTTGAGTTAATAATGATGCCAAAGCTAATGTAACAGCCAGTCCTATAAACAATGGTACAGTGTAAGAGATATAGTCACTTCGACTGTCATACATGAAGGCATCTGTGATGAGTAGAAAATAATGATATTAGTCATATTGCTTTTGTTCTGATTACAACATTTCCCACCACACATTCAATATTGCTTAATCTTCTTCTTCAAAACTTTAACATCGACCACTTGTTCCATCAATCGTTGTGATTTGTATATGATCTGAGCCTAATAGCGTTTGTATGTTCTTCCAATTATGCGCCTACAAGTAGGCATGTACATCTGATTTATGTAACGTTTTTTTATTTACTAAGGTAGCTTCCCTAAGCCCCTACCTCAATCGACTCTTACGACATGCCCTGTAGGTGGCAGTGTCGCTATTCTTTGCTCCCCTTGAGAGCACAACATCTGATCGAAGAATGTACATAGGAGAGACCGGAGCACAATGGGTCAATGGGCACATTGGGTCATTAGGGATAACTATGTACATAAATCAGTGAAAAACCAAACAAAATATTCTAGAGTTACATCTCTTTGCTTATTATGCCATCATTGTCACTTTGTTAAGATTTAGTTTCACGTGTCTAAACTAAATATTGACATCACGGGAAAAATTGTTAAAATTTACAACTGGCGTAAGCAGGCCATTACTTCTTATTGCTTTAACCTTATTTGTAGTATTAGGAATGCACCTAATGAAGAACAGAAGTAGTATTTACCATAAGAGAGAAAGGATAACGTTTTTTCCGTGGTGAGTGGCAGTGGGGCAGAGTGGGTCCCACCAATGGGTGCACAGTGGGGCATGACCTCTTGGTCAGAAATGATCATATATGATGTTTGAGAACTCATGGGAAATACATTTGTGCAAAATATTCACTCCTTCCAATAGTCAGTGTTTGTATTGTATGGCTTCTGGTATTTATCACTTCAACAGAATGATTATTACTGAGGATGATCTCTGACCTTGAACTGTAACCGACCATACTTCAATTGCATCTACTAGAACAGTGCAAAAATAGATTAGTGAAACTGACTGTAGACCTACAACACATGTGACTGTAGGACAAGATTGTAGACCTACAAGTTCCCATGTTTGTACTCCGCCAACAGTGATACTCTCGCGATAGTTCTTAATCCGTTTTTATCATTCTATTGTGATATATAAAGTCAAATATCAGAACGTGATGTACGTGCACAAGCCTTCTGTACCTATTGGAGCTGAGTTGCCTATCCTTCGGTGGTGTGTTCGATTTCAACCAGCGTTTGTGTGCGGTTCGCACTCCGCTAGCCTTTTGCTGTGCCCAGCCAAAACCAACAAGGCAGCAGGTTGCCATTTTCTTTTAGGGCAGCGACCCTTAGACGGCCAGCCCTCCCGGGATTATGAGCGTCATCTGCCCAGCAAAACCGATCGTTTTTAAGGACACCTTGGTTTGCTGCCTTTCCTACTTTGTGTACGGTTTGCTCCACTAGCCTTTGATTGTCCCCAATCAACTACAAGACAGCAGTAGTTCCCTGCGAGCGGGAACGCGCACTGGTTTTACCTCTACTGGGCTTTCCAGTTGTTCTGCTCATTTGGGTGAGACGCACACCCTCTTACCTCCGCCTTGCTGTGCCTTGCTTGCCGTCCCTGCATCGCTTGCCGTGCCTGCCTCGCTGGCCGTGCCTGCCTTGCTTGCCGTGCCTGCCTTGCTTGCCGTGCCTGCCTCGCTTGCCGTACCTGCATCGTTTGCCATGCCATGCTACCGCGCTCTGGCTTTACCTCTGCTGGGCTTACAAGTTGTTCTGCACAATTGAGTGGGACGCACACCCTTTACCTGCCATTATTGCAGCTTGCCACGCCTATCTTGCATGCCGTCTCATGCTTGCCTGCATCTTGGTGGGGCCCACTATCGCTTTGTCAGCGAGCGTGCTTGCTCTGCCTTGATGCCTTCCTCACCATTTCCGTCAATTCCCTATGTGCTCCCATTTTCCTGGGCTGTCCGACTCCAGGGGACACAATCGAGTTTCGCCATGAGGACCACGTGCAACTGAACTCGACTTCCATCGTACTCATCGGCTCAAGAGAGAGAGCCAAGAGAGCATGCGTGGGCTCAATATCGCCACACGGTCAGTGTCTCTTCGATGGCTTTGATTCTTCTTCTTGCGTTCGTTCTTTAGACAAATTTTAATCACTCTTGTGATTTGTTTGATCTTGCCAGAACATATACGTTACACATTGTTTGGTAGGCCTAAACCTACACGCTTAGGACACATGCATCCGATTTCATCCGAACCTCCTTAGTCGCCTCTACGACATGCGTGGCAGGTAACAGTGGTTCTATTCTTTACACCCAAATTTGGTCCCGGTAACCACTGGCATTTGAAGCTTTGAAACAAGGTGTTACAGAAAGTTTTGATTCGTTTCATCTCTGTGATGAGGATCAAGTATGGACCCACGTGCGACTCAACTGACACCCACGTGCGACTCAACTGCACCACGTGCGACTCAACGACACCACGTGCGACTACGCACCCGTGCGACTCAGACTGACCACGTGCGCTCATCGCACCCAGTGCGACTCAACTTGCACCACGTCGACTCTTGACACCCATGCGACTCACTGACACCACGTGCGACTCAACGCACCACGGCGACTCAACGACACAGTGCACTCAACTGCACCACTGCGACTCAACTGCACCAACGTGCGACTCAACGCACCCACGTGCGACTCAACTTGACACCCATGCGCGGCAGATGCGCGGGCTCCGAGCTTCCACACTTGCGTTCCACGTTCATCTTTCCATTCGATTTCCAGCATATTCATCGGCTCAAGAGAGAGGGCCCAAGAGAGAGCATGCACGGGCTCCGAATTTCCCCACGTGGGTTAACGTCTCTACGATGACTTATACTGGTGCCCCCATCCGTGAGATCGGGCCCCAAGTTTCAGCCCATGTAGTTCCTCGTGCAGTTTAACTCGACTCCCAGCATACTCATCGGCTCAAGAGAGAGGACTCAAGAGAGACATGCGCGGCTCCGAGTTTCGCCACACGCGGTTCCACTTGTATCCTTCAAGCTTTTCCATCGGCCGGAGAGGCGAGCGAGCATTGATAGCCACTCTGGAAGTTTGCTCGTCTGTGTTGCGAGCGGATCTCATCTAGCGTGACTACCTTTGCATCTCTACTTGCCCCAGAGTAGCTATCCCACGGACCTGCCCTCTTAGCCAGACCGGAACTGCCGTCTGTTACCAGGGTCACCACGTGGAGATGAGAGAGGGGATTAGGTCTAGCTCTCTAATCCTGGCGCGCCTCTTCCTTTGCGCCTTTGATCCCAAACAGTGATACAAAGTTCTATAGTAACACACGCATAAATTTCCCCACATCCTCAAGCAGTTTCAAAATCATCCACTCTAAGTCAGCGTAGAAAGAGGGCCTAAACAAATATCTTAACTGATACCCCTGTAAAAGAAATGTTTGAAGCAGAACTGCTTCATAAACTAGAGAAATCTCAATCTAAAAAAGAAAAAAGTGTATGCCTAACCCAGATTCGAAAGAAGATTCTGTTCCAACTTTGAAATGCACAAGAAGATTCTAATAGTGAACAAGATGAGTATTTAAATTCAGGAAGTGAATAAAAGATGTCAGATCTGCCTACTTTAGAATCTGATGACATTGATGTAGTAACTCATATAGAACACTTAAAACCAGGGGATTATGTCTTAATCAAATTTGCAACCTAAAGGTCAATAGTTCATCATGCTACAAAATTAGCAATCGTTAACAACTGTCTCAAAGGAATTAGTGGTTCATTACTTGAAATATCATAAAACACAAAAGGCATTCATTATGCCAGATGAACCTCAGGAATTGGTCACAGATACAGATGATATCCTCATGAAACTGCTGCCTCCTGTTGATCATGTGGGGACTGAAAGAATGCGAAAGCGGCTTATTTTTTCTGTGGATTTGTCCTATTTTATTATCCAGTAATGCAGCTAATCTCCATGTTATCAGTTATATGAGGACTATCATCATTGCATTCCGGACTTTAAGTGCTTCGATCTCCGCCTTAGCAAATCCAGCAGCGTCCAGTGGCCCAACACGTCAGTTCGATGTTGATTAGTCAATCTCTTTGCATATTTAGTATGTCGTTCTTTTCGGACTGCACCAATATTAACACCCATATTTCTCAATCTGGTCAACGAGTGGGATTCACAGCACTGAAACTCCTCTGTTCGACCTCCATGTTGTTCAGCCATGTATGTGAAAGATGTCAGAAGTTAGAAGTTAGAAGCAAAAATTGTTTTATGTCTGTTGTGAAGCTTGTCATGTGTGCTGATTAGTGACCCACTGTGCCCCTAATACCGAACCACTGTGCCCCTATACTGAGGTACAGAGGGTCACATGGAGTAGGGTATACATAAATTATTTTATGCCTAACAGTTGTTAGTTTAACATAAAATATATATTTTACTATGAACCTAAGTGGACACTCTATGTACTGGTACAATAAACTGAAATAAATCTTAAGAACTCTTAGAACTGCATTTATTTATTTAAAAATGTGACCCACCTGCTGGTCTCCTACTCATTTTCTTGTAGAATAATTTATTCCTTCTAATTTTATGAACGAAAACTTATTTAGTTATAGGTATGTACTTACTCTGTATGCAAAATCCATCAAACATAGCGCATTCATTGTTCAAACAGTTTGATGCACAAGCCGATGTACAGAAATTTCCATAAAATCCCTCATTACAAGAGAAGCAGGAACCGTTTGCAGAAAAACATGTTTGATTATGACAGTTTATAGGGCACTGGATTGAGCAATTGTTTCCATAAAACCCTTCTATACAAGAGAAGCAGTCGCCATTTACAGAACTGCATAGTTTGTTTTCACAATTTGTAGAACACGGCGTAGAACAGTCTTGTCCGTAAAATCCAGTTATACATGATGTACATATACCACTGTCACGATGACAAGTATCGCCTGCACAGTTTACAGAACAGTTCAGCGAACAAACTTGTCCATAAAATCCATCCGGACACGAACTACACGCACCAGTTGTAAAATTACACTCCTTGGTTTTACATTGAAGAAGGCACACTTCGGAGCACTTGCTTCCGTAAAATCCTGGTAGACATGCCGTACAATTGCCATAAGTATCAGTCGTACATTCTGTAAATGAAACAATAAATTGTATGCAACTATTGTAGATAGAACACAGTGTTACTATTAAAATAATGTTAGACAAGGCCCACTGTGGAAATCTGATAACACTCTCTTCCACGAACTAGATGATGTAACAAATGTACATCATATATAACACTCTCTTCCACACACTAGATGATGTAACAAATGTACATATAGAACATTCTCTTCCACGAACTAGATGATGTAACAAATGTACATATACAACATTCTCTTCCACACACTAGATGATGTAACAAATGTACATATAGAACATTCTCTTCCACGAACTAGATGATGTAACAAATGTACATATAGAACATTCTCTTCCACGAACTAGATGATGAAACAAATGTACATATAGAACATTCTCTTCCACACACTAGATGATGTAACAAATGTACATATAGAACATTCTCTTCCACGAACTAGATGATGAAACAAATGCACATCATATACAACACTTCCACACACTAGATGATGTAACAAATGTACAACATATATAACACTCTCTTCCACACACTAGATGATGTAACAAATATACATCATATATAACACTCTCTTCCACACACTAGATGATGTAACAAATGTACATCCTATATAAACCTCTCTTCCTCAAACTAGATGATGTAACAAATGTACATCATATATAACACTCTCTTCCACAACTAGATGGTGAAACAAATGTACATATAGAACATTCTCTTCCACGAACTAGATGATGTAACAAATGTACATCATATAACATTATCTTCACACACTAGATGATGAAACAAATGACATCATATATAACACTCTCTTCCACACACTAGATGATGAAACAAATGTACATATAGAACATTCTCTTCCACACATTAGCTGATGTAACAAATGTACATATAGAACATTTCTTCACACACTAGATGATGAAACAAATGAACATCATATATAACACTCTCTTCCACGAACTAGATGATGTAACAAATGTACATCATATATAACACTCTCTTCCACACACTAGATGATGTAACAAATGTACATCATATATAACATTCTCTTCCACACACTAGATGATGAAACAAATGTACATCATATATAACACTCTCTTCCACACACTAGATGATGTAACAAATGTACATCATATATAACACTCTATTCTCGAACTAGATGATGTAACAAATGTACATCATATATAACACTCTCTTCCACACACTAGATGATGTAACAAATGTACATCATATATAACACTCTTTTCAACGAACTAGATGATGTAACCAATGTACATCTATATAACACTCTATTCCTCGAACTAGATGATGTAACAAATGTACATCATATATAACACTCTCTTCCACACACTAGATGATGTAACAAATGTACATCATATATAACACTCTCTTCCACACATTAGATGATGTAACAAATGTACATCATATATAACACTCTCTTCCACAAACTAGATGATGTAACAAATGTACATCATATATAACACTCTATTCCGAACTAGATGATGTAACAAATGTACATCATATATAACACTCTCTTCCACACACTAGATGGTGAAACAAATGTACATATAGAACATTCTCTTCCACACACTAGATGATGTAACAAATGTACATCATATATAACATCTCTTCTCAACTAGATGATGTAACAAATGTACATCATATATAACACTCTCTTCCAACACTAGATGTGAAACAAATGTACATATAGAACATTCTCTTCCACACACTAGCTGATGTAACAAATGTACATATAGAACATTCTCTTCCACACACTAGATTATGTAACAAAAGTACATCATATATAACATTCTCTTCCACACACTAGATGATGAAACAAATGAACATCATATATAACATCTCTTCACACACTAGATGGTGTAACAAATGTACATCATATATAACACTCTCTTCCATGAACTAGATGATGTAACAAATGTACATATAGAACATTCTCTTCCACGAACTAGATGATGTAACAAATGAACATATATAACACTCTCTTCCACACACTAGATGGTGAAACAAATGTACATATAGAACATTCTCTTCCACGAACTAGATGATGTAACAAATGTACATCATACATAACATTCTCTTCCACACACTAGATGATGAAACAAATGAACATCATATATAACACTTTCTTCCACACACTAGATGATGAAACAAATGTACATCATATATAACAATCTCTTCCACACACTAGATGATGAAACAAATGAACATCATATATAACACTCTCTTCCACACACTAGATGATGAAACAAATGTACATATAGAACATTCTCTTCCACGAACTAGATGATGAAACAAATGTACATATAGAACATTCTCTTCCACACATTAGCTGATGTAACAAATGTACATATAGAACATTCTCTTCCACACATTAGCTGATGTAACAAATGTACATATAGAACATTCTCTTCCACACACTAGATTATGTAACAAATGTACATCATATATAACATTCTCTTCCACACACTAGATGATGTAACAAATGTACATCATATATAACATTCTCTTCCACGAACTAGATTATGTAACAAATGTACATCATATATAACACTCTCTTCCTCAAACTAGATGGTGAAACAAATGTACATATAGAACATTCTCTTCCACGAACTAGATGATGTAACAAATGTACATCATATATAACATTCTCTTCCACACACTAGATGATGAAACAAATGAACATCATATATAACACTCTCTTCCACACACTAGATGATGAAACAAATGTACATATAGAACATTCTCTTCCACACATTAGCTGATGTAACAAATGTACATATAGAACATTCTCTTCCACACACTAGATGATGAAACAAATGAACATCATATACAATCTCTCTTCCACGAACTAGATGATGTAACAAATGTACATCATATATAACACTCTCTTCCACACACTAGATGATGTGACAAATGTACATCATATATAACTCTTTCCACGAACTAGATGATGTAACAAATGTACATCATATATAACACTCTCTTCCACGAACTAGATTGTGAAACAAATGTACATATAGAACATTCTCTTCCACCAACTAGATTATGTAACAAATGCACATCATATATAACACTCTCTTCACACACTAGATTTTGAAACAAATGTACATATAGAACATTCTCTTCCACCAACTAGATTATGTAACAAATGCACATCATATATAACACTCTCTTCCACACACTAGATTGTGAAACAAATGTACATATAGAACATTCTCTTCCACACACTAGCTAATGTAACAAATGTACATATAGAACATTCTCTTCCACACACTAGATTATGTAACAAAAGTACATCATATATAACATTCTCTTCCACACACTAGATGATGAAACAAATGAACATCATATATAACACTCTCTTACACACACTAGATGATGAAACAAATGTACATATAGAACATTCTCTTCCACGAACTAGATGATGTAACAAATGAACATATAACACTCTTCCACACACTAGATGGTGAAACAAATGTACATATAGAACATTCTCTTCCACGAACTAGATGATGTAACAAATGTACATCATATATAACATTCTCTTCCACACACTAGATGATGAAACAAATGTACATCATATATAACACTCTCTTCCACACACTAGATGATGAAACAAATGAACATCATATATAACACTCTCTTCCACACACTAGATGATGCAACAAATGTACATATAGAACATTCTCTTCCACACATTAGCTGATGTAACAAATGTCTATATAGAACATTCTCTTCACACACTAGATTATGTAACAAATGTACATCATATATAACATCTCTTCACACACTAGATGATGAAACAAATGAACATCATATATAACACTCTCTTCCACGAACTAGATGATGTAACAAATGTACATCATATATAACACTCTCTTCCACACATTAGATGATGTAACAAATGTACATCATATATAACACTCTCTTCCACACATTAGATAATGTAACAAATGTACATCATATATAACACTCTCTTCCACGAACTAGATGATGTAACAAATGTACATCATATATAACACTCTCTTCCTCGAACTAGATGATGTAACAAAATGACATCATATATAATCACTCTCTTCCTCGAACTAGATGATGTAATAAATATACATCATATATAACACTCTCTTCCACACACTAGATGATGAAACAAATGTACATATAGAACATTCTTTCCATAACTAGATGATGTAACAAATGTACATCATATATAACACTCTCTTCACACATTAGATAATGTAACAAATGTACATCATATATAACACTCTCTTCCACACACTAGATGATGTAACAAATGTACATCATATATAACACTCTCTTCCACACACTTGAGTAAATGACATATAACTTTACAATGTATGTAACAAGTCATATATAACATCTCTTCCACAACTAGATGATGTAACAAATGTACATCATATATAACACTCTCTTCACGAACTAGATGATGTAACAAATGTACATCATATATAACACTCTCTTCCTCGAACTAGATGATGTAACAAATGTACATATAGAACATCTCTTCACAACTAGATTGTCAAATGACATAGATCTTTCACATGATTAAAAAAATGTACATATAGAACATTCTCTTCCACGAACTAGATGATGTAACAAATGTACATCATATATAACATTCTCTTCCACACACTAGATGATGAAACAAATGTACATCATATATAACACTCTCTTCCACACACTAATGATGACAATGACATATAGAATCTCTACACTAGATATGAACAATGCATATATAACATTCTCTTCCACACACTAGATGATGAAACAAATGTACATATAGAACATTCTCTTCCACACACTAGATGATGTACAAATGTCATCATATATAACATTCTCTTCACACACTAGATGATGAACAATGACCTATAACTCTTTCCACACATGATGATACAAATGCATCATATATAACATCTCTTCCCCAACTAGATGATGAAACAAATGTACACAAACTCTTCACACTAAGTGTAACAAAGCATATAACTCTCTTCCTCGAACTAGATGATGTAAAATGTTCATCATACATAACCTCTTCTTTCACACACTAGAAAGATTCAACAAATGTACATCATATAAACATCTCTTCCACACACTAGATATGTAACAAATGTACATCATATATAACATTCTCTTCCACACACTAGATGATGTAACAAATGTACATCATATATAAACTCTCTTCACGAACTAGATGATGTAACAAATGTACATCATATATAACACTCTCTTCCTCGAACTAGATGATGTAACAAATGTACATCATATATAACATCTCTTCCACAACTAGATGGTGAAACAAATGAACATATAGAACATTCTCTTCCACACACTAGATGATGTAACAAATGAACATATATAACATCTCTTCACACACTAGATGATGTAACAAAAGTACATCATATATAACATCTCTTCACACACTAGATGATGAAACAAATGAACATTATATAACACTCTCTTACACACCTAGATGATGTAACAAATGTACATCATATATAACACTCTCTTCCATGAACTAGATGATGTAACAAATGTACATATAGAACATTCTCTTCCACGAACTAGATGATGTAACAAATGAACATATATAACACTCTCTTCCACACACTAGATGATGTAACAAATGAACATATATAACACTCACTTCCCCACACTAGATGATGTAACAAATGAATCATATATAACACTCTTTCACAACTAGATGATGTAACAAATGAACATATATAACATCTCCTCAATTACACACACAAATAGATGATGTAACAAATGTACATCATATATAACATTCTCTTCCACACACTAGATGATGTAACAAATGAATCATATAAACATCTCTTCCACGAACTAGATGATGTAACAAATGTACATCATATATAACACTCTCTTCCACACACTAGATGATGTAACAAATGTACATCATATATAACACTCTCTTCCACACACTAGATGATGTAACAAATGTACATCATATATAACACTCTCTTTCAAAGAACTAGATGATGTAACAAATGTACATCATATATAACACTCTCTTCCACACCTAGATGTAAACAAATGTACATATAGAACACTCTCTTCCACGAACTAGATGATGTAACAAATGTACATCATATATAACATTCTCTTCCACACACTAGATGATGAAACAAATGTACACAAAATAATACTTTCCATCTACAACTGATGATGTAACAAATGTACATCATATATAACACTCTCTTCCACACACTAGATGATGTAACAAATGTACATCATATATAACATCTCTTCCACACTAGATGATGTAACAAATGTACATCATATATAATACTCTCTTCCACACACTAGATGATGTAACAAATGTACATCATATATAACACTCTCTTCCACAAACTAGATGATGTAACAAATGTACATCATATATAACACTCTCTTCCACGAACCATATGATGTAACAAATGTACATCATATATAACACTCTCTTCCTCGAACTAGATGATGTAACAAATGTACATCATATATAACACTCTCTTCCTCACACTAGATGATGAAACAAATGTCACATATAGAACATTTTCTTCCACACTAGATGATGAACAAATGTACATTATATAACATCTCTTCCACAACTAGATGATGTAACAAATGTACATCATATATAACATTCTCTTCCACACACTAGATGATGAAACAAATGTACATCATATATAACACTCTCTTCCACACACTAGCTGATGTAACAAATGTACATCAACATTCTCTTCAAAACACTAGATGATGTAACAAATGTACATCATATATAACACTCTCTTCCACACATTAGATGATGTAACAAATGTACATCATATATAACACTCTCTTCACGAACTAGATGATGTAACAAATGTACATCATATATAACACTCTCTTCCCGAACTAGATGATGTAACAAATGTACATCATATATAACACTCTCTTCCACACTAGATGGTAACAAATGTACATATAAACATTCTCTTCCACACTAGATGATGAAACAAATGTAACATATAAACATTCTCGTCCACAACTAGATGATGAAACAAATGTACATATAAACATCTCTTCACACACTAGCTGATGTAACAAATGTACATATATGAACATTCTCTTCACACACTAGATGATGTAACAAATGTACATCATATATACACTCTCTTCACACACTAGATGATGTAACAAATGTACATCATATATAACACTCTCTTCCACGAACTAGATTATGTAACAAATGTACATCATATATAACACTCTCTTCCACGAACTAGATGATGTAACAAATGTACATCATATATAACACTCTCTTCCTCGAACTAGATGATGTAACAAATGTACATCATATATAACACTATCTTCCACACACTAGATGGTGAAACAAATGTACATATAGAACATTTTCTTCCACTAACTAGATGATGTAACAAATGTACATCATATATAACATCTCTTCCACACTAGATGATGAACAAATGTACATATATAACACTCTCTTCCACACACTAGATGATGTAACAAATGTATCATATCACATTCTCTTCAACAACTAGATGATGTAACAAATGTACATCATATATAACACTCTCTTCCACAACTAGATATGTAACAAATGTACATCATATATAACATCTCTTCCACACTAGATGATGTAACAAATGTACATCATATATAACACTCTCTTCCACGAACTAGATGATGTAACAAATGTACATCATATATATAACTCTTCCACACACTAGATGGTGAAACAAATGACATATTAGAACATTCTCTTCACATTAACTAGATGATGTAACAAATGTACATCATATATAACATTCCCCTCTAATCCACACTATAGATGATGAACAATGTACAATATAGAACATTCTCTTCCACACACTAGCTGATGTAACAAATGTACATATAATGACATTCCTTCCACGAACTAGATGATGTAACAAATGCACATATAACATTCTCTCCACCACTAGTGATGTAACAAATGTACATCATATAGAACTTCTCTTCCACACACTAGATGAGTGAAACAAATGTACATATAGAACATTCTCTTCATCTGTAACAGATGATGTAACAAATGTACATCATATATAACATTCTTCACACACTAGATATGAAACAATAAACATCATATAAAACCTCTTCTATAACTAGATGATGTAACAAATGTACATCATATATAATCCTTCTTCATTACTCAGATGATATAACAAATGTACATTAAAAATACATTCCTTCACACACTAGATGATGTATACAAATGTACATCATATAACACTCTTCCACAACTAGATGATGAACAAAGACATCATATATAACACTTCTCTTCCACGAACCATATGATGTAACAAATGTACATCATATATAACACTCTTTCTCGAACTAGATGATGTAACAAATGTACATCATATATAACACCTCTTCCACAACTAGATGTGAAACAAATGACATATAGAACATTTCTTCATGAACTAGATGATGTAACAAATGTACATCAATATAACATTTCTTCCACACACTAGATGATGTAAACAAATGTACATATATATAATCTTTTCAACACACTAGATGATGTAACAAATGTACACATATAAACACTCTCTTCCACACACTAGATGATGTAACAAATGTACATCATATATAACACTCTCTTCAACACACTAGATGATGTAACAAATGTACATCATATATAACACTCTTCCACGAACTAGATCATGTAACAAATGTACATCATATATAACACTCTCTTCCACGAACTAGATGATGTAACAAATGTACATCATATATAACACTCTCTTCCTCGAACTAGATGATGTAACAAATGTACATCATATATAACATTCTCTTCCACACACTAGATGATGAAACAAATGTACATATAGAACATTCTCTTCATTAACTAGATGATGTAACAAATGTACATCATATATAACATTTCGTCACACACTAGATGATGAAACAAATGTACATATAGAACATTCTCTTCCACACACTAGCTGATGTAACAAATGTACATATCGAACATTCTCTTCCACACACTAGATTATGTAACAAATGTACATCATATATAACATTCTCTTCCACACACTAGATGATGTAACAAATGTACATCATATATAACACTCTCTTCCACGAACTAGATGATGTAACAAATGTACATCATATATAACACTCTCTTCCACGAACCATATGATGTAACAAATGTACATCATATATAACACTCTCTTCCTCGAACTAGATGATGTAACAAATGTACATCATATATAACACTCTCTTCCACAACTAGATGGTGAAACAAATGTACATATAGAACATTTTCTTCCACTAACTAGATGATGTAACAAATGTACATCATATATAACACTCTCTTCCACACACTAGATGATGTAACAAATGTACATCATATATAACACTCTCTTCCACACACTAGATGATGTAACAAATGTACATCATATATATCACTCTCTTCAACACACTAGATGATGTAACAAATGTACATCATATATAACACTCTCTTCCACGAACCAGATCATGTAACAAATGTACATCATATATAACACTCTCTTCCACTAACTAGATGATGTAACAAATGTACATCATATATAACACTCTCTTCCTCGAACTAGATGATGTAACAAATGTACATCATATATAACACTCTCTTCACACACTAGATGGTGAAACAAATGTACATATAGAACATTCTCTTCCACGAACTAGATGATGTAACAAATGTACATCATATATAACATTCTCGTCCACACACTAGATGATGAAACAAATGTACATATAGAACATTCTCTTCCACACACTAGCTGATGTAACAAATGTACATATCGAACATTCTCTTCCACACACTAGATTATGCAATCAAATGTACATCATATATAACACTTCTTACACACTAGATGATGAAACAAATGTACATATAGAACATTCCTCCACACACTAGCTGATGTAACAAATGACATATCGAACATTCTCTTCACACACTAGATTATGTAACAAATGTACATCATATATAACATTCTCTTACACACTAGATGATGAACAAATGTACATCATATATAACATCTCTCTTACAACACTAGATGATGTAACAAATGAACATCATATATAACATCTCTTCCACGAACTAGATCATGTAACAAATGTACATATATATATATATATATATATATATATATATATATATATATATATAAATCAATATATAAAGGATATTTAGATCCCTAACAATCATCATCATCATCCAACAGCTTGTCATAAGCAGAACTTTCCCAAACTGTCAGTCCTTCGGAATTTCTCTCTCTAATAAAACATATTGGTTACCGAGACTCAAATTAGCATGTAAAGAATAGAACCACTATTACCTGCCACGCATGCAGTAAGAGGCTTCTCAGGAGTTTTGGAATGAGGCTAGCTACCCCACCCCGTAAAAAACACTAGATAGCTACAGAAACCACAGATTAAATCTCGACGCTGCGTTTCATAGTGGAGCAGAGCATTGAGTGGAACTCGTCGCTATATATCAACTTTGTCGATTATGAAAAGACAGGGAAACACTATGGAAACTGCTACGGCATTATGGCGTCGTAACCAGATGCTAACCAATCTAATAAAGAAAATATATGAGGAGACAACGGGTAGAGTACTGCATGAAGAAAAATTGACAGAGGCCTTTGGAATAAAGACTGGTTTGCGACAGGGCTGCCTTCTATCACCCTTCCTTTTCCTGCTGGCTATTGATTGGATAATGAGATCAATAACTGCCAGGGGAGAAATGAAATACAGTTGACCATGATGAGTCAAATTAGAAGATTTCGATTTTGCAGACGATCGAGCACTCCTCTCTCACAACCATCAACAGATGCAAGAGAAAACAACTAAACTAGAACAAGTTTCTAACTATGCATAGGGACAAAAACAAAGATCATGAGATTAAATGCTAATTCCAGAGACCCAATCATACTGAGAGGAGCAACATTAAAAGAGGTGGACACATTTACATAACTGGGAAGTTTATCAACATTTAAGGGGGCCCAGATGAAGATGTTAGGGTTAGAATACAAAAGGCAAGATCAGCATTTGCCATTCTGAAGAACATATGGAGTTCAAGAATGATCAGGAATAAAACTAATAATGATATTTAACTTAAATGTCAAGGATGTCCTTCTATATGGAGAGGAGAGAAGGAGAACAACTAAAGGGAACATCAAATTGTTGCAGACATTCATCAATAGATGCCCTTTAGGATACTTCATATGTGATGGTATGACATGACTACAAACATGGAACTGTGGGATAGAGTGGGGCAACGGTAAGTGGAACAAGAGTTAAGGAGCAGAAGGTGGGGATTCAAAGAACAAACACTGAGGAATCCCCCTAACAGCATCACGAGACAAGGCTCTCCGATGGAAACCCCCTCTCCCCAGGGCAATAGAGGTAAAGGAGCAGAAGGTGGGGATTGAAAGAACAAACACTGAGGAATTCCCCTAACAGCATCACGAGACAAGGCTCTCCGATGGAAACACCCCCAGGGCAATAGAGGTAAAGGAAGACTCAGGAATAGGTGAATAAGAAGAATAGAACAGATATCCGATCTCTGCAGCCATTATGCTCAAACCATAAGTTACATCCTTAACACGTCTTCTCCGTTGTCTTTCTCTTCTCCCCTTTGTCTGGATGTCTCCTTTCATTATGGTCTTTTCCAACTTGTAGTGGTTTTTTTATATATGTACATTATAGTTTCAGTTTTCTGTTTTTTTCTGTAGCATCGGGTAGATTTGTTTTTTATCTTGAGTTATTTCTGGATAGATCTGTTTATTCTCTTCTCTGTCAATGATATACGTATACTTTTGTATAACACTTATAATCAAAAGCACACATTTGCTTATCCTTTGCTTTGTTAAGTGTCCATTCATCATATCCATACATTGCCACTGAGAATACGCATGTTCTTATTATTCGGATGTTTTGTTTGCCCAGCACTTTCATTGCATACTGTTTTTAGTTTAATTGTTTGGGTAAGGTCATGTTTCTTCTTTTAATTTCCTTTATCCCATATTCATCTCTTGTTAGACAATCACATAGAATCAGACAATTTAAATAATATATAACACACAAAACTGAAATAAATAATATAAAGATGATTATGTATTTCGTATAGAGATGATTGATATCGTTGTATCATTTAATGGGCCATTAGCTTATCATTTAACTCATTCCCTACTAACTGCCTTAGTATAGAGATGATTGATATCGTTGTATCATTTAATGGGCCATTAGCTTATCATTTAACTCATTCCTACTAACTCCTCAGTATGCGTTAACATTGTCTATTAAAAATCCAACTGCCGCACACTGCGCTGCTTCATTTACAATTATTGCTAAATTTACATTAACGCGTTCTGATTCAATTTCAGGTGTTCAGTCTATAGCATAAATTATATATTTCTACATCCTGGACCCATCGGGAATTTAGTAGAAATTGTTTAGTTTGATTAAGTTTATATCAATGGAATGACAATGTGAGTAAACAATAATTCAGCACCAACGGTATTTTTTTTCATTTGAGTAATGAATGTGTTAATGTAGTTGTTTCTTATCATTTAATGGGGCATTAGTTTATCATTGGATGTAGTGCTTTCAGTGATATAACCTATTTAATTTGTTATGTTGTCAGCAAAGTCTATGACACTTACGGGAAGGTGGATAGCTTACAGTGTTATAGCCTGAAAGTCTATGACACTTACTGGAAGGTGGAGAACTGACAGTGTTCTAGCCTAAAAGTCTATGACACTTACTGGAAGGGGGAGAACTGACAGTGTTCTAGCCTGGAAGTATATGACACTTACTGGAAGGTGGAGAACTGTCAGTGTTCTAGCCTTGAAGTCTATGACACTCACGGTAAGGTGGAGAATTGGCAGTGTTCTAGTCTGGAAGTCTATGACACTTACTGGAAGGTGGAGAGCTGACAGTGTTCTAACCTGGAAGTCTAAGACACTTACTGGAAGGTGGAAAATTGGCAGTGTTTTAACCTGGAAGACTATGACACTTATTGGAAGGTGGAGAGCTGACAGAGTTATAGCCTGGACGTCTCAGACACTCACGGGAAGGCGGAGAGCTGACAGTGTTCTAACCTGGAAGTCTATGACACTCACGGTAAGGTGGAGAATTGGCAGTGTTCAAGCCTGAAAGTCTATGACACTTACTGGAAGGTGGAGAGCTGACAGTGTTATAGCCTGGAAGTCTATGACACTCACGGTAAGGTGAAGAATTGGCAGTGTTCTAGCCTGGAAGACTGAATTAGTGGTGTTGGTACAGATCAGCAAAGTAAGATGAAAAGAAGACAAAACGCGAATTGAAAAACACGTTTCAATTGTTTAAGTAATTTTTCTCCACATTTGAAATCTGTAAGAAATTCAAATTTTATCCAATTAACAAATATTTTGCTAACATCAAGATTGACCAACGATCTCCAATTAGCAAATATTTTGCTAACATCAAGATTGACCTGCGATCTCCAATTAGAAAAAATGTTGCTAACATCAAGATTGGACTACGATCTCCAATTATCAAATATTTTACTAACATCAAGATTGACCTACGATGTAGAATAAGATAAGCTTTGCTGTAGACAAAAAAACTCGAAAATTGTTCAAAATGTGTCGATATAAATTCAACGATTGATTTTACATGAAAGAATGCTTGTTGGCGATTGATTTTACATGAAACAATGCTTGCTTGGCGATTGATTTTACATGAAACAATGCTTGCTTGGCGATTGATTTTACATGAAACAATGCTTGCTTGGCGATTGATTTTACATGAAACAATGCTTGCTTGGCGATTGATTTTACATGAAACAATGCTTACTTGGCGCAGTATGCGGCAAGTGGTTATTTTAATATACAATTTTGCCGCATAATTCGACAGTTAGTACGAAATCAGTTAATGACAACATTTGAGGCAGCGGATGTCATATATGAATTTATTGGATGTCATTTTTACTGCAAAAACGTAAACAATGTTGAACTTGCAGCTAATTTTGCATATCTTGTGATCATCTATGAGAATGATTTGCCTGAAGACTTATACAACGAAATTCTTATTATTACACATTTTCACAAAACAGTTTTCGACATTGGGAGAAACCCTATCAGACTTTATAACGCCAGTTATGGCAAACAAAAGATGCTCTGATAGAAATTGATAACCCCAATTGCGCTATTAATTGCGCTAGTAATTTCCCCTAGTAACAACGCGCCGTTGAAATTCCGTGCTAGTGGCCAACTTTGACCGCAAATTGTCGGTGACTATACTATAAGTGTTCACTCTACAGGTTCCTCCATCCTTTATTCCGAGACCTAAATTATAAGTATCTCTGAAGCTGAAGTAAAGCTCACCTAAATTGCCAGGGATACGGATAGGGATAAGGAAAGCATGCCTTACCGTAAAATCACTCAGAGGCCTGCTATTAGACGCATTGATTACATTTGTATTCGTAACGAGTGAACGTGAAAAAAGGGGGAAAAACAGCGCTGAATATTTACAAATATATGTCCCACAATAAAACTGTTTTATACAGAAGACAGCTACTGTTTCCTTATCTGAGAGATAACGTTCAACAGACTGGAAACTTTATTGAAGACACATCACAACAACAGAACAACTAGTGAAGAGTGACTTCATTTATATCATAACGTGAATGCCACTGAGTTCTGAACATGAGTTCTTTCTATCATACCATACGTTTCTTCTTTCAATCTTTTGTCATCGCATTTTAGGCATACCACTCACATATATTATCCAATATATTATTTAGTTAGATATTTATATATACGTATATATATATATATATATATATATATATATATATATTTCACCAGCGACAGCAACGTTATGAACATGGACAGTTTAGTTCAAAAAGAAATAAAAACATCTATATTAATAAAGAAGTCATTCACAAATGATATTACAATCAAATTAACTTTCACTCAATGTGTTGACAAATTTACATTGTTAAAAGATAGGAAATATAATTTGTTTATGTTACTGTCAGTATGTATTATGTAAAATCGCATATATTTTCTCATTTATTTATTCCCTACGCAGATCACTGAGCTGGAACTGACCATGACCCTACGCAGGTCACTGAGCTGGCACTGACCAAGACTCTACGCAGATCACTAAGCTGGCACTGACCAAGACCTTACGTAGGTTACTGAACTGGCACTGACCAAGACCTTACGCAGGTCACTGAACTGACACTGACAAAGACCCTACACAGGTTAGTGAACTGGCACCGACTAAGACCCTACGAAGATCACTGCGCTGACACCGACCAAGACCCTACGCAGGTCAATGAGCTGGCACTGAGTAAGACTGCTGAAACTCCACTCGCCAGCCTAGAAACAGGTTCTCTGCAATAAAGTCTGTCAAAGTGAGTAGGGATGGAACGTGAGCTACTGTGTGATAAGGTTTCTGGGTAAGAGTAGTCAAGTACGTTATAAGATGTACTGTAGCAGAATCTCAGAGTGGATGTGTCTACACAAATCACATGGTCAACGTCTTGAGATGGAGAATGTTCATAAATGCAGTGTAAATAGCCAAAGAACTGATCACGAAACCCGTACCAACGAATCACATTACGGTTACAATAATGTTCCACATAGTTCGTCTGGATGCTAGTTCCAGAATATCCCTGTTTCAAGGTGACTCTATGAAATGCTGATGTAACATGTCTGCCCTGTGTCAGCGCAAGGGAAGACTGGAGTAAACTCTATACTAGTGGCGAAGCGCGTGAGAGTTTGCTGGGCAAGATTTACTGGGTGCGGGATCAAACATCGTATTCATGCGCCTAATGGGACTACCCATCTTGATCTCTTCTGTTTTGTCTTAGCCCTGTTCTTAGACAGACGTTTATATTAAAGGGGAAAATTGAAGTTGAAAACTACAAATTTTCTGGCGGTAACAAAACGATACATGCCTCCTCAAAACGGTTGAAAATGTTACTAATCCGGAACGACTTCAACGAGCCTAAAGCAGAAAAATGCTCTTTTCGCGAAGATCATACACGCTAGGTGCAATAGTCTGAAAAGTGATCAGTATAGTATGTAATGCAAAAATCTAAAGAACATATAAAGTATTGTTAGATCTGACAAATCTAAAGCATTTACTTAAGCCAACATTGTTGGATAGCCAGTCTTGCAGGAGTAGGACCCATTGAACCGAGGCGCAATATATTCACGTTCTCGGCGCAAACTAAACAGATCGCAAATAATTGATTAACCTGGTTTATAAGAACGAATGTAAAATAGAAAGCATAAGAAGTTAACTAAACAAGTTAATCTTTCATTGAAATGTCTCTTCTAGTTGAGTTAAAGACTTAGTTGTTTACTAAACAAGTAAATCTTTCATTGAAATGTCTCTGTTAGTTGGTTGATAGACTCAAGTTGTTTACTAAACATTATAGCTGTAACTTCATCCTGTAATTATGATTCACCTGTTTCGCATCTGGCTCCTGTGTAGTTGCTCTGGCAACTAAAGCAATCGCCATTTTCTACATTACATTGACCATTGCACTGTTGGGGACAGGCATTGTTACACGCGAATCCATATATTCTGCTAGGACATACGATAGTTTCATTACTACAATTTCCAGTTACAACAAAACATGCATGTCCAAATTCACAGTTGCAGATATTCGAGCAGTTTAGTCCCCATTTATTGTCCATACAAGGTATGTCTGCAAGATAAACCACACACAATTTAGTTTTTTGAAAGCATTTATTAGCAAGAGATTGTAACGAAATGGAAAATAATGTGTAACTAATTAGAACTTAACTAACAATACATGTTGAACTAAAGACAAAAGTCAAAGGCGCATTAGGGGGTGTGCCAGGATTAGTGAGCCGGTACTAATCAAGACCATGCCCCCCCACCCTCCACGGGTAACTCTGAAACAGACTTTGGTTCCGGTCTGACTAAAGGGAAACAGGGATCGGTGGAGAGCTACTGGTAGTCGTAGCAGTACAAGTACGAAAAAGCAATGCAGGTCCATACGAACAAAATGCACGAATCTCTGGCCGATGTCAATAAAATATTGCCCAAGTTCCCGAACAATAAGAAACAGCAGCGAAACATTTCTGATAGATTCCCTATTCCTCCATAGTGAAGGGCCGAATAGAAATTGTCATCTCCTGAGCAAGAATCTTCATACACAAGCTCGAAGTGCAAGTCAAAGGTCCCTAGCCAATTACTAGTTTCCTGCCGATGGGAAATTATTGTACAAGTGAACATGAAAGGATGAGTGGTGCATCTATTGACGTAACGTGGGCCTACATAGGGCGAAACTCGAAACCTTGAAGAGGGGACAAACATTGCCAGCTGTGGGGCAAGAATAAATAAGTCAGATGCGTAACAAATAAAAGTATACACTTGTGTCGGTACGAGGGAAGTTTGCAGCTGACTCCGTATCGGTGGCCTTGCGCAGATAGATTTACTGGGCAAGGTTGGCCGAGCGCAAAATATAAAGTTGCGTTTTAGTGCCTAACGAAACTGCCCTCCCTGGGAAAACCGTGCAAGGTTCATTTGAAATAACAATTAACATCCCCGGAAGAACTGGGATGACGAGAGCAAAATCTCAGTTGCGTTGCTAGCGACGATTGAAACGAACATCTACATTATTTTTGCTTGGCCCCAGTCCAGTGTTTCCGGAGGCTAGTGACAATGCGAAATAGAAACTGCAAATTGCCAAGTACCGACACGAGCCCCGAAAAAGCTGAGAATGTTCCTATTCCGGAATAAACTCAAAGTGGACAGGAAAGTAAGGCCGACAATGCAAATTTCTGACAGGCTGTCCGAATCCGAACATTGGCGAAGGCCAACACTTTACACGGTGTTTCATAAGAGTAAGACGCCATCCCTGGACAAGCTTATAAGCCCCGTGAAATGTTCCTAATCCGGAACCACCTCACAGTCAGAAAAGGCATAACAGTAGTAACTCACTGTTTGGCGTAGATCACAAAAGTCCAAATATACGGCAAAAAGCTGATCAAAAATTCAAAGATCAGGGCCGAAATAGTCGGCAGAAAGGATACTACCCTAGGGCTAGCTAATCTAGCAAATCAACATCTGTCTGAAACCGGATGGATGGGCCTAGTCACCATGGGCGCATAATCGTCCCAACGTAGATCAAGCGTTCTTGTCAAAGGATCAATTATATATCACACAAAAATGATAAAATTGAAGAACGATTGCGAGAGAGCGAGAACTAAAGACATATACAATACACAATACATTTCATCCATTCTTTCTTCACAAAGTGAATAACTTTGTCATTCCAAGCACATAAATAGCATATCTTTATGTTTGGACATCACCAACATCATATAGTCATAAAATGGACTAGTTCAAACCAACACTGCAAACTTCACAAGCTGATCAATTACATTGATGAGATTAGAAACATAATTTAGAATTTCATCACATTCTTCAAACGTGATAGGTCGTGACACTGAGGTCATGTTCAACAGTTTTAGTTAATTGTTATTGTCAAGGTAGTTATATATTAAATATACGTGCGCACTCTGCTTGACAGAGACAAAACAGAAAGACCAGAAAGGCGTACTGCCCTGATTGGAAGAGAATTAGCCAGATACACCATTGACAAAGCTGTATTGAGCGAGACTCGACTCGCTGGCAAGGGTCAATTGTGTGAGTTTGGTGCAGGCTATACATTCTACTGGAGTGGTAGACGTTTCGAAAATGAGACGGGAAGTAGGGGTGGGATTCGCTATAAAGACAGAACTTGTTGGAAAGCTGGCCGGGTCTCCCAAGGGTCTAAATGACTGTAAAGATTCCATTGCAGTATGGCAAGAGGCATGCTACGACAATTAGTGCATATGCACCTACTATGACCAACCCAGAAGATGTCAAAGATAAGTTCTACAAAGAACTGCACACAGTTATTGCATCAGTCCCAAAAGCAGATAAGTTTATTATTCTTGGTGACTTTAATGCAAGGGTAGGCTCAGACATTTCCTTGAATGGTACGATTGGAAAGTATGGTGTTTGCCACAGCAACAGTAATGGGCTCCTCCTGCTTCAGACCTGCACAGAGCACGAGCTACTTGTCACAAATATAATTTTTCGTTTGCCTACCCGCAATCGGACAATCTGGATGCACCCCCGCTCTAGGCACTGGCACCTTATTGACTATGTAATTGTTAGAAAAGAGATAGACAGGATGTGCGTGTCACAAAGTCTATGTGGGGTGCCGAATGCTGGACCGACCATCGTCTTTTGTGTCTAAGCTAAATATGCATATCAAACCCGCCAGACGTCCCCAGGGGAAGACAACTCACAAAAGATTAGATGTCATCAAACTAAAGAATTCTAACATCAGGCAAAAGTTGGTGGACAAACTAGAAGACTGTCTCCAGTCAATTCCGCTGGATAATCAAAATGTTGATACAAACTGGACAATCCTAAGATAATCTATATATGACACTGCTACAGACATCCTGGGCACCGAAACCAAGAAACATAACGATTGGTTCGACGAAAACTCTGTGGAAATAAAACAAATGATGGCTCAGAAATCCAACGTTTATAATGCGCTTCAAAATGATCCTAAATCGTCATCAAAGAAAACCGCATTTAACAACTTTTGCGCAGATCCATCCAGTGCAAACTACGCCAGATGCATGAATCATGGATAAGTAGAAAGGCAGAAGAGATTTGCAGATAGACATGACATGAACAACTTTTATCATGCACTTAAAGCGGTCTATGGTCCAACATCACCATCATCATTCCCTCTCCTTAGCTCAGATGGAATCACACTGCTGACAGATAGGTAAACAATTCTCTTACGCTGGAGTGAGCATTTCAGCAGCATATTAAATCAACCATCGTCTATAAATGACATAGCTATAAACCGCCTATCTCAAATCCCCATAAATAATGCATTAAATGAATCTCCAACCTTAGAGGAGACAAGAAGAGCTATTTCTCAGATTTCTAGAGGAAGGCTCCGGTGCTGATTCAATTCCTGCAGAGATCTACAAAGAGGGCGTCACAATTCTCATTGAGAAGCTCCATATTATCGTCCAACAAATATGGCAGAGTGAAATCATACCACAAGAAATGAAAGATGGATCCATTATCCACCTATATAAACGGAAAGGAAACAGACATGAATGTAACAATAATCGAGGCATCTCCCAACTATATATTGCAGGAAAGATATTTGCCAGAATCCTTTTGAACCGCCTCACAGCTCATCTAGACAGAGGGCTCTTGCCTGAAAGCCAGTGTGGATTCCGTAAAGATCGTGGGACCACAGACATGGTATTTGTTGCAAGGCAACTGCAAGAAAAATGCCAAGAACAACACCGTGACCTTTACACAGCGTTTATCGACTTGACCAAGGCGTTTGATACGGTCAGTAGAGAAGGTCTCTGGAAGATCATGGCTAAATATGGATGTACTGAAAAATTCATCAAGATTGTGCAGCAGCTGCATGAGGGGATGCAGGCCAGAGTGCAGGACCAAGGCGAGCTATCAGAGCCTTTTCCCGTCCTGAATGGAGTCAAACAAGGCCGTGTGATTGCACCAACTCTGTTTAGCATTATGTTTTCTGCCATGCTGACAGATGCATTCAGAGATGGTAACATAGGTCAACATCAAGTATCGTACAGATGGAAAACTCATCAATCCAAGGAGACTTCAAGCAAAAACAAAAGTAAAGTCTGATACCATCAGCGATCTTCTATTTGCTGACGACTGCGCCCTCACTGCCAACACTGAGGCAGATCTCCAGACTAGCATGAACAGATTCTCACAAGCCTGCTTCAACTTTGGTCTTACCATCAATACCGAGAAATCTGAAGTCATGTACCAACCAGCTCCTGGAAAAGTATATGCCGAACCAAATATTACAACAAGAGGCAGGAAACTGAAAGTAGTGGACAGATTTACTTATCTTGGAAGCACACTGTCCCAAAATGTCACCATAAATGATGAAATAAATACAAGAATCTCTAAAGCTAGCAGCACCTTTGGCAGACTACATAGAAATGTCTGGCACATATGTGGTATTGGCCAAGCCACAAAACTGAAGGTATATCGAGCTGTCGTGCTCCCAGTCCTTCTTCACGCCTGTGAAACTTGGACTGTATATCAGAGACACGCAAGGAAGCTAAACCACTTTCACACAGTCTGCCTTAGAAAAATAATGAACATCAAATGGCAGGATATGATCCCAGATACAGATGTCCTAAAAAGAGCTGAGCTCCCAAGCATCTGCTCAATCTTGATGCAGTCCCAGACAAGATGGGCAGGACATGTGGCTCGAATGCCAGATTGCAGAATACCAAAACGACTCTTCTATGGTGAGCTGCAAAGTGGTAAACGTTCACAGGGGGCCAGAAAAAGATTCAAAGATACACTCAAGAACTCGATGAAATCTTTTGACATAGATGTCAACAACTGGGAGAATGCTGCTCAAGACAGATTAGCATTTCGCACACTACTTCGACACGGTTCCTCGGCCTGCGAGGCAGATAGAACAGCACGGATGGAGCAAATACGTGAAAACAGAAAGGCAGTAAAACTTCCCACAAGTGCAAGTATACCTTGCCCACACTGTACACGAACATTTCAAGCACGTATCGGGCTCACTAGTCATATACGCACACACAGACAAACAGCGTAACTACATTCCCTTGGATGAAAATGTGTGTGGTCATCATCACCCTTGATGGACGAGCATCATCATCAATAAATTTCATCTAAAGTCTCAATACTAAACCTTGACTTTCCTACTATGTTCAGTTATATTCCTATAAATAAATAGATTTACCATAGTTATGTGTATATACGTCTAAGAAATGTATAGATTTCAAAGAAAAAACAGACATCAATAAAATACAAATCTATATTTTTTTTAAATTGAAATAATGTTGATTTTATTATATAAGACCGGTAAATACAACATTTTTATGATTCATTCTTCCCTTCCCCCCTCCCCCACCCTTTTAATAAACTATAATTATTCCCTCTAGTTAACCCGGAATTATCTCCCATTAGTAAATCCTTATATGACAATACTCTTACACGATGCCTACTGACGCCTACAAGTAATTTGCTACTGCCTGCCATCTAAGACCCATATTTCATACCCGCAATCTCTTTGTCTTACTGCTACAGGTTTCCCCTTTTCCCCATAGTCATTATTTGTGAGCCAGCATACTAGCTCTCTACATGAGGAAAAGAAAAGAGCCCTAATAAATTACAAAAGAAACCCTCAAAGTTCCAAGGACCATTTTCAGCACACAAAATCAGTATTGCAACGAGAGTCAGGAGGTGTGCAAATGAATACTGGTCAAATCTATGTTTTGCGATACAAAATGCTGCAGATATGGGCAACACAAAGGTAATGTACGAAAATACCAGAGTAGCTCTGGCACCAAACATAACAAAAATTGCACCACTAAGATTAGAAACAGGTGAGCCAATAACAGATATGACCAAACAGCTCCAAAGATGGGTGGAACACTATTCAAATCTTTACTCTGTGGAGAAACCAGCACACCCAGCCCTCGATCAGATCATACCGAAACATCATGACCTAACCGAGCTGGATACCGAACCCACGGAGCAGGAACTTTCCGAAGCAATCAACAAACTTTCAAATGGCAAGGCATCAGGACTAGACAACATTCCTGCAGAAATCCTCAAATACAATAGGGATGTCCTCCTGTCCCACCTCTACAATCTCATTATTCAGTGCTGGAGAGAGGGAACATTTCCTCAGGACATGAGGGATGCAAAGATAGTGACACTCTATAAAAACAAAGGGGATAAGGGGATTGTAACAACTACAGAGGCATCTCCCTTCTAAGTGTAACAGGCAAGGATTTTGCACTAGTCCTTTCAAAACGATTACAGAAACTGGCGGAGCGTGTTCTTCCAGAGTCACAATGTGGATTCAGAGCTGGACGGTCAACAACCGACATGATATTTACCCTTCGACAGCTACAAGAGAAGTTCAGAGAGCAGATCAAGCCTCTATGCATTGCTTTCGTGGATCTGACTAAGGCATTTGACATAGTCAGCAGGCCAAGTCTTTATAAAATACTGAAGCATATTGGCTGTCCCCAAAGTTGCTCCAATTGATTGTCTTCTTCCATGAGGGCATGAAAGCCAGCATACAGTTCGATGGCAGCACATCTGATAGTTTTGAGGTTAGGAGTGGAGTCAAGCAGGGCTGTGTCCTTGCCCCACTCTCTTTGGCATCTTCTTCGCAGTCCTTTTGAACCACGCCTTAGGGGACGCTGATGGTGATGTTTTCATCCGCACTAGATCTGATGGTTTACTCTTTAACTTGGCTCACTTAAGAGCGAAGACAAAAACGACGGAATTCTTCTCAAGGACCTCCTTTTCGCTGACGATGCTGCCTTAGTCGTCCACAGTGAGACTACACTGCAATGCCTAATCAATAATTTGTCAAAGGCATGCGACCTATTTTCTCTGACAATAAGTGTCTCCAAAACAGTTGTATTATGTCAGGAAGGTAACACATCAAATATCACTTTAAATGGCAACCATCTAACACCAGTTCACAAATTCTGCTATCTTGGGTCCACGGTCACTGCAAGTCTCTTGATGAAGAAATCAACGCTCGTGTAGGGGTGCGGCTACTACATTCGGCATACTATCAAAGCGAGCGTGGGGCAACACAAAACTGACATTGCAGATGAAGACTCAAATATATCGAGCCTGTGTAATTAGTTCTTTACAATATTGCTCAGAAACATGGACAGCCTACTCAAGACACGAGAGGACACTTAACATCTTTCACCTTCGATGTCTCCGGAAGATTATGAACATCAGGTGGTACGACAAGATAACCAACTCCGAAGTACTGCAACGTGCAAAACTGCCTTCCATCATGGGCATGATCAGCAGTAGACGGCTAAGATGGTTGGGACATGTGAGAAGAATGGAAACTTGCCGCACACCAAAACAAATGTTGTTCTGTGAACTTCCGGAGGGGAAGAGGCACCAGGGCAGACCAGTGCTCAGATGTAAAGATGTCTGCAAAGCCTCAATGAAAAACTTTTCTATAGGTCCCAGCACATGGGGGAAAAACTAGCTGATGACAGAGTTGTGTGGAAAGCCAAATTACGAAAGGGCGCAGAGTCTTTTGAGAAGAGACTTATATACGAGCTGAACGACAAGAGAGAAAAGCGAAATCTCAGAAGTTGTCACAGTAAAACACTTGCCAATTGACCGTCTGTAAAGACGAAAATTCAAAGACCATATATACCAGCTGAACAGTGTCTTCAGCACGGCCAACCCACTACTTGCAGCCAGAACAATGACTTATACAGCCTTTTATAGCAGAATTTCATGACGAAATACGAGAGGAAAATCTGGGAAAAGATTGATAAATGGAGTAAGCATCAAGCTGTAAGATCCCCAAATTCATCACTCAAGTTAAGCAGCGCAAGACCAATATATATGGCCATGACACTGTGGTTCCACCTGGTGACCACAAAAAGTAGAGGAATTAATTTGAGTGATTTTCCGTTACTAAAATGTAGCATACAAATGTCACATGTTAAAGTATCGAAAAGGGGTGGAGACTGCAGTAACACTTGGAAAAATAGCTAAACACGTAAAAACAAAGTACTATAGTTTTACAAAATACATAAACAGTGACGATAAACAGCAACGTTTCGACTAAAAGGCCTTTATCAAGCAAACAATACAACAAAATGACACATTTCGAGGAACACTACAAATGGACTATTACATGTAGAAACATAAACCTATCTAATGAAAATCTGGGAATAAAAACGAACAACAAAATGAGTGCAACACAAAAACCGAAAGTGGAAAAGAAGAGAACAATAAACAATATAGTGGATAAATGACACATATATGGAGCAAACACATATAGATAACAAGGCACGAGATAAGACAGTACTAGGAAGCATAGGAATGTAATGCGTTGAGTCCAGAGGTCGCAAAGTGCCATAGAATGAAATAAAACGGATCTCCAGGGCGAATCGACTGCGATCATCGGAGGAACATGATCGGATGGCTGTGACCTGGACATCGTCAACTCCTGAGTGGCCAGTATCATTGAAATGAGTGGCCACAGGAGTCTGAAACGATTGGCGAATATCGCGTAAGTGTTGGGCGAATCGGTCACTGAGCCTCTTACCGGTTTCACCAATATAGGCCTTGTTGCATCGTTTGCAGGTGATGGCATATATGATATTGCGGGACTCACACGTGAAACTGTCTTGAATGGCATACGTAGCTTTTGGAAAAGAGACAGTGCGAGTCTGTATTACATATGCACATGTATTACAGCGCCGACAGCCACACTGGATGGTGCCAAAGTGACTCTGGATATTAGGCTTGTGGCGACTGTGTACCAACAAATCCTTGAGGCTTCTGTCCCGTCTGTACACCACCAAAGGATAGTGTTGGAAGACTGAACGTGTCTCAGGATCAGAATGAAGAATGGAGAGATGATGGAATAAGACCTTTTCACCAAGGGTGGAAAGTTAAGATAAGTTTAACCCTGTCGGAATTGGGGTTCTATGTATGTAGAAAGGGCCTCTGGCGAGCAATTAGCTGAACCCGATGCATGGCAGATGTAAGCACATTCTCCGGGTATAGGCGCTGGCGGAAGAAATCAAGCATCTCGTGAACTATATCAAGAAAATCGTCGTCCTCGCTACAGAGGCGACGAAGGCGTAAGAGTTGAGAGAAAGGTAAAGAGTCATGACAGGCCTGGGGATGGGAAGAGGTGTACAGAAGAAAGCTATGTGTATCAGTAGGCTTGTAGTATACTGATGTAGTGATAGTGGATATGCTTTTTGTGATGGAGCCCATTGGCATTCCATTGCATAATGTGTAAGCGTCTCTGGCCAGTTCACGACCGTGTCGGACCAGTAGCTTTTTCCTGTGGACCTCGTTCGCTGCTTGGCCGAATTGGAGGGCGGGGTCCGTCGGTAGCAAAAACGGGCCCCTTCGAGGCATGAGGCCCGGCACTCATCCTGCCCCATGGATCTTCACAGGCATAGCACTATATCGAGATTCTATACTAAACATATTCATGATAAAATTTGGTCCATGCAGTCTTAGCATGGGTATGCTACGTCACAACATTCAGTACCAATTGGAGCACAGGTGCTGATCTTTCTTTTGACCGTGCATCCGATTTCAACCAGCGTTTACTGGGTTCGCTCTCCGTTAGCCTTTGCTGTCCCCAGCCAAAACCCACAAGGCAGCAGGTTGTTATTTTCTTTCAGGAAGCGACCGTAGACGACGTGCCCTCCCGGGCTGATGAGCGTCATCTGCCCACCTATACCTGTTTTGTTCATGGACAG
Organism: Arion vulgaris; assembly: GCA_020796225.1. Taxonomy (NCBI): domain Eukaryota; kingdom Metazoa; phylum Mollusca; class Gastropoda; order Stylommatophora; family Arionidae; genus Arion; species Arion vulgaris. Next base: position 30,473,312 of record CM036768.1, on the reverse strand, counting down.
CTTGGTTTGCCTACCGTCCAGTTTTGTGTGCGGTTTGCTCCGCAAGCCTTTGATTGTCCCCAACCATAAACTACAAGGCAGCAGTGGTTCCCTGCGAGGAGAACAGCGTTTTGTTTCATGGGACGCTTCATGGACGCTCGTGTCGGTACTAGGCAATTTGCATTTGCTCTGTAATTTCCTTTATCTGGAAACCCTGGGCTATGGCCCCGCACGCCGTAATGTATTGGTCGTTTCATGCAGCGCTATCAGCGGAACTTAGCTTTTGCACTCGCCGTTTAACACACGTGAACAATCGTACCCTGCCCGGCTGTCTCAGGGAAAGGCAGTTTCGTAAGGCACTAGAACATAACTTTTGGGTTTACGCTCGGCCAACTTTACTCCTTTTCTTACTCCGCTCTTGGCCACATATACGGAGTTTTATCGCAATCTTCCCTTGTGCCGCCGTCCCTTGATGTACCACATTTACCGTGCATCAGGAGTGTCCCAGCAAGCTGCTCAACTCGCGCTCATGGCTCCGAGTTTTGCTTCATTCTGAATGCACCTCTCATCCCTTCGCATTCAGCCTTTAGTATCTGCCGGGAAGCTGCTACGACCATCATGTTCACACATCTGCCGTTTCATATACCGTGCCTCGGGACTGCTCCGACACTCAGCTTGACTCGTGCTGGACATTGCACTGAGTTTCGCTTCATGTCTTGGCTTTGGAATGCATCTTTCTTCCCTTGAATTCGGTCATTTACTCCGGGAAAGTTCTTGTTTTTTTTTTCTCGGACGCTCGTACTCTGCTGTTTCGTACTCTTTTTTGAACTTGGTCATATTTTAGCGGTCTTCGGCTCGGAAATGTGTGCGTTGTTCATGGATTTCCGACCCCTGCATTTTATTTCAATATTTGCACTTTCACCACTGTTTTGTTCGCGGGCGCTCGTACTCTGATGTTTCGTACTTCTTTTTTGAACTTGGGCATATTTTAGCAGACTTCAGCAAGGACATGCGTGCTTGTTCAGGATTTCGGCCCTGCATTGCTTTCCCGTGCTTGCACTACTACCACTACCTGTCGGTCTCCCCGATCCCTACCCCACTTAGCCAGACCGGAACCACAGTCTGTTTCCAGGGTCACCACTTGGAGGTGGGGAGCAGGGTCTTGATTAGCGCCGCCCCTTCGCTAACCCTGGCTCATATAGCCTCCATGCGCCTTTGACTCGCTGTTCATCTGAGAGTTGCTCTAGCCAATGCCTCCCCTTGCAAACGACGTACTCGTCCAAACCACCTCCATCTCCGTCTCTTAATGATGTTCTCCAAGTATGCAGTCTGTTCGTTTCAAAAGCTCCTTATTTGTTATGGTATTTGGCCAAAAAATCTGCAGGATTCCTCAACATTTATTCTGAAATGTCTCCAACTTGTGTATTATGTGTTGGGTTATTTTCCAGCATTCAATACTGTATAATAGCACTCCCAGTACATTACTTCTATATATTTTAAGTTTTGTCCTTAGAAAACACATAATGTTGTTCTTTTGTTTTCCACATTTTGTTGTATTAAGTAGTAATTTTAGTAGTAAGTAGTAGATTTTAATCTAGTACAGATTAACTTATAATATCAAATGAGATGATTAAATAACAATAGCAAATAGATAAGTAAACACATTGCTACTTCTCTGTGCTGAAACTGAAATAGTAACTGATTGAAGTTAAAATTACATGTTTGTTGCTGGTCTCTTAGAGAATCAGTTGGTAAGATTGGTTTGTTTGAAGGGATGAGTTTAGAGATAAAATTACATGTTCGTTGCTGGTCTCTTAGAGAATCAGTTCGTAAGATTGGTTTGTTTGAAGGGATGAGTTTAGAGATAAAGTTACATGTTTGTTGCTGGTCTCTTAGAGAATCAGTTCGTAAGATTGGTTTGTTTGAAGGGATGAGTTGAGAGATAAAGTTACATGTTCGTTGCTGGCCTCTTAGAGAATCAGTTCGTAAGATTGGTTTGTTTGAAGGGATGAGTTTAGAGATAAAGTTACATGTTTGTTGCTGGTCTCTTAAAGAATCAGTTCGTAAGATTGGTTTGTTTGAAGGGATGAGTTTAGAGATAAAGTTACATGTTTGTTGCTGGTCTCTTAAAGAATCAGTTCGTAAGATTAGTTTTGAAGGGATGAGTTGAGAGATAGTTACATGTTTGTTGCTGGTCTCTTAGAGAAACAGTTGGTAAGATTGGTTTGTTTGAAGGGATGAGTTGAGAGATAGTTACATGTTCGTTGCTGGTCTCTTAGAGAATCAGTTGGTAAGATTGGTTTGTTTGAAGGGATGAGTTGAGAGATAGTTACATGTTCGTTGCTGGTCTCTTAGAGAATCAGTTGGTAAGATTGGTTTGTTTGAAGGGATGAGTTGAGAGATAGTTACATGTTTGTTGCTGGTCATAAAGTAGAACGGTTCTTCGATGAAAAAGCAAATGTTGTGCTTAAGTATGAAGTTTAGAAAGAAAGAATACTAGACTTGGGAACAATATTCAAATATTCTAACTGATTTTGTCATCATAATTGCTACGCCATCAGTTGATGCTTGATTTTGTCATTGCTAACAAACAGTGTTGATTCATAGTTTTAAAGGTATAATCTAGTAGCTGGTGATTTTTGTTTGATTATTAGTAAAATGGGAGAACAAACAACTACTTTACATAGTTGTTGAATATTTTTCAGCATTTGTGTTTTCATTATATGCATGTTTCTGTGGTCACCCTTCATAATAAATTGTCCTTAGCAACCATTGTTTACTCTTGGTTACAGAGTGGCTGCACACCTTATATATACATTTAGGATGAAAAGTGTGAATTTATAATGAAGTATGCAGTTTAGAAAGAAAGAATACTAGACTTGAGGACGTTATTCAAATATTGGAACTGATTTTTGGAGTTGATGCGAAAATGCCTCCTCGAAAAGAAACAAAACAAACAATAAATATTTGAATAAATTTATTAGGCACTGCTGTTTGATAGAATATTGTGTATACAAACATACAGTGCAGGCGGCAGTGTATAGTGCTGTGTCATATAGTAATGATGGTGCAGCATCAATAGTCAAGTTATTTGAAGAACTTGGCCTTCCTATTGGATACTATTCCAATGGATAGAGCTGATATTTTGAACGCCCTCATAGAGTGTGGCCGCAAAGAAGATTTTCATTTAAACCAATCCACGTCAACTACTAGATTGCAGGAGCTGGGTTTGAAGATTGGAGTAGCAAGAAAAGAACAGCATAACAGGTACGTGAGTAGGCTCAACAATCAAAATCGAACTGGTACGGTCAGTCGCTGGACGCTGTTGGAGACATTGCGAAGGAGATCGGAGCATCTATGAACATGTCCGGAGTGCAACGAAGATATTTCAAACTGAAACTGAAACTATTCTGTGCAAAGTAATCAAACCATGGATTCGGCTCAAATAAGTTTTTCCGAATAAGAAATCATCAAAATCAACACAGAAAGAAAGAAAAACACAGAGGGCCATCATAAAAGGCTTCCTAGATGACACGGAAGTCAGAGAATGGGATGTGTATACAACAGGGGATTATTAGCAGCATTTTGATAGGTAAAATAATAACAAATAATTGTTTTTGACGTTTTCAGGAATTGTCTTTTTGACATTGTAAGTCAAACTTTGGAACATGATATCTCTAACATAGTTTTTGTTAGAATTAACTCAATACAATAATAATAACCTGGTTTTTTTGTCATTAAACATATTTTATGAAGGCAATTTTTAACCTTCATAAAATATGTTTAATGTATCATTTTCATATGAGGTACCACCTTTTAATTAATAAAAAAAAAAAACAGTTTCCAATGAAATCCACTAATTCTAACAAATAATTTGTAACAGACAGTTGTGAATACGTGAGCTAAAAATAAAGGCTTTCTTTTAATTAGTTGTTGAGTTGTCATGTTTGAAAAATATATCTCTTTTTAGTAACAGAGGCCATTTTGGAACCTAATTTGCATAATGACATGTTAAAAAAAAAATGTTTGTAATCATAGGTCATGTTTTTAAGCCATCATATTTATAGCTATGTGGTCGCCCGAGTGGTTACCAGGGCCCAAATTTTGGGTGTAAAAAATAGAACCACTGTTACCTGCCACGCATGTCGTAAAAGGCGACAAAGGAGGTTTGGGGGAAATCGGATGCATGTGTCCTAAACGTGTAGAAGTCTATGCGTTTAGGGCCTACCAAACCAATGTACAACGTATACACTTTCTTGGCAAAGATCAAACATATCACAAAGATTGATTAAAATTGGTTGTAAAGAACGAACACAAAGAAGAAGATAACTATGTGGTTTAAATTAAGATAACACCATTATTTACAATTTTAGGATGCTGTGGGGAGATGCTACCTAGAGTAAAGTAGACCGGTTATAAAAGCAGAGTGTAAAAGCTTTAAGACGGTGTTCTCATGAGTGTTCCCATACGATTTTTTTCATTTCATTTCGATGAAAGCATGGACATTTTTGATACAGCACAGTTGTGTGTATTTATTAGAAGAGATTTTTTCTATAGGTTTACAGTAAACCGGAGAGGCCGTTAAACGTCTTCCTCATAACGACCGCACTATTGGGCAAGATATTGTAAAGGTATTTCTTGCATCTGTTAAGGATAAAACTTGCCAGTTTCAAAACTTATCATTGAAATGCATTAGAAATCTGGTAAGTATAAATGCGCTAAAGTTTGAGCATGTATAGACAATAGTAACTCATTTTATCAATTGCATGAAATCATCTTCTACACGTCATCGACTGTGATGTAATTCTTTATAGAGATATCAGGTGACTGAATGGGGAAAGATACTAGAATAATTCTGAAGCCTTCTAATTGTGATACGAGAATTTCTGAAATCATCTCCAAGATAATAGTATGTGGAACTTGATGACACATCATGGATACAAAATTATTCTTTCTTGACAAACATTACAGTAAATTAAATGAGTTATGTCTCTAATTACAAGTGAAAGATTGTGACATCTCAAGCATTTAAGTTCAATAAATGGGTTTCAAAAGAAATGAAAATGTTGTATTGAACATCTAAACAAGAAATTCCGTTCTCACTTTCTAAATTTGAAATCTATTGCTGAATTTATGAGTGGCGATGTATGTCATCTTTTTTGTAAAATATGAAATCCTTACTGTCCAATTTGCTAACAGATTTAATAATTGTTCAAACCATTGAAAAAAATAATAACCAATAAACCGTTGGCATCCATTGGTGCAAATGAACTTTGATGTAGCGTCTGTGAAGTTTTCGAAAAATCGAATCTTGAATAGTTATAAATCTTGAAATTGCACAAAGATATATTTGTGAAATCCTCCCTTGGCACGCATGACACTTTGTGGGTTTTGTTAGACAGGAATAAATATTGATTGATTAGTAAGTTTTGCCATGAAAATAATGTCGTGCTTTTGTTCAACATATCTATGTGACGTCTTGTTTTCATTTAAGATCATCATCAAAAATAAACAATGATCCTGTCTGACAGACTCAAAGATAGATAATGTAGTAAAAGCAGCCTGTTCCAGTTGCACACCAACATTTTCAATACTTTTTTGTTCATTAAAGGACAGGATTATACGTTAGGATTACCTTTTCATATTTTATTTATATTTTTTAATATTACTATTAATATCACTCTCTTACTATTATTATTGCTCGTATGGTTATTGCAATTGCTGAATAGCGCACGCGCCTCCATTACCAACAGTATGACGCGCCATAGTTTACAAAAACCGTGTACAACACTGGTATACTGGATCCGGTTCTACTAGTTCACACCCACACACACGCACACACACATACATACTCATAAACACCCACGTATAAAACACACACACACACACTTGTTATGTAAATATTAGAAATAATGAAACCCTACCTCCATATGTTTCCAACTCACATATTGTTAGTATTCCATCTGGAGTACCGGTGGTTATAGTCAAGTAGCTTATTAGTTGTGAAGTCGTTGTTAAAGAAACTTGGTAGACAGATGATATGTTCCCTGGTTCTGTATATGTTTGTAGAAGCTGTCGGTTGGAACCATACGTTTTCAGAATAAAACCTCGCAGACGATCTTGTAAATCTGATGTACCGTACAGATTATAATATAATACAATGAACATACAGATTATAATATAATACAATGAACATACAGATTATAATATAACACATTGAAAATGCAATACAATTCTACTTTATACGTTTTTAATATTAATTTCATAACATATTACCAATCTGTAACGTGAACGTAACATTCTTTCTCTCTCTTTCTCTCTCCCTGTCTCTTTCTCTCTCTCGCTCTCTAGCATGTAAAACCCCAGCGCTTAGGACAACTACAAATGCATATAATTCATCTCTATTATTGTCCGTCCTCCGTATTTGATTCCCGCTGTTATATGTTTCTGTCAGCTCTTCTGCTATTGTTCTCCTCCAAGTTGTGTTGCATCTTCCACGTTTACGTTTAGCATCTTGTGTATATCTCAGTGTAGTTTTCGTGAAATAGCTAGTCTCAATGCGTATAACATTAAACCATAGATTCCCAAACATTTTAGGCCACCGCCAACTTTGCACCAAGTACATTTTGTAACATCCCCCTCCCCATTAAAACAATTTGCCAACGCCCACGCCCCTTCCCACCACACATACATATATATGCATGCTCTATTTTCACTTTGACATAGAAAATTGATATATATCTCTGTCATACATGCTCAAATAATCAATTGAAAAATAAATAATTTTCAAATAATTATAAACATGATATACAAATCGGATAACAAAATGGATCGTGTAAGATGGGCATAAGATGAATTAAAATGAAGAATTCACAATTTTAATGATTATTCAATCGTAAAATCACGAAAAAATACTCCCCCAAATGCTTCCAAACCCACTATCGCTCCCTGGAAGGCTTTAGCGACACTGGGGGCAGGACTGCCAACTTTGGAACCCATGCAGTAGACGTTATAAATGATTTTCATACCATAAAGGTTGCACAGTTTGATCGCTATTGCTTTATGTCAACAGCAATTTATGTCAACATCATTTTATGTCTACAGCATTTTATATCTACAGCATTTTATGTCTACAGCATTTTATGTCTACATCATTTTATGTCTAGAGCGTTGTTTGCTGTATTAGTACACTAACATATATATATATATTCCATCATCATCATCATTAGCCTCTTTGTATCAGGATACAATCGAATTTGCATCACGTAGTTTGTCCTGGAGTGACAATCCTAGCATCAGTTACTACTTGCAAAACTGGAGACTGGTGTTGATGTAGAAGATGGCCTCTCTGGTCCTTGTATTCTCTTTTTTTTTAAATACGACGCATTTTTCTTATGCTCTTTTCGAGCACTGTCGTAAGCAATGCCTGCTTGTCTCTGGCCAAACACAATCTTTGTCTCTGCCCCATGAAGTTAGATGTCAAGTGTATGTGTCAATGAAAGCTTAGTAGTTAGCGCCCATTCGGCCTAGTGCCAGTTGGACTTAGAGGGTGTTTTTTAGTATTCTACCATCAATAATGTCACATATGTCTCCAAGACAACCCAGACATTGTTTGCTCAGCAAAAGGATTCAGGAAATAAAGAACACACTAGAGACACACTGAAACGAGCTTTGCTGAGAGTGCTGAAACGAGCTTTGCTGAGAGTGCTGAAACGAGCTTTGCTGAGAGTGCTGAAACGAGCTTTGCTGAGAGTGCTGAAACGAGCTTTGCTGAGAGTGCTGAACGCAGCTTTGCTGAGAGTACTGAAACGAGCTTTGCTGAGAAACAGCTGCTGAGCGAAACGAGCTTTGCTGAGAGAGCTGCTGAGCAACGAGCTTTGCTGAGAGTGCATGAAAAATGACGGACCCATTTCCACGGAAGAGATTAAGCTAAGTGTCCAGGGCCAAGATGAGGAAGAAATTACTGGCAGGCCCTATATATAACGTTTAACGGTACACTAGAACACATATTATATATTTATACCGTTATACCGTTATACGTTACATATGGCCTGCAAGCAATTTCTCCATGCCGCTCTATCCTGGGCAACTCGCTCAATCTCTTCCGTGGAACGGAGACCGATATCTTTTGCCACTCTCAGCAACGTTCGTTTCAGGGAATCCTTGGGTTGTCCTCTCTTTCTTGAACCCACTGCATCCCACCTCAATGTCTGATTTGATATTCTTTGATTATTTCTTCTCATATCGTCCAGCATATCTCCATCTTCTCTTTCTTATAACAGTTGTCACTAGTGGTTGACCAGACATGTCTTCCCCTGAATTCGTTCCATTTTATGTTCATTATTTTTCGCAGACATCTATTTTCAAATGCATTCAACTTGCTTTCTATATCTTTAGTCATTTTCCAACTCTCGCTGGCATATGTTAGGATTGATACAACAATTGAATTGAAAATTCATAATTTAGTTTTAATACTATATAATTTGCAGTTCTATATTTTATTTAGACTTAAAAGCTGATGTTGCTTTGTCAATTCGTATCATAATTTCTTTTTTCATTTCCTGTGCAATCAAAATTGCTACCTAAATAGGTGAACTGCTCTGTTATTTTTATCATTTTAGATTCCAGAGTGATATCTGCATTACTTGCTATAGGTGTCTTCATTATATTTGACTTTTCATAGCTTATCTGCAGTATAACTGTTGATGCTATAGATGACAAGTTGTCTGTTTTTCTTTGCATATGTTGGTTGTTATTAATATATATATATATATATATTCGTGTATGTGCGTGCGTGCGCGTGCTGTTGTGCGTGTGGGTGGATGAGTGGGTGTGTCTGTCTGTGTGTGCGTGCATGCGTGCGAACGTGGTACATGCGTGCGTGAGTGCGTACGTGTGTGTGTGTGTATGTGTAATATATTACTATTTACAGCTGTTATAAAAACGTGGAAGATTGAGTACAAAAAGAAAGAAAATTCCCTATGTAAAATCAACAACAGTGGCTTGAGCTGTAACTGCGACACATAGAATACGTATCAGAGCTCATAGCTTGGACAAGAGACATTGATTTCTGGAAGGACATGATTGCATACACCTGTCGACGTGGCATTTGTTGTTGCACAAACGTACATATAATCTCCAAAGAAGTACAAAAATGTGAAACACTTAAAGATTAACCCTTTAAACCATGACCACCTGTACCTTAAAAATCTCTTCCCCGAAGCTCCTGTGCAAAAACAGTACAAATCAGTTATATTAAAATACGATAATTTAGCATTAACAAGTGCTCTATAATTTGTTATTGACTTACCCCATCATCTCTGTTATTCCTGCTTATTATATATTTGCAGAATACTAAACTTTAACATTTATTTGATTTAATATGTGGGCACAGCCACGAATACTCCCGTATATGAAGATATGAAGATTAAATACTTAACTAATTACTTTATCAGTACAATAAAATAACACAACAGCGTCCGCCATCTCATAAAATGATGTAGAACACATGGGTTGTGTTTTAAATCTCATTTGTACACAAGTTATTTTCAAATACCGAAAAATAGTGAAAAAATATGCTCAGATCAATATATTGGGAGCTCGGGTATGGAGCGCTTACATTCAATCCCGAAATATCAGGAGCCCGGGCAATAGGGTTAATAAGTTATAAAAACTGTCATGTTGATTACAGTAGAGAGCCGACATAGCGTAGTAGTCAATACAATAGCTTCTTGATCGCGTGATATGGGTTTAATTTTACGTTGGTAGTAGAATTTCTTTCCGATCGTAACTGTTCTCATATCGACCCAGCCTCAGTTGTATATCACAACAGCAATGGGAAGTAAAGACTGCCATCGTAATGTTGACGACATGACATATTGTGTGCTAATATTCAATGACAAATACGAGCTTAACCCAGTATTTTCCAATTTACCCCATGGTATGAAAATAAGGTTAGTTTCATGTGCATTAACTACACTGCAATGAGATAAGGATTTCCCAAGGAGGAGCAAAATGTAAAAACAATTTATTATATAGTAGTTTGCTAAGATGAAAAGCAAAACCGCATTACACTTTTTTATGAAAAGTCAATTTTCTATGGGATGAGTTCGCCCCCTTTCCCTCGCCCTTGACTTAACGTATTGACGCCTATGGCTTATTTACTTTACTTAACTTGGATATAGTAAGGCAAAACTTTTGCATAGTATGAAAGCATTATTTGCAACAAGTCCTTGTCAATTGTGATCAGAATGCGAGTTACAGAGAAAGCTTATCATCAATATAAGAAAGAGGCGGTCATCATTTTTCGGGCATGTGATGAGGAGGAGGTTTAGAACACATTGCGACAACCGGTAAAATCGAGGGTAGACGAGACAGAGGAAGACAGAGAGAGAATATTTTGGATAGCCTTACTTCATAGCACGGTAGAGCGAAAACATCTGAGTTTATAGCTAACACCAAAGATAGACATTTGTGGAGATCCATGATTGCCTACGCCAGCCGGCACGGCACCTGATGATGATGATTAAAAGTAAGACAAAGAATACCTTGTAATATATTAAATAAGAAAATTATTATTAATATTTTAAGAGACATTTGAGCAACTTACTAGAGCGGTTAATTAACTTTGCTCTGTAAAGAATGGCTGGCTGACGGTAAATCAACATAAACATAGAATTTTGCTGACGTTCTGTAGCAGAACATGACTTTAAGTCAAAATGTGCCGAGTTGTTCCCATCAACAGCTTTAAATGAGTCATATTCAGGGAGTGTCGAGGTCTGGTTAGTTGGTTGTTTAAGTGCAAGATTTCGTCCTGTGATATCAACAAGATAATAACAATATCACAATTGTGCTTGTGTTTATACACAAACATATTTTATTTGAAGTTAATACAGTAAGTTTAATTCTCTATTCTACACAGCTGATTTCTACTCTTCTTCTGTAGTATATGATTTTGTGTATGATTTATTGCTGACCACAAACTGGGCAGTCAGATTTAGGTCAGTCTGGTTTCCCCAAAGTTTAGTGGGTTTTTTTATAAAGCATATGGTGAGGTGGCATTGTTTCTCCGTTTATACAGTAGAGGGAAATCTTGCAGGATATGCTTCGATGTCTATTCAACCTGCTGACACTGGTAAAGTGCTGTTTGACTTATTCCTAGAGTATGTAAGTGTCTGTTGAGTCTACGGTGGACGGTATGTAGGCGAAATATAGTGACCTTGTCTATTCTGCTTAAGTTTTTGAGAAAATCGTTTCCATAATCATAACCAATGTTTGTCTGCAAATCTTCTGCATACTTTCATTGTATAAGAGTATTGATTGACCTCTTGAAATGAGACAGTTGTTGATATATGTGTTCTTTGGGACTGCCTTCCTCAGCCAAGACATCGTAACTCTCATTGCTTTCAATGTCACAATGAAATATAGAATTCACTGCAAGTAACTCTCATTGCTGTCAATGTCATAGTGAGATGGAATTCACTGCAAGTAACTCTCACTGCTGTCAATGTCACATTGAGATGAAATACACTGCAATGAACTATCATTGTATTCAATGTCACAATGGGATATGGAATTCACTGCAAATAACTATCATTACTTTTAATGCCACAGTGAGATGAAATTCACTGCAAGTAACTCTCATTGCTTTCAATGTCACAGTGAGACGAAATTCACTGCAAGTAACTTTCATTGCTTTCAATGCCACAGTGAGACGAAATTCACTGCAAGTAACTTTCATTGTTTTTCAATGTCAAAGTGAGACGAAATTCACTGCAAGTAACTTTCATTGCTTTCAATGTCACAGTGAGATGAAATTCACTGCAAGTAACTTTCATTGCTTTCAATGCCACAGTGAGACGAAATTCACTGCAAGTAACTTTCATTGCTTTCAATGCCACAGTGAGACGAAATTCACTGCAAGTAACTCTCATTGCTTTCAATGTCAAAGTGAGATGAAATTCACTGCAAGTAACTTTCATTGCTTTCAATGTCAAAGTGAGATGAAATTCACTGCAAGTAACTTTCATTGCTTTCAATGCCACAGTGAGACGACATTCACTGCAAGTAACTTTCATTGCTTTCAATGCCACAGTGAGATGACATTCACTGCAAGTAACTTTCATTGCTTTCAATGCCACAGTGAGACGACATTCACTGCAAGTAACTTTCATTGCTTTCAATGCCACAGTGAGACGACATTCACTGCAAGTAACTTTCATTGCTTTCAATGCCACAGTGAGACGACATTCACTGCAAGTAACTTTCATTGCTTTCAATGCCACAGTGAGACGACATTCACTGCAAGTAACTTTCATTGCTTTCAATGCCACAGTGAGACGACATTCACTGCAAGTAACTTTCATTGCTTTCAATGCCACAGTGAGATGACATTCACTGCAAGTAACTTTCATTGCTTTCAATGCACATGAGACGACATTCACTGCAAGTAACTTTCATTGCTTTCAATGCCACAGTGAGACGACATTCACTGCAAGTAACTTTCATTGCTTTCAATGCCACAGTGAGACGACATTCACTGCAAGTAACTTTCATTGCTTTCAATGTCACAGTGAGACGACATTCACTGCAAGTAACTCTCATTGCTTTCAATGCCACAGTGAGACGACATTCACTGCAAGTAACTCTCATTGCTTTCAATGCCACAGTGAGACGACATTCACTGCAAGTAACTTTCATTGCTTTCAATGTCACAGTGAGACGACATTCACTGCAAGTAACTTTCATTGCTTTCAATGCCACAGTGAGACGACATTCACTGCAAGTAACTTTCATTGCTTTCAATGCCACAGTGAGATGACATTCACTGCAAGTAACTTTCATTGCTTTCAATGCCACAGTGAGACGACATTCACTGCAAGTAACTTTCATTGCTTTCAATGTCACAGTGAGACGACATTCACTGCAAGTAACTTTCATTGCTTTCAATGCCACAGTGAGACGACATTCACTGCAAGTAACTTTCATTGCTTCCAATGCCACAGTGAGATGACATTCACTGCAAGTAACTTTCATTGCTTTCAATGTCACAGTGAGACGACATTCACTGCAAGTAACTTTCATTGCTTTCAATGTCACAGTGAGACGACATTCACTGCAAGTAACTTTCATTGCTTTCAATGCCACAGTGAGAGACATTCACTGCAAGTAACTTTCATTGCTTTCAATGCCACAGTGAGACGACATTCACTGCAAGTAACTTTCATTGCTTTCAATGCACAGTGAGATGAATTCACTGCAAGTAACTCATTGCTTTCAATGCCACAGTGAGATGAATTCACTGCAAGTAACTTCATTGCTTTCAATGTCACAGTGAGACTGACATTCACTGCAAGTAACTTCATTGCTTTCAATGTCACAGTGAGATGAAATTCACTGCAAGTAACTTTCATTGCTTTCAATGCCACAGTGAGATGAAATTCACTGCAAGTAACTCTCATTGCTTTCAATGCCACAGTGAGATGAAATTCACTGCAAGTAACTTTCATTGCTTTCAATGCCACAGTGAGATGAAATTCACTGCAAGTAACTTTCATTGCTTTCAATGTCACAGTGAGATGAAATTCACTGCAAGTAACTTTCATTGCTTTCAATGCCACAGTGAGATGAAATTCACTGCAAGTAACTTTCATTGCTTTCAATGTCACAGTGAGACGACATTCACTGCAAGTAACTTTCATTGCTTTCAATGCACAGTGAGATGAAATTCACTGCAAGTAACTTTCATTGCTTTCAATGCCACAGTGAGATGAAATTCACTGCAAGTAACTCTCATTGCTTTCAATGCCACAGTGAGATGAAATTCACTGCAAGTAACTCTCATTGCTTTCAATGTCAAAGTGAGATGAAATTCACTGCAAGTAACTCTCATTGCTTTCAATGTCAAAGTGAGATGAAATTCACTGCAAGTAACTCTCATTGCTTTCAATGTCACAGTGAGATGAAATTCACTGCAAGTAACTCTCATTGCTTTCAATGCCACAGTGAGATGAAATTCACTGCAAGTAACTTTCATTGCTTTCAATGCCACAGTGAGATAGAATTCCTGAAATGTAATTCATGTTTCAATTACTGTAGCTAAATAAAAATATTTCTTTCAATTATGAGAGTCAGCCATTGCTTATATATTGTTTTCAATCTCGTGATAAATTAGCAGTTATTTGATTAGTAGTAGAGATACTGCAAGTAACTTTCATTGCTTTCAATGCACAGTGAGATGAAATTCACTGCAAGTAACTCTCATTGCTTTCAATGTCACAGTGAGATGAAATTCACTGCAAGTAACTCTCATTGCTTTCAATGCCACAGTGAGATGAAATTCACTGCAAGTAACTCTCATTGCTTTCAATGTCACAGTGAGATGAAATTCACTGCAAGTAACTTTCATTGCTTTCAATGCCACAGTGAGATGAAATTCACTGCAAGTAACTTTCATTGCTTTCAATGCCACAGTGAGATGAAATTCACTGCAAGTAACTCTCATTGCTTTCAATGTCACAGTGAGATGAAATTCACTGCAAGTAACTCTCATTGCTTTCAATGTCAAAGTGAGATGAAATTCACTGCAAGTAACTCTCATTGCTTTCAATGTCAAAGTGAGACGAAATTCACTGCAAGTAACTCTCATTGCTTTCAATGTCACAGTGAGACGAAATTCACTGCAAGTAACTTTCATTGCTTTCAATGCCACAGTGAGATGAAATTCACTGCAAGTAACTTTCATTGCTTTCAATGCCACAGTGAGATAGAATCTCCTGCATGTATATTTATGGTTTCATTACTGTAGCTAAATAAAAATATTTCTAAATTATGAGTCAGCCATTGCTTATATTTGTTTTTCAAACTCTCTTGATAAATTGCAGTTATTTGAATTAGTAGTGAGATACATCTGTATGTGTTATTTTCTTGTTGATTTACATTCATTTTACAAATAGATACAATTATATAGAAAATAAGATCCTGTTTTACAAGCGAACAGTTACCGATAGCAATATTAATTAAGTGCTTTTAACCGCCAAGCGACTCCAAGCAACAAAAGAAACACATCACGCGTTAACGTTCCGGTCGACAGGAAGGTCAAGGACACGAACTGGAGCTGTCCACGGCGTAATGTGTCTGTGCAGATGAAACATAACAGCACACTTTGTAGCAAGAGTGTTGTTCAGTGATGTCTGGAGACGGACACAATTACGAGGACAAGTCTTTCCTGTTGAAATCGCGTTTACTGTGAATATGTAAACTTGGACACAGCAGGGCGGCCGGAACAATAGTTGTGACGTGACTACAACACAAAACTCAAGCTCAAGGTGTATCCTCCGTACCAAAGAGCTGCATGGCTGTGGAGAGGCACAGTCGTTAACGGAGGCAGTCAGGCTGTCAATGGGGCGACATCTGGCTGATGGGCAGCATGCCCTTGACCCCTTCCCCAGCGTGAGGGCACCACTGGGGCGACCGTATATTACCCTCACCATATTATCAACTAATCATGAGTAACCAAACAAAACTAATCGATCCTCGCCGGAGCTACGGAGTACGTGCATCTGTGCTGAGAACCGATGCAGCAGAGCTACCAAAGAAAAACAGGAAAAGAGGACAACTTGGAAGAAGAAAGAGGAAGAGACGTTCTGGTGTCAGGAAAAGTATGCCAAAAACAGAGAGGCTTGGGTTAAAACACATCCGTATCCTTTACTGGAACTGCAGGAGTTCCGTCAACGAGGTCCAGTCTTGGAGAAACTTATTTATGAAGCAGACATAATTGCGCTCCAAGAGACTCGTCTACACCAGGCGGATAGATTGAAATTCGCAGGTTTCAACGCTTTCCGCAATGACACTCATTTGGGTCAAACAGTCCTGGTTAGGAAAGATCTCCAGGCCTCGGAGATGGACACGTCTGCATGGAACTCTGACGACGTGCAGGTCCAGGCAGTAACAATTACCGCACCAAAAAAAGTTCACACTTGTTAATATCTATGCCTGCAATCACAAAAGGGACAAAGACAGGTGGAAGATATTACAAGCAATCTGTCTTCAGGCTCCATCAAGTGTCATTATGTGCGGTGATTTCAACGCCAGGGAAAAGCTGTGGGGCAATAGTATTGTTAATGAGCAGGGTGAGGCACTGGAAGAGGTATTAACTGAGACGGACTTAGTCTGTCTGAATGATGGCATGCCCACACGTATACCTGACAGACAGGGAGACAGAGATAGTGTACTTGATCTCGCTCTGGTGTCCCCAGAGTTGAATGCTTTGTGCCGCTGGGATGTTCTCGGTCACCATGGCAGTGATCATCTACCTTGTGCAATACTGGTTACAAAATCAGCTAAGATGAGAACTCAAAATCGTGCTTCGGCTTTCCAGTATGACAGACACCAACCTAATGTCATCAGTCAGCTGCGGCTAAAGGTACATTGTTCATCAATTAAAACAAGAACTTCTTTCCAGCAACCACCATGGTGGACACCTGAAGTTGCGCAGGCATGGGCGGAAAAAGGATGGCGACCAAAGCGTGGAAAAAGCCAGAAAATCACAAAATCTCTCGAGGAACGTGGAAGAGCCTGACAGAAAGAAAGAACAGTCTGGTATACATTTCAAGCAGATTGCAAGAGAAGCCAAGCACACTATATGGGAGAAATTATGCGTTGAAATTGGAAACGAGCAATCACTCGCAAAGTTCTGGAGATTGCACCGCAACATGAATGGCGGTGAGAGACCTTTTTCAATGCCTAGTCTGAATCTGGACAGTGGAGTAATTTTGAGGAAAGATGAGGAAAAGGGTGAAGCGTTCTTGCATAACTTTATTCTCCAGACAGAAAAGAAAGACAGAGAGGAACGTAAAAGGATGCAGCAGATCGTATTCCATTCGCATGAGATGCAGACTGTCATGGACGACAATATAAAATACATTTATGTCGATAATATCAAATCAATACTAAAGACATGCTCGGATACAGCGCCTGGTCCTGATGGTGTTCGATACAGTCACATAAAATGTCTGGATGACAAAGATCTTGCTGAATTATGCAAGCTTTTCAATAAAAGTATCCATACTGGCACTATTCCTGATGATTGGCTGCACAGCTATCTGAGACCCTTGCCTAAGCCTGGAAAGATCTCACAGGCACAAATGGATATAGAATTATTACCTTACAAAACGCTGTCGGCAAACTGCTTGAAAAATTCATAGCCCGTAGAGTTTCTAATATAATGGAGACAAATGGTCTTTTCCCCTCCACTCTAGGCGGCTATCGCCCAGGAAAGGACACCTGGTGCAATGCAGCGGTCTTTGCATATGATGCGTATGAGGGTTCCAGTTGGGGATGGAAACGCAGAGCTACCATTGATTTGCAGGACGCATATAACAATGTTTCTTACACCTTACTTATGCAGTTATTGATGGATATGCAGGTGAAAACACGCTTGGTCAAGTGGATAGCTGCTGCACTTGAGCGCACGTTATCAATACGTTGCGGTTCATGGGCATCACAACTACAACAGGTCCTAATGAGCCTTTCCCAGGGATCACCACTCTCGCCAGTCCTTTTCAATGTATACACCGTCAGGGTAACCAGCACACAAAGGTCGGGTTGACAGAACAATGTCGTACGCCGATGATATTCTGGTGTATCGCATGGGCAAGGACAGAAATGAGATCGCATCTGCATTACAGTGTGAGCTGAATAGGATTAGTGACTGGTGCAATGAATTCGAAACGAATGTGAACCCAGCAAAGGCCTCTCTGACATAGTTCTCTCTTAACACTCACATAGTAAAGACACCTACCCCAGTTTCAGCATGTGTACAAAGACATTGACATAAGCGAAACACTAAAGTATCTTGGAATAACAGTTGACAGAAGCCTGTCATTTAAGAGCCATGTTGAGAACGTAATCATAAAGGCAAGAAAAGGGCTAACCGCTCTCAAAGTAATGGCGGGGGCGGATATTGAGCAACGCCTGCTACTCTTTCTTTATCAGGGACTAGTGCTGAGCGTAGTGGACTAAGGCCTTGGTCTTCTAACAGTAAGCGGAACATCGCTGGAAAAGTTAGAAAGATCCAAAATGAAGCGATGAGGCTTATACTCGGTTGCACACGTGACACTTCTTGTGAGGCAATGCGCTATGTCCTTGGATTGCCAACGATAGCCACGAGACACAAAGTCGCACAGGTAAAAGCGTATCTGAGAGTTTCTGCCGACACAAATCATCCTCTGCACAAATCCATAAATGAGAACAAGGAAGGCGATTGAAGAGAGGTCGATCCTGGATGGCCGAGGCAGAGGATGTTATTAAACAGGTCTGTACTCTAGATGAGCTGAGGCTCGGTGACGAATGGATGCCTATATCAGAGGATATGGCTGCTTACGCCAGGGCTATCAGGACACTTGGAAGCCGCTGTAGAGAATGGGCCCCGGACGTCGTCAATGCGGAAATTATTGCACTCGTGGATCAGCACTCCCACCTAGGTGATATCATTATCTACACCGATGGCTCTGTCAAGCGTGACACCAAATCATCGTGGGCTTACTCAGCACAACGAAACGGTCGCACACTTCATGAGTACTGCGGGGCTTTTGAAACAACGACATCGAGCATGACTATGGAGATCACAGCTGCCTCCAGGGCTCTGTCATGTGTGGCTGAGCAACAGGTTACCCATACGATCATCATATCAGACTCGATGAATATGCTTCAACTGATTGAATCTGGAAGTATGCGTGTGGAATGGGTGGACATCATTCGGAAATCACATCTCAAGAAAATGACTTGGCTGTACACGCCTGGACATGCTGGAGTGCAGGGTAACGAGCGTGCTGACTCTCTTGCAAACAGTGCCCCGACTCAAGTGGGCAGAAGCATGGAAAGAGCCTATATCATCAATGCGGTACGCTCTCAACTGTGTGACATGGGCGGGTCTCAGACACTGAAACGAGTTCGAGAATTAGGCGTTAAGTTTGGACATGCCAGACAGTGTCGTCTTCGTGGTAGAGAGAGAAGATATAGTAATCAACTTCTCATGGTACTGTGAGCAAATGGACTTTGGGATGGCTGCTGCAACGAAGGACAGCACGAATGGGAATGCCCAATGTGCCATGACGTCGATCGCATAACATAACATAACATAATTATGTGTTTCTGCGAGTTTTCATGTGATTCGTCTTCTAAACATTGGTGTGGATTCTAACCAACCTTATCTGAAGAACAATTATGCCACCAATAGAAACAGATATTTAGTGATATTACTATTCTTAAAAACTGCTTTTTTTCAGATGATCAGTGAGTCTTATACAACAAATTGAAAAAAGATCTAGTACAACATATTGACACCAAGAACCAAAATTGTATAAACCATGACATAAAAAAACAACAACAACACTAAAACATAAATAATGAATATAGGATGAAAACATAATAAACTGCACAACAATGTCAATGGCAATACAATCAACAAAGTGAAAGAATTCAAATACTTAGGAAACATATTCACAGAAGACGGAAGACTAGAAAGAGAGATAGAGGCTAGAGTGCAAAAAAGCAAATGCTCTAACCTTCCAGCTAGCTACATTGTTAAGGCACTCTAAACTCTCACTGACAGCAAAATAACATGTGATCAACAGCATTTCGATGCACACTTTATGTTACCAGAGCCAAACATGGACAATGAGTATAGTTCAGTCACAATAAAATAACTATATGTAAAGTGCGGTGCAAGCGAAAAGTTACCAGCAACACCAGAAAAGACGGAGTCACCAAAATCAGGAAAAAGAAAGTTGGCATATTCTTGATTGAATTAAATTGAGAAACAAAGTATGAAGTGGTTTTACCACTTCAAACAAATGCATTGGACCTCCACAGCATATAGAGTCTTCTACAACAGAAGATCAAGAATGAAGGCGAGAAGAATATCACGAAACATATGGTTAAATGACATAGCAGTATCCTGTCAAAGAACAAAAATAACAATCACCCACACCACCAGAACAGCGCACTATAAAAACAGAAAACCACGACAATGAGCAACAACCCAGTAACAATGTAACGACAAAAGAAGAGGACTAGATACATCTATTCATTGATACAATATGAAATACGATGATACAATATAGAGAGATATACTCGATGATACAATATAGAAAATATACTCGATGATACAACTAGAAGATATACTCATGATACAATATAGAGAGATATACTCGATGATACAATATGAGATATGATGATACACTGAATTTAATCATTGATACAACTAGAAGATTCTCGATGATACAATAGAGAGATTTAATCATGATACAACTGAGAGATATACTCGATGATACAATTAGAAGATTTAATCATTGATACAACTAGAGAGATATACTCGATGATACAAATAGAGAGATTTAATCATTGATACAGCTAGAAGATATACTCGATGATACAACTAAGAGATATACGCGATAATACAATATAGAGATATGCTCGATGATACAACTAGAGGATATACTCGTTGATATAACTGAGAGATATACTCGATGATACAACTAGAAGGATATACTCGTTGATACAACTAGAGAGATATACGCGATGATACAATATCGAGAGATATAATCGTTGATACAACTAGAGTGATATACGTGATGATACAACTAGAGGGATATACGCGATGATACAACTAGAGGGATATACTCGTTGAAACACATAGAGAGATATAATCGTTGATACAACTAGAAAAAATGCTCTTTGATACAACTAGAGAGATATAATCGTTGATACAACTAGACAGAAATGATCGTTGATACAACTAGAGATATATACGCGATGATACAATATAGAGAGATATACTCGATGATACAACTAGAAGGATATACTCGTTGATACAACTAGAGAGATATACTCGATGATACAATATAGAGAGATATAATCGTTGATACAACTAGAGAGATATACTCGATGATACAATTAGAGAGATTTAATTATTGATACACTGAGAGATATACTCGATGATACAATTGAGAGATTTAATCATTGATACAACTGAAAGATATCTCGATGATACAATTAGAAAATTTAATCATTGATACAACTAAGAGATATACGCGATGATACAATATAGAGAGATATACTCGATGATACAACTAGAAGGATATACTCGTTGATACAACTAGAGAGATATACTCGATGTTACAACTAGAAGGATATACTCGTTGATACAACTAGAGAGATATAATCGTTGATACAACTAGAGAGATTTAATCATTGATACAACTAGAGATATATACTCGATGATACAATTAGAGAGATTTAATCATTGATACAACTAGAGAGATATACTCGATGATACAATTATAGAGATTTAATCATTGATACAACTAGAGAAATATACGCGATGATTCAATATAGAGAGATATACTCGATGATACAACTAGAAGGATATACTCATTGATACAACTAGAGAGATATACTCGATGATACAACTAGAAGGATATACTCGTTGATACAACTAGAGAGATATACGTGATGATACAATATCGAGAGATATAATCGTTGATACAACTAGAGAGATATACGTGATGATACAACTAGAGGGATATACGCGATGATACACCTAGAGAGATATACTCATTGATACAACTAGAAAGATATACTCGTTGATACAACTAGAGAGATATACTCATTGATACAACTGAGAATATACTCGTTGATACAACTAGAAGATATACGCGATGATACAATATAGAGATATTTAATCATTGATACAACTAGAGAGATATACGCGATGATACAATTAGAGAGATTTAATCATTGATACAACTAGAGAGATATACTCGATGATACAATTGAGAATTTAATCATTGATACAACTAGAGAGATATACGCGATGATACAATATAGAGAGATATACTCGATGATACAACTAGAGGGATATACTCGTTGATACAACTAGAGAGATATACGCGATGATACAATTATAGAGATATACTCGATGATACAACTAGAAGGATATACTCGTTGATACAACTAGAGAGATATACTCGATGATACAATATAGAGAGATATAATCGTTGATACAACTAGAGAGATATACGTGATGATACAACTAGAGGGGTATATCTTTGATACAACTAGAGATATAATCGAGATACAACTGAGAGATTAATTCATTGATACAACTAGAGATATACTCGATGATACAATTAGAGAGATTTAATCATTGATACAACTAGAAAGATATACTCGATGATACAATTAGAGAGATTTAATCATTGATACAACTAGAGAGATATACTCGATGATACAATTAGAGAGATTTAATCATTGATACAACTAGAGAGATATATGCGATGATACAATATAGAGAGATATACTCGATGATACAACTAGAAGGATATACTCGTTGATACAACTAGAGAGATATACGCGATGATACAATATCGAGAGATATAATCGTTGATACAACTAGAGAGATATACGTGATGATACAACTAGAGGGATATACGCGATGATACAACTAGAGGGATATACTCGTTGAAACACATAGAGAGATATAATCGTTGATATAACTAGAGAAATGCTCTTTGATACAACTGAGAGATATAATAGTTGATACAACTAGACAGAAATGCTCGTTGATACAACTAGAGATATACCGATGATACAATATGAGAGATATACTCGATGATACAACTAGAAGGATATACTCGTTGATACAACTAGAGAGATATACTCGATGATACAATATAGAGAGATATAATCGTTGATACAAGTAGAGAGATTTAATCATTGATACAACTAGAGAGATATACTCGATGATACAATTAGAGAGATTTAATCATTGATACAACTAGAGAGATATACTCGATGATACAATTAGAGAGATTTAATCATTGATACAACTAGAAAGATATACTCGATGATACAATTAGAGAGATTTAATCATTGATACAACTAGAGAGATATACGCGATGATACAATATAGAGATATACTCGATGATACAACTAGAAGGATATACTCGTTGATACAACTAGAGAGATATACTCGATGTTACAACTAGAAGGATATACTCGTTGATACAACTAGAGAGATATAATCGTTGATACAACTAGAGAGATTTAATCATTGATACAACTAGAGAGATATACTCGATGATACAATTAGAGAGATTTTATCATTGATACAACTAGAGAGATATACTCGATGATACAATTAGACAGATTTAATCATTGATACAACTAGAAATATACGCGATGATACAATATAGAGATATACTCGATGATACAACTAGAAGGATATACTCATTGATACAACTAGAGAGATATACTCGATGATGCACCTAGAAGGAAATACTCGTTGATACAACTAGAGATATACGCGATGATACAATATCGAGAGATATAATCGTTGAGACAACTAGAGAGATATACGTGATGATACAACTAGAGGGATATACGCGATGATACACCTAGAGAGATATACTCATTGATACAACTAGAAAGATATACTCGTTGATACAACTAGAGAGATATACTCATTGATACAACTAGAGATATATACTCGTTGATACAACTAGAGAGATAAACTCGTTGATACAACTAGAGAGATATACTCATTGATTCAACTAGAAAGATATACTCGATGATACAACTCGAGAGATATACGCGATGATACAATTAGAGAGATATACTCGTTGATACAACTAGAGAGAAATGCTCGTTGATACAACTAGAGAGATAAACTCGTTGATACAACTAGAGAGATATACTCATTGATTCAACTAGAAAGATATACTCGATGATACAACTAGAGAGATATACGCGATGATACAATTAGAGAGATATACTCATTTTACAACTAGAGAGAAATGCTCGTTGATACAACTAGAGAGATAAACTCGTTGATACAACTAGAGAGATATACTCATTGATTCAACTAGAAAGATATACTCGATGATACAACTAGAGAGATATACGCAATGATATAATTAGAGAGATATACTCGATGATACAGCTAAGAGATATACTCGTTGATATAACTAGAAATACATACTCGTTGATACAACTAGAGAGATATGGAGATTATGTATACACAAAGAATAGAGTTTATACTTACCACCACTAATATACAAGTTGTACATATAAAGTTTATACGTAGAATCACTAATATACAAGTTGTACATATAAAGTTTATACTTAGAATCACTAATATACAAGTTTTACATATAAAGTTTATACTTACCACCACTAATATACAAGTTGTACATATAAAGTTTATACTTAGAATCACTAATATACAAGGTGTACATATAAAGTTTATACTTAGAATCACTAATATACAAGTTGTACATATAAAGTTTATACTTAGAACCACTAATATACAAGTTGTACATATAAAGTTTATACTTAGAATCACTAATATACAAGTTGTACATATAAAGTTTATACTTAGAATCACTAATATACAAGTTGTACATATAAAGTTTATACTTAGAATCACTAATATACAAGTTGTACATATAAAGTTTATACTTAGAATCACTAATATACAAGTTGTACATATAAAGTTTATACTTAGAATCACTAATATACAAGTTGTACATATAAAGTTTATACTTAGAATCACTAATATACAAGTTGTACATATAAAGTTTATACTTAGAATCACTAATATACAAGTTGTACATATAAAGTTTATACTTAGAATCACTAATATACAAGTTGTACATTTAAAGTTTATACTTAGAACCACTAATATACAAGTTGTACATATAAAGTTTATACTTACCACCACTAATATACAAGCTGTACATATCAAGTTTATACTTAGAATCACTAATATACAAGTTGTACATATAAAGTTTATACTTACCACCACTAATATACAAGCTGTACATATAAGTTTTACTTAGAATCACTAATATACAAGTTGTACATGTAAAGTGTATACTTAGAATCACTAATATACAAGTTGTACATATAAAGTTTATACTTACCATCACTAATATACAAGTTGTACATATAAAGTTTATACTTAACACCACTAATATGCAAGTTGTACATATAAAGTTTATACTTACCACCACTAATATACAAGTTGTACATATAAAGTTTATACTTAGAATCACTAATATACAAGTTGTACATATAAAGTGTATACTTACCACCACTAATATACAAGTTGTACGTATAAAGTTTATACTTATCACCACTAATATGCAAGTTGTACATATAAAGTTTATACTTATCACCACTAATATGCAAGTTGTACATATAAAGTTTATACTTATCACCACTAATATACAAGTTTAGTATACAGTTTATACTTATCACCACTAATATACAAGTTGTACATATAAAGTTTATACTTACCACCACTAATATACAAGTTGTACATATAAAGTTTATACTTACCACCACTAATATGCAAGCTGCACAAATAACCAGCAACGACTCCTTTAACTTCAACTCGGTTTACAGCCATCCTATCTTCGCAAGAAATGTCTAGCGTATTGCCAGAGAAAATGTGGTTTTTCTGAACTCTACATGACGTGCTTGTGTTGAGCTTTACTTCTACAGACGATGAAAGGCTGTCTTAAAATAGAAAATAAGACGCATGCATGTATCTTCACTTCATATTTATGTTGCTAAATGCCGGATAGTAGTCTCGTAATGAAAACATAAGATCTAACAGCAAACGGATGTGTACATTGTATCGAGTTTCACAATACGACTATTTAAATCTCATCAGAAATGGTACGTTACCTGCCAAAAGAATTGTACAAAGTACTAGGGAACTCTGGGAAAAACATTCACACAGTAATAATACGTTCTTGATTTGTACCAACAACTTTCACAACGAAAGGTAAACGCAATATTTGACTTTATTCCATCGCGTTTGCCAATATGCGTTTGCCAATATGCGTTTGCCAATATGTGTTTGACAATATGCGTTTGCCAATATGTGTTTGCCAATATGTGTTTGCCAATATGTGTTTGCCAATATGCGTTTGCCAATATGTGTTTGCCAATATGTGTTTGCCAATATGTGTTTGTCAATATGTGTTTGCCAATATGCGTTTGTCAATATGTGTTTGCCAATATGCGTTTGCCAATATGCGTTTGCCAATATGCGTTTGTCAATATGTGTTTGTCAATATGTGTTTGCCAATATGCGTTTGCCAATATGCGTTTGCCAATATGTGTTTGCCAATATGTGTTTGTCAATATGTGTTTGCCAATATGCGTTTGCCAATATGCGTTTGCCAATATGCGTTTGTCAATATGTGTTTGCCAATATATGTTTGCCAATATGCGTTTGCCAATATGCGTTTGCCAATATGCGTTTGCCAATATGTGTTTGTCAATATGTGTTTGCCAATATATGTTTGCCAATATGTGTTTGCCAATATGTGTTTCAATATGTTTTAATATGTGTTTGCAATATGTGTTTGCCAATATGTGTTTGTCAATATGTGTTTGCCAATATGTGTTTGTCAATATGTGTTTGTCAATATGCGTTTGCCAATATGTGTTTGCCAATATGCGTTTGCCAATATGCGTTTGCCAATATGCGTTTGCCAATATGTGTTTGCCAATATGTGTTTGTCAATATGTGTTTGTCAATATGTGTTTGCCAATATGCGTTTGCCAATATGCGTTTGCCAATATGTGTTTGCCAATATGTGTTTGTCAATATGTGTTTGCCAATATGCGTTTGCCAATATGCGTTTGCCAATATGTGTTTGCCAATATGTGTTTGCCAATATGCGTTTGCCAATATGCGTTTGCCAATATGCGTTTGCCAATATGTGTTTGCCAATATTCGTTTGCCAATATGTGTTTGCCAATATGTGTTTGCCAATATGCGTTTGCCAATATTCGTTTGCCAATATGTGTTTGCCAATATGTGTTTGCCAATATGTGTTTGTTAATATTATTAGATTCGAACACACAACCATCAGACGGCAAAGTAAACGCAAAATTTGATTTCATTACATAGTGTTTCACAATAAGTGTTTCACAATAAGTGTTTCACAATAAGTGTTTCACAATAAGTGTTTCACAATAAGTGTTTCACAATAAGTGTTTCACAATAAGTGTTTCACAATAAGTGTTTCACAATAAGTGTTTCACAATAAGTGTTTCACAATAAGTGTTTCACAATAAGTGTTTCACAATAAGTGTTTCACAATAAGTGTTTCACAATAAGAGTTTTCAATATTTTCAGATTCGAACCCACAACTATTCGACGACAAATTATCGTCTCAATCAGTTCGTCACAGAAGACAGTTCCTTCCCTCACCCCCTTCCCCAAACCATTCATATTGTATATGTTACAAACAAATTGTTTTTTCCCTCTAAATTCGATTAGTTATATTAACATCATAATTCTTTTATGTCATCGGCTCCTGACCCACCAATAGAGCTAACCAACCAATAGACTGACCCACCAATAGAGATAACCTACCAATAGATTTAACCCACCAATAGAGAAGACACACCAATAGACTTGACCCACCAATAGAGCTGACCCATCATTAGACTTGACCCACCAATATACCTAACCCACCAATAGACCTGACCTACCAATAGACCTGACCAACCAATAGAACTGACTCACCAATAGACCTGAACCACCAATAGACATGACCCACCAATAGACCTGACCAACCAATAGACCTGACACACCAATAGACCTGACCCATCAATAGACCTGACCCCCCAAATACTACTCAAGTTTGAAGAAAGGTCAGAAAAACTTTACAAATTAACGAAAAATTGATAAACGTAGCTGAGCTCAAGGAGGAAATCCGTTCCTCGTTAATAAGGCAGCGGGTCATGACACAATTACTGCAGAAATGCTCAAAGCTGTAGATGATACAACTACTAGCCAGGTGCAAGAACTATTTAATAAAAATAAACTGTCCCAGATCAATGGAAAAATGGAATAATCGCTAAGATCCTCAAAACAGGTGATATAAAAGATTGCAACAACTAGAGAGGGATCATCCTATTGTCAGTAATGACCAAGACTTTTCCCAAACTCATTTTCAATAGAATCAGAGGAGCAGTGGATACAATCCTGAGAGAAAAACAAGCTGGTTTTAGACTTGGGAGAAGCTGCTTAGACCAAATAATCACACTAAGACTAATCTTGACGAACATTTAACAACCACTTATAATAAATGTCATCGATTTAAAAAAAATTGTATTCGTTGATACAACTAGAGAGATATACTCGTTGATACATGTAGAGAGATATACTCATTGATACAATTAGAGAGATATACTCATTGATACAACTAGAGAGATATACTCATTGATACAACTAGAGAGATATACTCGTTGATACATGTAGAGAGATATACTCATTGATACAATTAGAGAGATATACTCATTGATACAACTAAAAGATATACTCATTGATACAACTAGAGAGATATACTCATTGATACAACTAGAGAGATATACTCATTGATACAACTAGAGAGATATACTCATTGATACAGCTAGAGAGATATACTCATTGATACAGCTAGAGAGATATACTCATTGATACAACTAGAGAGATATACTCATTGATACAATTATAGTGAAACACGTACAAACAAAGTACTATAGTTTTACTAAATACAGAAACAGTGACAGAGAGATACAATTATAGAGATATACTCATTGATACAACTAGAGATATATACTCGTTGATACAACTAAAAGATATACTCATTGATACAACTAGAGAGATATACTCATTGATACAACTAGAGAGATATACTCATTGATACAACTAGAGAGATATACTCATTGATACAACTAGAGAGATATACTCATTGATACAGCT
Source organism: Arion vulgaris (assembly GCA_020796225.1). Taxonomy (NCBI): domain Eukaryota; kingdom Metazoa; phylum Mollusca; class Gastropoda; order Stylommatophora; family Arionidae; genus Arion; species Arion vulgaris. Next base: position 30,444,502 of record CM036768.1, on the reverse strand, counting down.
AGAGACCTGTATTGGTGGTTCAGAGAAATACCTTAGACGTCACCGAACCAACATGTCGGAGATTGTAATTCTTACTCTAACAACGACGCATAGTACGACGTCACCGAACCAACATGTCAGAGATTGTAATTCTTACCCTAACAACGACGCATAGTACGACGTCACCGAACCAACATGTCGAGATTGTAATTTTACCCTAACAACGACGCATAGTACGACGTCACCGAACCAACATGTCGGAGATTGTAATTCTTACCCTAACAACGACGCATAGTACGACGTCACCGAACCAACATGTCAGAGATTGTAATTCTTACCCTAACAACGACGCATAGTACGACGTCACCGAACCAACATGTCAGAGATTGTAATTCTTACCCTAACAACGACGCATAGTACGACGTCACCGAACCAACATGTCAGAGATTGTAATTCTTACCCTAACAACGACGCATAGTACGACGTCACCGAACCAACATGTCAGAGATTGTAATTCTTACCCTAACAACGACGCATAGTACGACGTCACCGAACCAACATGTCGGAGATTGTAATTCTTACTCTAACAACGACGCATAGTACGACGTCACCGAACCAACATGTCGGAGATTGTAATTCTTACTCTAACAACGACGCATAGTACGACGTCACCGAACCAACATGTCAGAGATTGTAATTCTTACCCTAACAACGACGCATAGTACGACGTCACCGAACCAACATGTCAGAGATTGTAATTCTTACCCTAACAACGACGCATAGTACGACGTCACCGAACCAACATGTCAGAGATTGTAATTCTTACCCTAACAACGACGCATAGACACTTTATTTACTAGAATATTTTACATTTCTCGAACATCCTCAGTTGTCGTTAGATAGCATATGGTATCATTTTGACTGCACACAAGTTCAACAAGGCATGGCATATATCATCTCGCTGAAAACTGCATGAATATATGTCGTTGAATACACAGCAATGACCTTCTGTTGCACAACGACAGCTGAGTTTAAAAAAGATTCAATTTTCAATATTCTGTTTGAGTTATCTTTTAAATTATCATTTCATGTTCTTTATAGTTACTTTTATACATAGGAACGTTCGTATTTTTTACAGTTGGTTATTTTTACCATTTAGTTTGTTCTCCTACATCGTCGGCAAGAAGCTGAACAAAATACGTGCGCTCTATTATTTTGTGATTTATATGTTTTCACCAATTATAATGTTACATGCTCTGTTTCCAGGTTTACATTGCTGTCTAATTTGTATTATATGTAATGAGCTTCAGCCGGTGCTACGGGGTTCGTGCACCGTTGCCTGTCCTCAGCAGATCAGACAAGAAAATATGCATACAAAAGAATAGGTAGAGGAGAGAAGAGAAATGGCCGTAAGAGACGAGCTGGACAGAGACGGTTTAGTAGAAAGACAGATCGACTTGGTCTGAAATATCTACGCATTCTCTACTGGAATTGTCAAAGTGCAAAACAGAGAAGACCAATTCTACAGAAGCTAGTCTATGACTTCGACATATTCATGATTCAGGAAACCAACTGTAGCAGGATAAAGTCTTTGAGTGTCCAGGCTTCAAATGTTAATTCACTCCCAGTGAACCCGGAGTAGGACGAGGTCAGGCTATCTACGTGAAACATGGCCTTCCCTACAACTGCCTTAACACACATGACTTCTTACCCGAGGGTGTGGAATTACAAGGAATTCAATTAACAATTCGTGATCAGGTATGACGAATATATAATGACTTTTCCCAAACTCATTTTCAATAGAATCAGAGGAGCAGTGGATACAATCCTGAGAGAAAAACAAGCTGGTTTTAGACTTGGGAGAAGCTGCTTAGACCAAATAATCACACTAAGACTAATCTTGACGAACATTTAACAACCACTTATAATAAATGTCATCGATTTAAAAAAATTGTATTCGTGATACAACTAGAGAGATATACTCGTTGATACATGTAGAGAGATATACTCATTGATACAATTAGAGAGATATACTCATTGATACAACTAGAGAGATATACTCGTTGATACATGTAGAGAGATATACTCATTGATACAATTAGAGAGATATACTCATTGATACAATTATAGAGATATACTCATTGATACAATTATAGAGATATACTCATTGATACAATTATAGAGATATACTCATTGATACAATTATATAGATATACTCATTGATACAGCTAGAAAATATACTCATTGATGCAGCTAGAGATATACTCATTGATACAACTAGAGAGATATACTCATTGATACAATTATAGTGAAACACGTACAAACAAAGTACTATGGTTTACTAAATACAGAAACAGTGACAGAGAGATACAATTATAGAGATATACTCATTGATACAACTAGAGATATATACTCGTTGATACAACTAGAGAGATATACTCATTGATACAACTAGAGATATATACTCATTGATACAACTAGAGAGATATACTCATTGATACAACTAGAGAGATATACTCATTGATACAACTAGAGAGATATACTCATTGATACAGCTAGAGAGATATACTCATTGATACAGCTAGAGAGATATACTCATTGATACAACTAGAGAGATATACTCATTGATACAATTATAGTGAAACACGTACAAACAAAGTACTATAGTTTTACTAAATACAGAAACAGTGACAGAGAGATACAATTATAGAGATATACTCATTGATACAACTAGAGATATATACTCGTTGATACAACTAAAAGATATACTCATTGATACAACTAAAAGATATACTCATTGATACAACTAGAGATATACTCATTGATACAACTAGAGAGATATACACATTGATACAACTAGAGAGATATACTCATTGATACAGCTAGAGACCTGTATTGGTGGTTCAGAGAAATACCTTAGACGTCACCGAACCAACATGTCGGAGATTGTAATTCTTACTCTAACAACGACGCATAGTACGACGTCACCGAACCAACATGTCAGAGATTGTAATTCTTACCCTAACAACGACGCATAGTACGACGTCACCGAACCAACATGTCAGAGATTGTAATTCTTACCCTAACAACGACGCATAGTACGACGTCACCGAACCAACATGTCGGAGATTGTAATTCTTACCATAACAACGACGCATAGTACGACGTCACCGAACCAACATGTCAGAGATTGTAATTCTTACCCTAACAACGACGCATAGTACGACGTCACCGAACCAACATGTCAGAGATTGTAATTCTTACCCTAACAACGACGCATAGTACGACGTCACCGAACCAACATGTCAGAGATTGTAATTCTTACCCTAACAACGACGCATAGTACGACGTCACCGAACCAACATGTCGGAGATTGTAATTCTTACCCTAACAACGACGCATAGTACGACGTCACCGAACCAACATGTCAGAGATTGTAATTCTTACCCTAACAACGACGCATAGTACGACGTCACCGAACCAACATGTCGGAGATTGTAATTCTTACCCTAACAACGACGCATAGTACGACGTCACCGAACCAACATGTCAGAGATTGTAATTCTTACCCTAACAACGACGCATAGTACGACGTCACCGAACCAACATGTCGGAGATTGTAATTCTTACTCTAACAACGACGCATAGTACGACGTCACCGAACCAACATGTCGGAGATTGTAATTCTTACTCTAACAACGACGCATAGTACGACGTCACCGAACCAACATGTCAGAGATTGTAATTCTTACCCTAACAACGACGCATAGTACGACGTCACCGAACCAACATGTCGGAGATTGTAATTCTTACCCTAACAACGACGCATAGTACGACGTCACCGAACCAACATGTCAGAGATTGTAATTCTTACCCTAACAACGACGCATAGTACGACGTCACCGAACCAACATGTCAGAGTTGTAATTTTACCCTAACAACGACGCATGACACTTTATTTACTAGAATATTTTACATTCTCGAACATCCTCAGTTGTCGTTAGATAGCATATGGTATCATTTTGACTGCACACAAGTTCAACAAGGCATGGCATATATCATCTCCTTGAAAACTGCATGAATATATGTCGTTGAATACACAGCAATGACCTTCTGTTGCACAACGACAGCTGAGTTTAAAAAAGATTCAATTTTCAATATTCTGTTTGAGTTATCTTTTAAATTATCATTTCATGTTCTTTATAGTTACTTTTATACATAGGAACGTTCGTATTTTTTACAGTTGGTTATTTTTACCATTTAGTTTGTTCTCCTACATCGTCGGCAAGAAGCTGAACAAAATACGTGCGCTCTATTATTTTGTGATTTATATGTTTTCACCAATTATAATGTTACATGCTCTGTTTCCAGGTTTACATTGCTGTCTAATTTGTATTATATGTAATGAGCTTCAGCCGGTGCTACAGGGTTCGTGACCGTTGCCTGGTCCTCCAGCAGATCAGACAAGAAAATATGCATACAAAAGAATAGGTAGAGGAGAGAAGAGAAATGGCCGTAAGAGACGAGCTGGACAGAGACGGTTTAGTAGAAAGACAGATCGACTTGGTCTGAAATATCTACGCATTCTCTACTGGAATTGTCAAAGTGCAAAACAGAGAAGACCAATTCTACAGAAGCTAGTCTATGACTTCGACATATTCATGATTCAGGAAACCAACTGTAGCAGGATAAAGTCTTTGAGTGTCCAGGCTTCAAATGTTAATTCACTCCCAGTGAACCCGGAGTAGGACGAGGTCAGGCTATCTACGTGAAACATGGCCTTCCCTACAACTGCCTTAACACACATGACTTCTTACCCGAGGGTGTGGAATTACAAGGAATTCAATTAACAATTCGTGATCAGGTATGACGAATATATAATGTGTACACCCATGTGGACAAACTTCATATTGCAGATAACTGGGATTTCCTTGAGAAGCTGTCAGATGTACGACGCACAAAGTTTCTTATAGCAGGGGGTTTCAATGCTCGATCAAAGGAGTGGGGCAACGCTACTGAGAATATACAGGGCATCGCTTTAAGTTCTGCTCTACTAAACTCTGACTTGACGATATTGAATGACGGCCGCCCAACTCGGTGAGCTTCTAGACCTGAGGACACTGATGGTGTCATTGATCTGGCACTGATCTCAACAACTGATGCTACTTTTGCTCGATGGAATGTTCTCAGGGCTCAAGAAAGTGATCATCTCCCTGCGTTGTTCTTCTTAATAAAGCCAATAATTTGCTACACAGAAGGCCCAAATCTGTCTTTCAGTACACGCCATGCCACTCTGATCACGAAACCATTAAGTATATGCAGCAGACTGCCAGAAAGAGACTGCTAGGACTTCTTTCCTGCAACCACCTTGGTGGAATGAAAATGTTGAAAAGCATGGCTGGCAAAAGACGCTGCTACAAAGTCATAACAGAGAGCCAGAAAGAATTGACCTAGAAATATGTGTGATGTGGCTGAAAAGTCTGCTATTCGCCACAAAGTCACTGGGGATTTCAAAGTATTGGCTAGTGAGGCAAAGAGTGGGTTATGGGAGACTTTCATAACACAAGTTTGTGGCGACAAGTCTCTATATCAATTCTGGCAGTTTCATCGCAAAATGAACAGGAAGAATACCAGCCAGTCTTTTCTACTTTACGTGACTCGTCAGGAGCCGTTTTGACAACAGATGCAGAAAAGGGCAGGGTTCCTTCATCGTTTCGTGGAGCTGACAGAAAAGGTGATACAACTGCCGCCATAATATCATAAGTGCTCTTCGTGATATTACTAGCACTGGAGGACCTTACATTGACTTAATAACAAAGGAGGATATTGTTAATGCACTCAAGGCAAGCCACAGCACCGCTCCAGGGCCTTATGGTGTCCGATATCATCACATCAAACAGCTGGACGAGACTTTATTAATGCAGTTGTGATGGATTTGAACAAAAGTGTACAGAATGCTGTGGTACCCGAGGATTGTCTTCATAGTTATTTACGACCGCTCCACAAACATGGGAAGGATCCCAAACTGCTCAGCAGCTACCGTATACTCACCTTGCAAAATGTATAGACAAATTACTAGAGAAGATAGTGGCCAGAAAGGTAATGTGTCACTTAAAGAATGACCACATTCTCCCTGACACTTTGGGTAGCTACCGGCCAATGAAAGGGGCATGGGACAATGCTGGCACGTTTGCATATGATGTTTATGAAGGCTTATAATCCAAGCAAGAGACTTGCTGTGGCCATCGACTTGGAGGATGCTTATAAAGGTGAATTTTCAATAATGGTGCGCTCTTTGATTAAATGTGAATTTAATCATTGGTTAGTGGACTAATTTAATTTAGTGAATTTAATCCTTGGCTTAGCTGCTTCTTTAATGGAGAGAACCGTTGCACTACGTTTAGGAACATGGACATCGGATCCTGCACGTATATGCCCAGGGTTACCCTTGGTTCTCCTCTATCACACGTGTTGTTTAATATTTACACAGGAAATGTAGCTAAAATTCAGCCAACCGGATTGGGTTGGACATTGACATTTGCAGATGATATCTTAATATATATAGGACTGGGTCAGATAGACAAGAGATGGTTGACGACATTCAAAAAACATTGCGTACCATCTCGGGTTGGTGTAGAGAGTCTCGCTCTCAGGTCAATCCTGAAAAAGCGTGTATGTTGTGGTGCTCGTTGAATAATCACATAGTCAAGGCTGACCTACCCTGTGTAATCTTTGATGAACATACAATAGAGCACAGAGACAGGCTGCGCTATCTTGGAATAACCTTTGATCGTAGTCTATCTTTCAAACACCATATTGAACAGACGATACAACGGTGAAAGCGCGGTCTTGCGGCTCTCAAAGTTATGGCGGCCGCACACCTTGAGCAGAGGCTACTTGCCCTTTTGTTCGATCGACTGGTTATATCAGTGATAGATTACGGACTCGGAATTTTTACGATATCAAGATCACAATGTGAACAACTCGAACGGGTTTAGAATGAAGGTATGCGTATAGTCATTGGCTGCACTAGAGATACCTCCATTGTGAAGATGAGATATATGCTAGACCTTCTGTCACTACACTCCTGTCATGCAATAGCCCAAACCAATGCATATATGCGGGGTACTGCGGATAAGAGACATCCACTACACAAGAACACTAATGATGTTAAGGGCACGAGAATCAAGCGCGGCATGTCGTGGATGGCCCAGGCTGAGAGAACAATTGGCCAGGTGACTACGGTTGCAACCCTACAAAAAGGGGAAGAATGGATCCCAACAGATGATAGCATAACCATCTCAACGTTATCATTACTCTTGGAAGAGAATGTAGAGATTGGGGCAACATGAAGGCTGATCTCGCAGTTAAGCAGCTGAGAGAAGATAATACAAGGGATGATGATGGTGTTGTATATACCGATGGGTCGGTACAACGTGGTGAGAAGTCTGGCTGGGGTTTCTTGGCTAATGCGCATTGTAGGGTTGTTGCAGAGCTAATTCGGGCATACAGGACAACTACTTCTAGTATGAGGATGGAGGTTGAGGCCGTTACTGCTGCCCTCCTTTGGATCTCTGGAACTTCATTTACTGGGGCAGTTGTTGTATCTGACTCTCAGTCGATGCTTCACAAGATCCAGAAGGGCAGGTTTCGGTATGAGTGGATGTCGTCTATATAAGTTTCTAACCTCCACTGGCTTACATGTATATACTGTCCAGGGCATGCGGGTGTTTACGGTAATGAAAGATCGGTCAGGCTTGCATCAACAGCATCGATTGTTGGTGAGTTGAAGATGGATAAGGGGATATTCTTCGGTCTCTTCACGACTGTCTGTTGGATGAGGACACTAAAATCGATATTGAATCGATCAAGCGATTTAGGCAGTTTGGTGTTACCCGTTGTTCAAGTCGAACTGGATGCCTGAGAGGCAGAGTGAGAGGTGTGTTTAATCAGGAGCCACATGAACCATTAGTATGCATACTCTTCGATATATGTTGGGGGAGACTGAGCACCTATGGGTATGCCCGGTGTGCAATGACGTCAGTTTAGTAACCAATAACCAATAACAGCTGGAGAGATATACTCGTTGATACAACTAGAGAGATATACTCATTGATACAACTAGAGAGATATACTCGTTGATACAACTAGAGAGATATACGCATTGATACAACTAGAGAGATATACTCATTGATACAATTAGAGAGATATACTCGTTGATACAACTAGAGAGATATACTCATTGATACAACTAGAGAGATAAGCTCGTTGATACAACTAGAGAGATATACTCATTTATACAACTAGGAAGATATACTCGTTGATACAACTAGAGAGATATACTCGTTGATACAACTAGAGAGATATACTCGTTGATACAACTAGAGAGATATACTCATTGATACAATTAGAGAGATATACTCATTGATACAACTAGAAAGATATACTCGTTAATACAACTAGAGAGATATACTCGATGATACAACTAGAGAGATATATTCGATGATACAATTAGACGTATAACTAATGAAGCAATCAAGGCATGAGGAAAAACAGGAATAAAATGGCTACATATAATCTTCAAGTCTGCCTGGACAGAAAGAGAAGTCCCCAAAGATTGGCAGAAAGCCATCATAATACCAATATGGAAAAAAGGCAACAAAAGAGAATGCAATACATACAGAGGCATATCATTATTAAGTCATGTTGGGAAATTATATGCTAAAATTTTGGAATCTAGAATCAAACCTATAATAGAGTCACAGCTGAACATCGTTCAGTTTGGGTTCAGAAAGGGAAAGAGTTGCACCGATGCCCTGTTCACTACGGCAACTCAGCGAAAACACCATAGAATATGACAAACATCTCAACTTAGCATCCATAGACCAAGAAAAGGCCTTTGATAGAATAAACAGAAACAAACTAAGTGAATACAGAATTCAAGGCCAACTATTAGGCAATATTGAGGCGGTATACCAACAATGCTCAAGCGTAGTACGAACAAGCGACGGACTGACAGACGAATTTGAATTATCATCAGGAGTAAGGCAGGGATGTGTGCTTTCGCCTATACTTTCAATATTTACATAGACAGGATAACGCAAGAAACCAAGACAGATAACAACCTCGATAACAACTACAACTTAATAAACGAACTACATTTTGCAGATGAAAAGAGTATAATTTACAATAACGAACATAAACTTCAACAACACATGAATGCACTGCAAGAGACATGCGAAAAATATGACATGAAAATTAACACCTCCAAAACAGAAGTCATTACAATAAGTAGGTCAACAGGTCAACTATATATGCACGTGAATAATGTAAAAATACAACAGGCTCCAGAATTCAAATATCTCGGGAGTATATTAACACAGATGGAAAGATGGACAGAGAAATCGAGACTAGATGCCAGAAGGCAAACACAGTGACATACCAACTGTCACCACTATTAAAACATCCATGCATTAACATGTGAGTCAAACGACAACTGATAAACTGCATATGTATTCCAACTCTCTGCTATCAGTGCCAAACATGGCCCCTCACTAAGACAAAAGAAAGAAAGATTCATCATCATCAAGGTGCGTATCCTTTACAGGACGTTGCTCTCTTTGCAGCACATCTGAAATTCACTTTGTCTCTTGCCAGTTTACCACTTCTTCGATGGTCATGTTCATGGTTTCTTAATATCTTGTAGCCATCTTCTTCTTGGTCTGCCTCTGTCTCTGCGTCCTGGGACCCTGCCCTCTAGTATTGTTCTTTCCAGGCCATCGGACGCTTGATGTGACCAAAGTATGTAATTTGTCTGTATAGTATGTTGTTTATCAGCCAATTCTCTTTAACATTTAGTTCTTTCAGGACATCAGTGTTCTTTCTTTTCTGTCCATGGTATTCGTAGGATCTTTCTGTAGCATTTAGTTTCAAAGGACTGCATTTTCGTTCTTAATTTGTGTGTAATAGTCCATGATTCACAACCATAAGTAGCCACTGGGAAAATGCATGATCTAAATATTTTTAATTTTAGTATTTTGCTGGTGCTTTGCCACATGTCCTTCATTGTGTTTAACTTCTTGATCGCTATTGCTAATCTTCTTGAGATCTCTTTGGAGCAATCACCGTTATTGTTAATTATTGAGCCCAGATATTCGTAGCTCTCTCTACACATTGGAGTTCTTCATTGTTTACTTGGATGTTAGGTGAGCCTTTTACTTTGTCAGTTAACATGATTTTTTGTGTGTATTCAAATATAATCTCAAAGAAAGATTACAACATGTGAAATGAGATGTCTACGAAACGATGTCAACGTTACAAGGAGAGATAGAGTGAGAAACGAGAATATCAGAAGCATCGTTGGTACAATACCATGCATACAGTACATCGAGAAGCAAAGAATCAAGTGGTTCAGCCATCTAATGAGAATGAAATCACATTTACTATCATCACGTTCCTACAATAATCGACACTCAGAGAGCAGAGCACGAGGCAGGCCAAGAACACGATGGAAAGATAACATCTCAGAGTCCCTGCGAAAGCATGGACTGACAACATCAAGCGCAACACACCAGGCACAAGATAGAAAACTAACTCTCCCCACGTCGCTTCACGGCAAATATGTTAAGATAAGATAAGATACTCGTTGATACAACTAGAGAGATATACTCGATGATACAGCTAGAAAGATATACTCGTTGATACAGCTAGAGAGATATACTCGTTGATACAACTAGAGAGATATACTCATTGATACAACTAGAGAGATATACTCGTTGCTACAACTAGAGCGATATACTCATTGATACAATTAGAGAGATATACTCGTTGATACAGCTAGAGAGATATACACGTTGATACAACTAAAGAGATATACTCGTTGATACAACTAGAGATATATACTCATTGATACAACTAGAGAGATATACTCATTGATACAACTAGAGAGATATACTCATTGATACAACTAGAGAGATATACTCGTTGCTACAACTAGAGAGATATACTTATTGATACAATTAGAGAGATATACTCGTTGATACAGCTAGAGAGATATACACGTTGATACAACTAAAGAGATATACTCGTTGATACAACTAGAGAGATATACTCATTGATACAACTAGAGAGATATACTCATTGATACAACTAGAGATATATACTAATTGATACAGCTAGAGAATATACTGTTGCTACAACTAGAGAATATACTCATTGATACAACTAGAGAGATATACTCGTTGATACAACTAGAGAGATATACTCATTGATACAGCTAGAGAGATATACTCGTTGATACAACTAGAGAGATATACTCGTTGATACAACTAGAGAGATATACTCGTTGATACAACTAGAGAGATATACTCGTTGATACAACTAGAGAGATATACTCATTGATACAACTAGAGAGATATACTCGATGATACAACTAGAGAGATATACTCATTGATACAACTAGAGAGATATACTCATTGATACAACTAGAGAGATATACTCATTGATACAACTAAAGAGATATACTCGTTGATACAACTATAGATATATACTCATTGATACAACTAGAGAGATATACTCGTTGATACAACTAGAGAGATATACTCGTTGATACAACTAGAGAGATATACTCGTTGATACAACTAGAGAGATATACTCGTTGATACAACTAGAGAGATATACTCGTTGATACAACTAGAGAGATATACTCGTTGATACAACTAGAGAGATATACTCATTGATACAACTAGAGAGATAAGCTCGTTGATACAACTAGAGAGATATACACGTTGATAAAACTAGAGAGATATACTCGTTGATACAACTAGAGAGATATACTCATTGATACAACTAGAGAGATATACACGTTGATACAACTAGAGAGATATACTCATTGATACAACTAGAGAGATATACTCATTGATACAACTAGAGAGATATACACGTTGATACAACTAGAGAGATATACTCGTTGATACAACTAGAGAGATATACTCATTGATACAACTAGAAAGATATACTCGTTGATACAGCTAGAGATATATACTAATTGATACAACTAGAGAGATATACTCATTAATACACCTAGAGAGATATACACGTTGATACAACTAGAGAGATATACTCGTTGATACAACTAGAGAGATATACACGTTGATACAACTAGAGATATACTCGTTGATACAACTAGAGAGATATACTCGTTGATACAACTAGAGAGATATACTCATTGATACAACTAGAGAGATATACTCGTTGATACAACTAGAGAGATATACTCATTGATACAACTAGAGAGATATACTCGTTGATACAACTAGAGATATACTCATTGATACAACTAGAGAGATATACACATTGATACAACTAGAGAGATATACTCATTGATACAACTAGAGAGATATACACGTTGATACAACTAGAGAGATATACTCGTTGATACAACTAGAGAGATATACTCATTGATACAACTAGAGAGATATACTCGTTGATACAACTAGAGAGATATACTCATTGATACAACTAGAGAGATATACTCATTGATACAACTAAAGAGATATACTCATTGATACAACTAGAGAGATATACTCATTGATACAACTAGAAAGATATACTCGTTGATACAACTAGAGAGATATACTCATTGATACAACTATAGAGATATACTCATTGATACAACTAGAGATATATACTCATTGATACAACTAGAGAGATATACTCATTGATACAACTAGAGAGATATACTCATTAATACAACTAGAGCGATATACTCATTGATACAACTAGAGAGATATACTCATTGATACAACTATAGAGATATACTCATTGATACAGCTAGAGAGATACACACGGTGATACAACTATAGAGATATACTCATTGATACAAATAGAGAGATATACTCATTGATACAACTAGAGAGATATACTCATTGATAGAACTAGAGAGATATACTCATTGATGCAACTATAGAGATATACTCATTGATACAGCTAGAGAGATAAACTCGTTGATACAACTATAGAGATATACTCATTGATACAGCTAGAGAGATAAACTCGTTGATACAACTAGAGAGATATACACGTTGATACAACTAGAGAGATATACTCATTGATACAACTAGAGAGATATACTCGTTGATACAACTAGAGAGATATACACGTTGATACAACTAGAGAGATATACTCGTTGATACAACTAGAGAGATATACTCATTGATACAACTAGAGATATATACTCATTGATACAACTATAGAGATATACTCATTGATACAACTAGAGAGATATACTCGTTGATACAACTAGAGAGATATACTCGTTGATACAACTAGAGATATACTCATTGATACAACTAGAGAGATATACTCATTGATACAACTAGAGAGATATACTCGTTGATACAACTAGAGAGATATACTCATTGATACAACTAGAGAGATATACACGTTGATACAACTAGAGAGATATACTCGTTGATACAACTAAAAGATATACTCATTGATACAACTAGAGAGATATACTCATTGATACAACTAGAAAGATATACACGTTGATACAACTAGAGAGATATACTCGTTGATACAACTAGAGAGATATACTCATTGATACAACTAGAGAGATATACTCGTTGATACAGCTAGAGATATATACTAATTGATACAACTAAAGAGATATACTCATTGATACAACTAGAGAGATATACTCATTGATACAACTAGAGAGATATACTCATTGATACAACTAGAGAGATATACACGTTGATACAACTAGAGAGATATACTCGTTGATACAACTAGAGATATACTCATTGATACAACTAGAGAGATATACTCGTTGATACAGCTAGAGATATATACTAATTGATACAACTAGAGAGATATACTCATTGATACAACTAGATAGATATACTCGTTGATACAACTAGAGATATACTCATTGATACAACTAGAGAGATATACTCATTGATACAACTAGAGAGATATACTCATTGATACAACTAGAGATATACTCATTGATACAACTAGAGAGATATACTCATTGATACAACTAGAGAGATATACTCGATGATACAGCTAGAGAGATAAACTCGTTGATACAACTAGAGAGATATACACGTTGATACAACTAGAGCGATATACACGTTGATACAACTAGAGAGATATACTCATTGATACAACTAGAGAGATATACTCATTGATACAACTAGAGAGATATACTCATTGATACAACTAGAGAGATATACTCGTTGATACAACTAGAGAGATATACTCATTGATACAACTAGAGAGATATACTCATTGATACAACTAGAGAGATATACTCATTGATACAACTAGAGAGATATACTCATTGATACAACTAGAGATATATACTCATTGATACAACTAGAGAGATATACTCGTTGATACAACTAGAGAGATATACACGTTGATACAACTAGAGAGATATACTCATTGATACAACTAGAGAGATATACTCATTGATACAACTAGAGAGATATACTCATTGATACAACTAGAGAGATATACTCATTGATACAACTAGAGAGATATACTCGTTGATACAACTAGAGAGATATACTCGTTGATACAACTAGAGATATACTCATTGATACAACTAGAGAGATATACTCGTTGATACAACTAGAGATATACTCGTTGATACAACTAGAGAGATATACTCGTTGATACAACTAGAGAGATATACTCATTGATACAACTAGAGAGATATACTCGTTGATACAACTAGAGAGATATACACGTTGATACAACTAGAGAGATATACTCGTTGCTACAACTAGAGAGATATACTCGTTGATACAACTAGAGAGATATACTCGTTGATACAACTAGAGAGATATACTCATTGATACAACTAGAGAGATATACTCGTTGATACAACTAGAGAGATATACGCATTGATACAACTAGAGAGATATACTCATTGATACAACTAGAGAGATATACACATTGATACAACTAGAGAGATATACTCGTTGATACAACTAGAGATATACTCATTGATACAACTAGAGAGATATACACATTGATACAACTAGAGAGATATACACGTTGATACAACTAGAGAGATATACTCGTTGCTACAACTAGAGAGATATACTCGTTGATACAACTAGAGAGATATACTCGTTGATACAACTAGAGAGATATACTCATTGATACAACTAGAGAGATATACTCATTGATACAACTAAAGAGATATACTCGTTGATACAACTAGAGAGATATACTCGTTGATACAACTAGAGAGATATACTCATTGATACAACTAGAGAGATATACTCGTTGATACAACTAGAGAGATATACACGTTGATACAACTAGAGAGATATACTCGTTGATACAACTAGAGAGATATACTCATTGATACAACTAGAGAGATATACACGTTGATACAACTAGAGAGATATACTCATTGATACAACTAGAGAGATATACTCATTGATACAACTAGAGAGATATACTCATTGATACAACTAAAGAGATATACTCGTTGATACAACTAGAGAGATATACTCGTTGATACAACTAGAGAGATATACTCATTGATACAACTAGAGAGATATACTCGTTGATACAACTAGAGAGATATACTCATTGATACAACTAGAGAGATATACACGTTGATACAACTAGAGAGATATACTCATTGATACAACTAGAGAGATATACTCATTGATACAACTAGAGAGATATACTCGTTGATACAACTAGAGAGATATACTCATTGATACAACTAGAGAGATATACTCATTGATACAACTATAGAGATATACACGTTGATACAACTAGAGAGATATACTCGTTGATACAACTAGAGAGATATACTCATTGATACAGCTAGAGAGATATACTCGTTGATACAACTAGAGAGATATACTCATTGATACAACTAGAGAGATATACTCATTGATACAACTAGAGAGATATACTCGTTGATACAACTAGAGAGATATACTCATTGATACAACTAGAGATATATACTCATTGATACAACTAGAGAGATATACTCATTGATACAACTAGAGAGATATACTCATTGATACAACTAGAGAGATATACTCATTGATACAACTAGAGAGATATACTCGTTGATACAACTAGAGAGATATACTCATTGATACAACTATAGAGATATACTCATTGATACAACTAGAGAGATATACTCGTTGATACAACTAGAGAGATATACTCATTGATACAACTAGAGAGATATACTCGTTGATACAACTAGAGAGATATACTCATTGATACAACTAGAGAGATATACTCGTTGATACAACTAGAGAGATATACTCATTGATACAACTAGAGAGATATACTCGTTGATACAGCTAGAGAGATATACTCATTGATACAACTAGAGAGATATACTCATTTATACAACTAGAAAATATACTCATTAATACAACTAGAGCGATATACTCATTGATACAACTAGAGAGATATACTCATTGATACAGCTATAGAGATATACTCATTGATACAGCTAGAGAGATACACACGGTGATACAACTATATAGATATACTCATTGATACAACTAGAGAGATATACTCATTGATACAACTAGAGATATATACTCATTGATAGAACTAGAGAGATATACTCATTGATGCAACTATAGAGATATACTCATTGATACAGCTAGAGAGATACACACGGTGATACAACTATATAGATATACTCATTGATACAACTAGAGAGATATACTCATTGATACAACTATAGAGATATACTCATTGATACAGCTAGAGAGATACACACGGTGATACAACTATATAGATATACTCATTGATACAACTAGAGAGATATACTCATTGATACAACTAGAGAGATATACTCATTGATAGAACTAGAGAGATATACTCATTGATACAACTAGAGAGATATACTCATTGATAGAACTAGAGAGATATACTCATTGATGCAACTATAGAGATATACTCATTGATACAACTATAGAGATATACTCATTGATACAACTAAAGAGATATACTCGATGATACAGCTAGAGAGATAAACTCGTTGATACAACTAGAGTAGAGAGATGTGTAGATCATGTATAAAGTTTGCACATACCATCACTAATATACAAGTTGTACATATAAAGTTTATACATACCATCACTAATATACAAGTTGTACATATAAAGTTTGCACATACCATCACGAATATACAAGTTGTACATATAAAGTTTGCACATACCATCACCAATATACAAGTTGTACATATAAAGTTTGCACATACCATCACCAATATACAAGTTGTACATATAAAGTTTGCACATACCATCATCAATATACAAGTTGTACATATAAAGTTTGCACATACCATCACCAATATACAAGTTGTACATATAAAGTTTGCACATACCATCACTAATATTACAAGTTGTACATATAAAGTTTGCACATAGCATCACTAATATACAAGTTGTACATATAAAGTTTGCACATACCATCACTAATATACAAGTTGTACATATAAAGTTTGCACATACCATCACTAATATACAAGTTGTACATATAAAGTTTGCACATACCATCACTAATATACAAGTTGTACATATAAAGTTTGCACATACCATCACTAATATACAAGTTGTACATATAAAGTTTGCACATACCATCACCAATATACAAGTTGTACATATCAATTTTGGACATACCATCATCAATATACAAGTTGTACATATAACGTTTGCACATACCATCACTAATATACAAGTTGTACTCATAAAGTTTGCACATACCATCACTAATATACAAGTTGTACATATAAAGTTTGCACATACCATCACTAATATACAAGTTGTACATATAAAGTTTGCACATACCATCACTAATATACAAGTTGTACATATAAAGTTTGCACATACCATCACTAATATACAAGTTGTACATATACAGTTTGCACATACCATCACTAATATACAAGTTGTACATATAAAGTTTGCACATACCATCACTAATATACAAGTTGTACATATAAAGTTTGCACATACCATCACCAATATACAAGTTGTACATTTAAAGTTTGCACTTAATACTTTGATAGTCTACACAGCATCTCCCTGTGGAATATTCTGAGATGCTATAGAATACCAGACAAAATAATAAACATTATTAAGAGCCTCTATGATGGTTCACAGTGTGCAGTCAGCACTGATGATGGACACAGCGACTGGTTTGTGGTAGAGACGGAGTAAAGCAAGGCTGTATTGTATCTCCGCTATTGTTTGGAGTGTCCATTGACTGGGTAAATGTGAAAATGTTGCAGGTGCAAATCTGGCATCGATTAGGTAGACAATAGTAAACTATAAGATTTTGATTTTGCAGATGATATTGTCTTGTTAAGTAGAAACAACCAAGATATGCACACAAAAAACACAGGCAACTTGTCATCTATAGCATCAAAAGTTGGACTGCAGATAAAATAATTAACGACAAATATAATGAAGACACCTATGGCAAGTAATGCAAATATCACTCTGGGGTCTAAAATGATAAAAATAACAGAGCAGTTCACATATTTAGGTAGCAATTTTGATTGCACAGGAAATGTTAAAAGCAAATTATGCTTCGAATTGTCAAAGCAATAACGGCTTTTAAAAGTCTAAATAAAATATGGAACTGCAAGTTATTTAGTATTAAAACTAAAAACAGAATTTTCAATTCAAATGTTGTATCAATCCTAACATATGCCAGTGAGAGTTGGAAAATGTCTAAATATATAGAAAACAAGTTGAATGAATTTGAAAATAGATGTCTGCGAAAAATAATGAACATAAAATGAAACAAATCCAGGAGAAGTGATGAAACCATGAAAAACCTGGTCAACGACTAGCGACAACTGTTATAAGAAGGAGAAGATGGAGACATATTGGACACACCTTGAGAATAAATGATCAAATAATATCAAAGCAGGTAGTGCCAGATTATGCCAGCTATGGGGCTGTAGCAGATTTTACCAATAGGCCCTAGATTTTGTATGATAATAAAATTATTACCCACCTCCTAATCTTAGTTCCTTATTTATGACTAGTGACAGCTTAACTCTGTCACATAGGCGCGGTGCCCCCAGTAGCATTTGCTACTTCTGCTACTAGGTTATTCCAGTGCTGAAAGCGGGCAATGAAGTGGGATGCAGAGGGTTCAAGAAAGAGTGGACGAACTAAGGAGACCCTGAAAAGAACAAACTTTGCTGAGACAAGCAGAAATGTACAGAAGAATTAAAATGAAAAATGTACATTTGTACATTAGACAAGTAGAAATGTAAAGAAGATTTAAACAGAAAATTGTACATTTGTACATTATACAGGTAGAAATATACAGAGATTTAAAAAGAAAATTGTACATTTGTACATTATACAAGTAGAAATGTACATAGATTTAAACAGAAAATTGTACATTTGTACATTAGACAAGTACAAATGTAAAAGAAGATTTAAACAGAAAATTGTACATTTGTACATTATACAAGTAGAAATGTACAGAGATTTAAAAAGAAAATTGTACATTTGTACATTAGACAAGTAGAAATGTACAGAGATTTAAACAGAAAATTGTACATTTGTACATTAGACAAGTAGAAATGTACAGAGATTTAAAAAGAAAATTGTACATTTGAACATTAGACAAGTAGAAATGTACAGATATTTAAAAAGAAAATTGTACATTTGAACATTAGACAAGTAGAAATGTACAGAGATTTAAACAGAAAATTGTACATTTGTACATTAGATAAGTAGAAATGTACGGAAGAATTAAACGAAAAGTGTACATTTGTACATTAGACAAGTAGAAATGTACAGAGATTTAAACAGAACTTATGTTAAATAAAGAAATCTTCACAAAATAAAACAATAAAGATGGGAACATCAAAATGCACAAAAAGAAACAGAGGCGGACTTGCCAGGTTGCCCAATGGCAAGTTGACACATTATTAAGTGCCCCCTTACCACTGCCCCAATCTTAGATAATATGTTGAAAATATAAAGAATAAAAATATATTAAAATGTCAACGTTATTACTGCATGTAACTACAGTTTACGTTGTACTAATATTTTATTTCATCATTTTGTCAAAAATACTAATTAATGTGAAAACTATTTGTTTTCAGACCAAATATGTTACCAAATTGAAGTGCTTTTAAAATAAACAAACTTTGATGTAGATGTGGACATATTAAACGATAAAGATGGAGGTGTGGATTTGTCATATATTTAGTATGTCAAGCTTTGACTAGGAGTGCTCTCAGATGGACAGCGGATGGGAAAAAGAAGACATGGGTGTGCGAACAAAAATATGTAGAAGACGCGGTGTCACATTTACATTGAAGTTGAGCTGTATTAATCTTATTTGCTCAAATATTTCAGCGCGTTGCATGACGATACAAAATCTCACAAAAGTAGCCATTGTTTTTTCGATCGAATCGTTGAAACGGTGAGTCAAAAATTGCTCCATATGAAATGTGTGTTATTCATATAGTAAAACTGATCATTCGATGTACAACTTTAGCTTATTCTACAGATTTCAAATATTCTACAATCATATGTTACGTACAGGCTATTTTGAACAAAATTGTATCCGATAGTCACAACTATTATTTTGTAATCCTGTAAATTTCGCTTTGGTACTACCCATAAACATTGCATTATATATACATGCAACATGCATGTTAATTTTCTCTATATTGTAAATTTCCATTACTAGAAACATTTTCTCTCTTTCATGAGCAACTTTACGTCTGCGAGACGTCTCTAACCTACAAAACTTCTCATTCCTCTGTGCTGCAAAGCTGGTTTGCTTTCGACGTTCATATCAACCGGTGCTTTTGGGGAATTTTCTCGTGAATATTTTTCGTCCTTTTACTTGTGTCAGCGATATTCAGCAGTCACAAATACAATTTATTACTTTTCTTTTGATATTTCAAATATTGTTCATGCCTTTCAGTTGCTCTTTGTATCGAGTATCAACCGTAATATTAAATAGCCCACACTAGATCTAGCTGTCCAAAGTGAACCATTCGTCAGCGATAGACGACATCAATGACTGGACCGATCTTTATCGTACACTATTCAGATTTACTTGAGAAGTCTCATATTATTGTATTGTGATTTCAGAATTAAAATAACTAGTGAATCATTACAGTGTTATGATAATATTCTTTCTTAATTATACGCAGTTCACGTTTAACAGTTGTGCCATTTAATTGCACTGTTAAGATTCAATCTAAGGTCTTTCTTTCTTTCTCGAATCCTGTTTGCCTCACAGCGTCAGGTCAGGAAGAGATTTCTAAAACGGGCCCTAGTATGCGCTTCGTAGATAGTCTCTTTCGTCGCCTCTGTTATCTCTGAGGTCCATCTTTTGCGTGGCCGGCCTTTGCTTTGTACCCATTGTATCGGAGCAGCATTGCTCTTTGGGTGCACTGTCTGATGGTAATCTGCTTACGTGGCCGAACCATTTAATTTGTTGTTTCTTGATGAAGTCTAGTTCTGATGTTGTACCCACTTTTTCCTGATGTCTTCATTTCTCAACCGATCTCTTCTTGTTACACCCAGCATTCTGCGTAGACACTTCATCTCTGTTGTGACTAGTTTTCTTCTATCGTTTGTTGTCAGTGTCCAGGTTTGGCACTGGTAACATAATGTGGGAGAAAGATTGTGTTGAACATTGCTCTTTTGTGTTCATGGTGACGTGTTTGCATCTTAAAATTGGCGCCATTTGCCCTATCATTTGATTTGCTTTGTTGCATCTGTGTTGAATTTCATTAGTTATTCTTCCATTTGCTGAAAAATGCTCCCCAGGTATGTGAAATCTTTTACTTGATTTAGTAGATGATTATCGATGGAGATGTTGGTAGTGTTTTCCTCTCTGGCGAATGTCATTACTTCTGTTTTGTCGATGTTAATTCTCATGTTGTATTCGTTACATGCTAACTGGAGTCTGTTGATGTGTTGTTGTAGCTGTTCTTCTGTTGTTGATATGATTGCCTGATCGTCTGCAAAAGAAATTCATTTAAGAGTTCTCCGAGGTTGTTTCCTTCGCTGGTGTTAGCTATTTTACAAATGTGGTCAATGTACGTGATGAATAGCAGCGGGGATAGTACGCAACCTTGTCTTACTCCTGACCCTACGTGAAACTTTTCTGATATTCCTGTATTTGTTCTAATCGTACATTGGCTGTCAGTATAAATGTTCTTGCAAAGGTTGATTAGGTGTTCATTAACCCCATAGGTTGTTAGTATTTTCCACAACTTGTGCCTATCTACGCGGTCGAACGCTTTTCCTGATCTACAAATGCAACGTGTAAATGTTTGTCGGATTCGATAGTCCTTTCTACTAACTGTCTGAGGGCGAATATTGCGTCTGTACAGCTTTTGTTCTTCCTGAATCCCATTTGGGAGTCATTAAGCTGTGGCTCGATGATGTGGCGGAGCCTTTTCTCAAGTATTTTGCAGAATATTTTCCCAGTGTGGCTCAGTAGCGCTATGCCTCTATACTTTGTACAGTCCCTCTTGCTACCTTTCTTCTTCCAGATGGAACATTTGTAGCATTCCTCCAATCTTCTGGTGTTTCTTGTGTGATCCAGACTTGGTTGAATAGTCTATGGAGCCAGCTGATTCCTACCTCTTTAGTTGCTTTGATTAGATCGGCCGGGATATTGTCTGGGCCTGGATCCATTCATCGAGGTTTAAGAATCTAAGGTTTGTGACAGAATATGGTCTAGTAATAATTTCAAATGTAACTATTGCAAAATCTTCTACATTTTCTTAAATGTAAACTTCTTCTGTGACTTTGCATATAGTAGTGGTTGAACTAAATGTGATAGTACTGAAACACCGCACCAGGCCTTCTGCATGAACATACATTGAACAATCACATTTTATGTATATGAAAGCTTTGTGTAGGACCTGAGCTTTGAGTAAAATTGATTAATCAAAGATACAGTAAACACAATACTACACAAAACCAGATATTTGTATAAATGCTATTTTTTATATATTTGAGGTAAATGTAAATGATTTATCAGTGTGTTTTCAGTATTGTCAAATACTGTCTTGATTTTTTTAAACATATATTGACTACTGGAGTAACAATTTATTGAATAATATCCTTTTTGATTTTCTCTTTCTGATGTATCTGACTTCAGCCTTGCAATGATGAT